>OV816023.1:93274623-93778225 GCA_929113105.1 Agrypnus murinus
ATGGTAGCCAGCCAATGCATCCACTACACCAACGAGGTAATCTATTAAGCACTGTAAACTGGTTATAAAAAAAAATGTTGACTAGCGACCACGTACTCATAATATAATACAATTAATTTTAGCTATAAATCTAAACGTGATACATTATTATTACTAAATTAATTTATTAAAATAAAAATAACTCAGAACTAAATTATTAATATCAAGAAATTTATTTAAAAAAAAAACATTTCAATTCTAAACGTGTACAGGAGTTATTTATAAAAATGCTTTCACGTATATTTGATTAAATCCAATTTATTTAAAAATAATTCCCGGAAAATATTTATAAATATTGTACATTAATAATATTAAATCTTTAGGATTCCAAAATTATAAGCCAATTATGATTATTATCATGAGTCATTGAGATGAGACAATTATTAACCTTATATGAGCCAATCGTGAAGAAACTCAAGAAATTTTTCTTGATACATCTTAAATAATAATATAATACAATTAATTTTAGGTATAAATCTAAACGTGATACATTATTATTACTAAATTAATTTATTAAAATAAAAATAACTCAGAACTAAATTATTAATATCAAGAAATTTATTTAAAAAAAAAACATTTCAATTCTAAACGTGTACAGGAGTTATTTATAAAAATGCTTTCACGTATATTTGATTAAATCCAATTTATTTAAAAATAATTCCCGGAAAATATTTATAAATATTGTACATTAATAATATTAAATCTTTAGGATTCCAAAATTATAAGCCAATTATGATTATTATCATGAGTCATTGAGATGAGACAATTATTAACCTTATATGAGCCAATCGTGAAGAAACTCAAGAAATTTTTCTTGATACATCTTAAATATAACAATTTGAAAACTATATACAGATATTATTACTACATGAGCCCCGTAACATCAGTCGATCCGCGGCTTTTTATATCAATACAAACTAATTAGTCGTGTTGTTTTCAACATTCTTTAACACTACTTTCAACCATAAATAAACAAACGTTCTTACGAATGACTGAAAGGAATTTAAATATTATAAATAATTTGTTAAGAGATCAAAGCTACTGTCATAGTTATAAGTTTAAGCGATAACAAAATGTCCATAGCTTAACCCCGAGACCACGGAGCTTGTCTTTTAAATTACTGCATACGAGTTATTTCTAAAAATGCTTTCACGTATATTTGATTAAATCCAATTTATTTAAAAATAATTCCCGGAAAATATTTATAAATATTGTACATTAATAATATTAAATCTTTAGGATTCAAAATTATAAGCCAATTATGATTATTATCATGAGTCATTAAATGAGATCGGTAAGGTAAAAACATGACGTCTTGATTGTAAACGATGATTTCACCATTGCTAATGAATTTCCAATTAGCGGGTGTAGAAAGTTAAAATTCAAACATGAAAAACTATTGGTTTAATCGAAATATTTTAAAAGTTGCCGACGGCTAATTATTATTTAATAGCAACCGTAAATTTCTGAGTAAATCTGTTTGGATATTTCCTGAAGCCTAAATCAATTTTGTTTGTATTAAAATCTAGAAATTTCAGAAAAACGGTTTTAAAATAAATTGTATATAGTTATACATTGTGAAATAAAAAAAATGCAAGAATAAAATACGTACACGGATTAAACTAAACTATATATTAAGAAATATTAATTACGGCTTTTATAGCATCTTACAGGAAAAAGATTACAGTCAATCAAGATCACAACACATATCATTAACTAGATATCATAAATAAATATTATATATATTGAAGGTAAAGACATGAGTATATCCATCGTTTGACTAATGTCTATTTATTAAAACAAATAAGTTATGAAATGAAGCAGGGAGTCTATTCAATGAACATTGCCTAATACTTTTATGATTTTTCTAGCCTATAGATCAGCAGTTAGAAACACGGGCCTGCTAAATGCCTGCAATTCACCTACCCTATCAATATGTTGTACAATTTTAGATATGTAATGTATACGTTTTGTTTCTTACTTAAGTCTATTTTGTTTGTATGTTTGTAATATTTAGACATTTACGAAAATTAAATCAAGCTGAACAGCAGATTACTATTTTAAATTTAATAGATCATACGAATTATCTTACCCTGTTCTGAATTACTGCTTTGCATAAATTGTACATTGTTTGTAAATGCTCTCTGAACTAAAATATTCATATATGAGAGAAATGTTATATAAGTCAATACAGCCCTATATCTATCATTTATTGAGCTATACAAAGAGATTTATATCTACGCTAAACTAAAGATTAATAGAAGTATTGCATTCCTGATATCATAAGATAACGATAAAACATATGATTATTCTTAGACTAAGATCTAATTTAGGTAGTCAAAATGTAGGTAATCGAATTGTAGGTACATATCATGATGTGATATCATACAATTATATTCTAGTAAGAATTGTAATAAAGTCACTGCTATAAATAACATCATTCTTTATCACGATCATCTATCATTATCAAAATCATCTAATGTCATGCAGAGTCAGCAGCTAGCTCCTAAGTTCGTATATGCGAGAAACTCTCTACCCGCTCTGAACAATCAATTACAAAAACTGGATGAGTTTCGGACGTATAGGTAGATAATTCCAAATTTTAATCCGTTTTCATTAATGAGTAGACCTAACATAACATTAGTTTTACCGTAGGAAGAAGAACCGCTCAGAATTGCTCTACAGGAAACAGTCTGACACTAGGTTATTCAGATCAAATATTACTTACAAATCGGAAAGGATATCTATAAAACTCGTGCTGAATTAAATGTAGGAACCTGAATGCGTGGCAGCATCCGTCGCTATTGCATCAACCGTTTCTTCGCATAGCTTTTAGTTTATCTGTGAGAAATTCTATTTTATTTAGTACATAAGGCGTAGATTAGATTATTAATCTACCCAAAAGATTCACCAAACATGGACCTGCTAAATGCCTGCAATTCACCTACCCTATCAGTATGTCGTACAATGCAAACATTTAATATTATTATTAAAATTTTATAAATAAAAACGATAAAAGAAGTTTATAGTTTTCATTTATTTTTATGTTAAACATATACGGTAGCAGGATCTAGATCGATGTATACAAATTCATATATGACAGAAATGTTATGTATCTCAATACATACCTAAAACGTATTCTTCGTATATTCAGTAAGAGCTACCCATTTTTTCTAGACATTCGAATTTTGAACAGCTTAATAATATGTTTTCTCATTTAATCATAATTAAGTTGACTTATTGTTTATACACCATATAGATATTCGTAGCATCTAAAGTAAACTCTTATTTAAACGTTATTTTACAATATATCATACATTTCAGCAACTCCGAAATATGAAGATATGTAATAAATTTACTATATACTTTTGTAGGATATTAACTCGTATAATTAATACTAATTTGTAATTATCTTCGATACCTTCGAAATATAAGTCTATAACATATCTACCCAAAAGATTCGCCGACAAACTTACTGAAGATAAAGTGGTCGATCTCAACCAAAAGATAGCGAATACAACTCTGTCTCTAGGATTGGTTTACCTAGGTAAAATAAAGACAGAAAGATATCAACTGTATGCTGACTGTATGTTCATCGAGACGAATAAGGTATGAAATGTAACAGGTAGTCTATTCAATGAACATTGCCTAATACTTTTTTCTGATTCTTCTTCTACCCTATGGATCCGCATTTAGAAACATGGACCTGCTAAATGCCTGCAATTCACCTACCCTATCAGTATGTCGTACAATGCAAACATTTAATATTATTATTAAAATTTTATAAATAAAAACGATAAAAGAAGTTTATAGTTTTCATTTATTTTTATGTTAAACATATACGGTAGCAGGATCTAGATCGATGTATACAAATTCATATATGACAGAAATGTTATGTATCTCAATACATACCTAAAACGTATTCTTCGTATATTCAGTAAGAGCTACCCATTTTTTTCTAGACATTCGAATTTTGAACAGCTTAATAATATGTTTTCTCATTTAATCATAATTAGGTTGACTTTATATAGCATTTTTCAGGAAAACCTTCTTCAGAAAAACCCTAATGATTATTTAATTTACATAAAAAAAAAATTTAAAACATTTGATTACACAATAATCCCATTTTCGATACCTTCGAAATATAAGTCTATAACATATGTTTGTAATAGGTCTTTATAACTTTCGAACACAGGGTAGTTACCTCTTGCAAAATTTACAGTTATGAGAACCCTGAAAACTTAACCTGGAGAAATAAATCAGATAAATATTTTACTTTTATTGAAACGATAAATTTGCATACTAATATATGAAAATAATATAATGTATAATGCCTGATAAATAAAATTGAAATTATTCTTATTCTTTTACAATGAAATGCGTTTTGAAAAAAACACGATGAAACGTTATGTATATTAATGCAGGAGTTCTGTTAACGCATTCGTTATTTAGAGATTCACTTATAAGTACACTATCTATTTAGCTGATTCAATAAAAATTTCATTATTTTTAAAATTCCTAACGAGGGACCTACTGATAAGCGTTATATTATACCAGGTACGTATGATACTCTACTGCTGATTGCATACCTGATGAACGCAGTTGTACAAAGTAATATAGGATATACGTTACAGAGAAGTTTAATTTTCCGTGCAACAAATGACCTATATATATATTTTATGTACAATGCTGACATTAACATATTTAGCGCATACCTGTTGAACATAGCTCTACAAAGTAATATTTAAAAGACTTAAAAGGCTTATATTTTAGAGATCGGATACAGGCGCATATATTCCTGTATATTACCTCTAAATTTTACTTTAACAATACATGTAGTCAGGTTTGGTGTAAATAACAATTAGGGATATCAAAGCCATACTAACTGAACGCTAACATAATATGCTCTACAGGTCAAACTCAATTAATTAACCCTGGGGCTATACATCCTTAGACTAGAAACAGTCTTGAAACAAAAATGGCTGAGTCCACCCTGTTAGACAAGAAATCAGAGTATGGGCGTGATAAATAAAACATATAAAGTTATTTTACAAACATTTATTTAGTATACATAACATAATACAAGAATATAGATCATAAGTTGTTTTCTATGACGACTGTTGTAGTTCTACGGGCCTCTGAGTCGTCGTATGCCCTCGCAGCAATACTAATACGTATAAAGTCCGATGACTGACTCATTGGAACTGTACCGGTAGCCCTTTCCTTGTTCAACTCTTCGTTACTATCACAGTTGGTAAACGAGGAATCACATTCATCAATACCCAAATGCATGGCTGAAGTCATATCTTCTTCTTCTTCTTCTTCTGTCTCAACGATATCAGTAGGTCCATTTGCTTCCTTTACCAGAGCTGTCTTTACAACATTTGCGTTATTATGTACGTTTTTTAAATGCCTTTTATAGCTGTCGATGCGTGAAAGATATTTGAAGCAATTAGAACACCGAACTTTGATTGATTCGTGAACGCTTTTAATATGTCTTTTTAAGTGGTCACGACGTGAAAAAGTTTTGACACAGCTAGAACACTTGATTCTGTTTGAATCGTGCTTGGTTTTTACGTGTCTCTTGCAAGTGAATGGCCTCGCGAAAGACTTGAAGCAAACCGGACACTGTATTTTGCAATCCTGTCGACCAGAGTCATTCTTCTTACATACGTCGTTAGCGTGCTGCTCCATTTCGACTAATGAAGGAACAGGAACACTACCCCGCCTATTTATACTGATCGACCAGCGCAATCGGTTGTTCTCGGTTATAATCGTAAGCGCTCGAATAATATGCTCATATTTCCAATGTTTTACGCTTATTATTTTACCCTCTGGCCTATAATCTTTTCTGTATGCATTGGTTAGTGAGATAATCTGCATGTAATTTTCAACATCTTCCTCCGTAGGTGTAGAACCTAGATGTTTATAGGTTAGCTATCAAAAGAATATATCCCATTGACAATCAAACAGAAGACACAAATTACATATCTATACCATATTTTGGCAAAATATCAGAAAAAATTGCACATATACTAAGAAAAACCAACAATTATAAAATAACATTTAAAACCGACACTAACACTTTTTCATTTTTATTTAATGCTAAAGACAGAACACATGATATCATGAAATCGGGCATTTACCGTTTAAATTGTTCTTTTTGTAGTTCGGTATATATTGGACAAACACTTCGAAATTTTGACATAAGATATAAAGAACACGTACGTCATTACAAAAATAAACATCCTGAAAAATCGAATTACGCCAAACACCTTTTAGAACAAAATCACACAATGACTCCTCAAAATAATATTAAATTCCTACATTTTTGTAATAACAAACGCAAATTAGACATTTTAGAAGCCTTTGAGATATACAAACACAAACTCAGGGTACCTTTAATGAATGAACAACTTGAGCTCAGTAATTCTCCGTTACTGGAAGTATTAGATGTTTAATTATGATTTTTATTATTAATTTTTATTATTATTATTATTATTATTTTATCTAGTTACCTATTTTGTATCTACCTTAGCGACGTGTTTGTTTATAATTATATTACCTTTGATAATGACGGCATAGCTGTCGAAACAATATTGTCAGGTATATTTTAATAAAACTGTGAAACTTTTAATAATCTTTATTTATTTCATGATTATGGAGTTCCACAAAATAAGGCTAGAAACAATAAACAATAATAAATATAGGAGGAATATAACTATATCTAATTATTTTATAAAATACTATGTTAACTACGAGGTAATATACTGAATATATGCGCCTGTATTCAGCCTCTAGAGGGTTCATACCCTAATATAAGGTTAGTGATATTGCGTAATCTTCTTTTATTCTATAATATTTCTCTGTTTAAGTTCAGAAATAATCGAAATTATTTCGGTTTTGTGACTGCTCATACCCTCTTTCTTTTCGGCGTACAGCAAACGAAGTCGATCCACTAGTTGGTCAGGTGTGCTCTGACGCATCCAATCAGGCTTCATTTTGTTTAACTTTTTAAATTTGGGAAGACTAAAATCTGTTATTCTGTATAAATTAGGTTTAATAATATGCTCATATTTCCAATGTTTTACGCTTATTATTTTACCCTCTGGCCTATAATCTTTTCTGTATGCATTGGTTAGTGAGATAATCTGCATGTAATTTTCAACATCTTCCTCCGTAGGTGTAGAACCTAGATGTTTAAGTGTTAGTAAATCAAATAGTCCAGGTGTTCCCTTGAAAAGTTTGTTTTTAATTAGAATATCTTTTCCTTGTATTCCTACCGAAACTGAAGCAAATCTCAATTCGTCGTTATCCTTATGGAGACCATATCTCGTTCTATCTATATTTCTTCCTATCAACGTATCGTAATACTCAGAAATATCATGATATTTCTCTGACCCTTGATTATATTCTTCTTCTTCATACTCCGATGATGTCGACGTAGTTGATGTATAAGAAGGTAGTTTTTTAACTTTTAATGAGTTGTTATTGGATTTAGCAATAGATTCTAATAGAGATATAATCTCTTTTAGTTTGTCATCACAACTACATTCTGTTTTATCACGATGAACTTTTCTATGTTTCGCATTACGAGCATTTATTATATCGTCTTTCCCATCTTCCATATTATGCATTGCTTTCAAATGTCTCTTATAACTGTCAGTCCGTGAGAATCCCCTGGAACATTTCTGACATTGCACTTTATATCCCTGATGAATTCTCATATGACGTGCAAAATCAGATTGTCGAATTCTTTTGTTGCAGAGATTACAAGCAAGTCTGTCCATCTTTAATAGCCGTAGACAACTATTAGCATCATTATAACACAACTTCTATTTATATTTCACAGACATATTAATTACGCTATCAACCACATTAATTATGCTATCAGCCACATTCAGCATGCTATCAGCCACATTAATTACGTTATCAGCCACATTCATCATTCTATCAGCCACATTCATTATGCTATCAGCCACATTCAGCATGCTATCAGCCACATTAATTACGCTATCAGCCACATTCATCATGCTATCAGCCACATTCATCACGCTATCAGCCACATTAATTACGCTATCAACCACATTCATCATGTCATCAGCCGCAGTTTTTGATACATGTACTAAAATGTGATGGAAAGCTGCCTCCCTACCCAGCTGCTACAGCGTGTCTTGTAGCTGAAGACTTAATACATATAGAGGGTTATAAGTATAGGGATGTATACTTATTCGTCCGTCTGGATCATAGAGAAGTCTGGATTGTACAGGTAAGTTTATAGAAAAGGAGGCGATTAATTTTAAATAAAATATAATATGATTATATTTAAAAATAAACTAATTTATTGAGTTGATGTTGCTTAATTTCATTGTTTACAAGCGTCTGGGCATTAACGTTTTGAAACAGGTGAATGAGACATACGGTATTAAAAACAGAAAATAAATTCTTACAGAAACACAGAAAAATAGTAATATGTAGGTATTGATCAGCGTTAGTAATGTAATTTTGAACAGATTTTTAACCTTTTTTCATTATATCTACTACCCTTGTAAACGATTTCTATATATACCTTCTTACTGTATATAATTTTACCCCATGTAGATAGCGATTACCTATCATTCATCTTGAAAATTACATGCAGATTATCTCACTAACCAATGCATACAGAAAAGATTATAGGCCAGAGGGTAAAATAATAAGCGTAAAACATTGGAAATATGAGCATATTATTCGAGCGCTTACGATTATAACCGAGAACAACCGATTGCGCTGGTCGATCAGTATAAATAGGCGGGGTAGTGTTCCTGTTCCTTCATTAGTCGAAATGGAGCAGCACGCTAACGACGTATGTAAGAAGAATGACTCTGGTCGACAGGATTGCAAAATACAGTGTCCGGTTTGCTTCAAGTCTTTCGCGAGGCCATTCACTTGCAAGAGACACGTAAAAACCAAGCACGATTCAAACAGAATCAAGTGTTCTAGCTGTGTCAAAACTTTTTCACGTCGTGACCACTTAAAAAGACATATTAAAAGCGTTCACGAATCAATCAAAGTTCGGTGTTCTAATTGCTTCAAATATCTTTCACGCATCGACAGCTATAAAAGGCATTTAAAAAACGTACATAATAACGCAAATGTTGTAAAGACAGCTCTGGTAAAGGAAGCAAATGGACCTACTGATATCGTTGAGACAGAAGAAGAAGAAGAAGAAGATATGACTTCAGCCATGCATTTGGGTATTGATGAATGTGATTCCTCGTTTACCAACTGTGATAGTAACGAAGAGTTGAACAAGGAAAGGGCTACCGGTACAGTTCCAATGAGTCAGTCATCGGACTTTATACGTATTAGTATTGCTGCGAGGGCATACGACGACTCAGAGGCCCGTAGAACTACAACAGTCGTCATAGAAAACAACTTATGATCTATATTCTTGTATTATGTTATGTATACTAAATAAATGTTTGTAAAATAACTTTATATGTTTTATTTATCACGCCCATACTCTGATTTCTTGTCTAACAGGGTGGACTCAGCCATTTTTGTTTCAAGACTGTTTCTAGTCTAAGGATGTATAGCCCCAGGGTTAATTAATTGAGTTTGACCTGTAGAGCATATTATGTTAGCGTTCAGTTAGTATGGCTTTGATATCCCTAATTGTTATTTACACCAAACCTGACTACATGTATTGTTAAAGTAAAATTTAGAGGTAATATACAGGAATATATGCGCCTGTATCCGATCTCTAAAATATAAGCCTTTTAAGTCTTTTAAATATTACTTTGTAGAGCTATGTTCAACAGGTATGCGCTAAATATGTTAATGTCAGCATTGTACATAAAATATATATATAGGTCATTTGTTGCACGGAAAATTAAACTTCTCTGTAACGTATATCCTATATTACTTTGTACAACTGCGTTCATCAGGTATGCAATCAGCAGTAGAGTATCATACGTACCTGGTATAATATAACGCTTATCAGTAGGTCCCTCGTTAGGAATTTTAAAAATAATGAAATTTTTATTGAATCAGCTAAATAGATAGTGTACTTATAAGTGAATCTCTAAATAACGAATGCGTTAACAGAACTCCTGCATTAATATACATAACGTTTCATCGTGTTTTTTCAAAACGCATTTCATTGTAAAAGAATAAGAATAATTTCAATTTTATTTATCAGGCATTATACATTATATTATTTTCATATATTAGTATGCAAATTTATCGTTTCAATAAAAGTAAAATATTTATCTGATTTATTTCTCCAGGTTAAGTTTTCAGGGTTCTCATAACTGTAAATTTTGCAAGAGGTAACTACCCTGTGTTCGAAAGTTATAAAGACCTATTACAAACATATGTTATAGACTTATATTTCGAAGGTATCGAAAATGGGATTATTGTGTAATCAAATGTTTTAAATTTTTTTTTTATGTAAATTAAATAATCATTAGGGTTTTTCTGAAGAAGGTTTTCCTGAAAAATGCTATATAAAGTCAACCTAATTATGATTAAATGAGAAAACATATTATTAAGCTGTTCAAAATTCGAATGTCTAGAAAAAAATGGGTAGCTCTTACTGAATATACGAAGAATACGTTTTAGGTATGTATTGAGATACATAACATTTCTGTCATATATGAATTTGTATACATCGATCTAGATCCTGCTACCGTATATGTTTAACATAAAAATAAATGAAAACTATAAACTTCTTTTATCGTTTTTATTTATAAAATTTTAATAATAATATTAAATGTTTGCATTGTACGACATACTGATAGGGTAGGTGAATTGCAGGCATTTAGCAGGTCCATGTTTCTAAATGCGGATCCATAGGGTAGAAGAAGAATCAGAAAAAAGTATTAGGCAATGTTCATTGAATAGACTACCTGTTACATTTCATACCTTATTCGTCTCGATGAACATACAGTCAGCATACAGTTGATATCTTTCTGTCTTTATTTTACCTAGGTAAACCAATCCTAGAGACAGAGTTGTATTCGCTATCTTTTGGTTGAGATCGACCACTTTATCTTCAGTAAGTTTGTCGGCGAATCTTTTGGGTAGATATGTTATAGACTTATATTTCGAAGGTATCGAAGATAATTACAAATTAGTATTAATTATACGAGTTAATATCCTACAAAAGTATATAGTAAATTATTACATATCTTCATATTTCGGAGTTGCTGAAATGTATGATATATTGTAAAATAACGTTTAAATAAGAGTTTACTTTAGATGCTACGAATATCTATATGGTGTATAAACAATAAGTCAACTTAATTATGATTAAATGAGAAAACATATTATTAAGCTGTTCAAAATTCGAATGTCTAGAAAAAATGGGTAGCTCTTACTGAATATACGAAGAATACGTTTTAGGTATGTATTGAGATACATAACATTTCTGTCATATATGAATTTGTATACATCGATCTAGATCCTGCTACCGTATATGTTTAACATAAAAATAAATGAAAACTATAAACTTCTTTTATCGTTTTTATTTATAAAATTTTAATAATAATATTAAATGTTTGCATTGTACGACATACTGATAGGGTAGGTGAATTGCAGGCATTTAGCAGGTCCATGTTTGGTGAATCTTTTGGGTAGATTAATAATCTAATCTACGCCTTATGTACTAAATAAAATAGAATTTCTCACAGATAAACTAAAAGCTATGCGAAGAAACGGTTGATGCAATAGCGACGGATGCTGCCACGCATTCAGGTTCCTACATTTAATTCAGCACGAGTTTTATAGATATCCTTTCCGATTTGTAAGTAATATTTGATCTGAATAACCTAGTGTCAGACTGTTTCCTGTAGAGCAATTCTGAGCGGTTCTTCTTCCTACGGTAAAACTAATGTTATGTTAGGTCTACTCATTAATGAAAACGGATTAAAATTTGGAATTATCTACCTATACGTCCGAAACTCATCCAGTTTTTGTAATTGATTGTTCAGAGCGGGTAGAGAGTTTCTCGCATATACGAACTTAGGAGCTAGCTGCTGACTCTGCATGACATTAGATGATTTTGATAATGATAGATGATCGTGATAAAGAATGATGTTATTTATAGCAGTGACTTTATTACAATTCTTACTAGAATATAATTGTATGATATCACATCATGATATGTACCTACAATTCGATTACCTACATTTTGACTACCTAAATTAGATCTTAGTCTAAGAATAATCATATGTTTTATCGTTATCTTATGATATCAGGAATGCAATACTTCTATTAATCTTTAGTTTAGCGTAGATATAAATCTCTTTGTATAGCTCAATAAATGATAGATATAGGGCTGTATTGACTTATATAACATTTCTCTCATATATGAATATTTTAGTTCAGAGAGCATTTACAAACAATGTACAATTTATGCAAAGCAGTAATTCAGAACAGGGTAAGATAATTCGTATGATCTATTAAATTTAAAATAGTAATCTGCTGTTCAGCTTGATTTAATTTTCGTAAATGTCTAAATATTACAAACATACAAACAAAATAGACTTAAGTAAGAAACAAAACGTATACATTACATATCTAAAATTGTACAACATATTGATAGGGTAGGTGAATTGCAGGCATTTAGCAGGCCCGTGTTTCTAACTGCTGATCTATAGGCTAGAAAAATCATAAAAGTATTAGGCAATGTTCATTGAATAGACTCCCTGCTTCATTTCATAACTTATTTGTTTTAATAAATAGACATTAGTCAAACGATGGATATACTCATGTCTTTACCTTCAATATATATAATATTTATTTATGATATCTAGTTAATGATATGTGTTGTGATCTTGATTGACTGTAATCTTTTTCCTGTAAGATGCTATAAAAGCCGTAATTAATATTTCTTAATATATAGTTTAGTTTAATCCGTGTACGTATTTTATTCTTGCATTTTTTTTATTTCACAATGTATAACTATATACAATTTATTTTAAAACCGTTTTTCTGAAATTTCTAGATTTTAATACAAACAAAATTGATTTAGGCTTCAGGAAATATCCAAACAGATTTACTCAGAAATTTACGGTTGCTATTAAATAATAATTAGCCGTCGGCAACTTTTAAAATATTTCGATTAAACCAATAGTTTTTCATGTTTGAATTTTAACTTTCTACACCCGCTAATTGGAAATTCATTAGCAATGGTGAAATCATCGTTTACAATCAAGACGTCATGTTTTTACCTTACCGATCTCATTTAATGACTCATGATAATAATCATAATTGGCTTATAATTTTTGAATCCTAAAGATTTAATATTATTAATGTACAATATTTATAAATATTTTCCGGGAATTATTTTTAAATAAATTGGATTTAATCAAATATACGTGAAAGCATTTTTAGAAATAACTCGTATGCAGTAATTTAAAAGACAAGCTCCGTGGTCTCGGGGTTAAGCTATGGACATTTTGTTATCGCTTAAACTTATAACTATGACAGTAGCTTTGATCTCTTAACAAATTATTTATAATATTTAAATTCCTTTCAGTCATTCGTAAGAACGTTTGTTTATTTATGGTTGAAAGTAGTGTTAAAGAATGTTGAAAACAACACGACTAATTAGTTTGTATTGATATAAAAAGCCGCGGATCGACTGATGTTACGGGGCTCATGTAGTAATAATATCTGTATATAGTTTTCAAATTGTTATATTTAAGATGTATCAAGAAAAATTTCTTGAGTTTCTTCACGATTGGCTCATATAAGGTTAATAATTGTCTCATCTCAATGACTCATGATAATAATCATAATTGGCTTATAATTTTGGAATCCTAAAGATTTAATATTATTAATGTACAATATTTATAAATATTTTCCGGGAATTATTTTTAAATAAATTGGATTTAATCAAATATACGTGAAAGCATTTTTATAAATAACTCCTGTACACGTTTAGAATTGAAATGTTTTTTTTTTAAATAAATTTCTTGATATTAATAATTTAGTTCTGAGTTATTTTTATTTTAATAAATTAATTTAGTAATAATAATGTATCACGTTTAGATTTATACCTAAAATTAATTGTATTATATTATTATTTAAGATGTATCAAGAAAAATTTCTTGAGTTTCTTCACGATTGGCTCATATAAGGTTAATAATTGTCTCATCTCAATGACTCATGATAATAATCATAATTGGCTTATAATTTTGGAATCCTAAAGATTTAATATTATTAATGTACAATATTTATAAATATTTTCCGGGAATTATTTTTAAATAAATTGGATTTAATCAAATATACGTGAAAGCATTTTTATAAATAACTCCTGTACACGTTTAGAATTGAAATGTTTTTTTTTTAAATAAATTTCTTGATATTAATAATTTAGTTCTGAGTTATTTTTATTTTAATAAATTAATTTAGTAATAATAATGTATCACGTTTAGATTTATAGCTAAAATTAATTGTATTATATTATGAGTACGTGGTCGCTAGTCAACAATTTTTTTTTATAACCAGTTTACAGTGCTTTAATAGATTACCTCGTTGGTGTAGTGGATGCATTGGCTGGCTACCATTCGAGCGGTCCCCGGTTCAAACCCTGTTGGCTCCATTGGTTTTGTAAAAAAAGTATAGCGGGTTGCCTATCTACAGGCGTATAGAAATCTACTATACCGATCATATGACGTCACCGATAGATGGTATTAGCAGCGCTAGGAATTCAAATCTTTCAGCGGGAAATGATGACAAGTTGGAAATGAGGAGAGAGAGATGAGATATGCAGATGACCCGGCGAGATATAAAAAATGATCCGCTAATGACCTCGCGAATTAAATTAATTAGATATGCAAATAATACCGTTAATGATACATACATAACACCGCGAATGATATGCAAATGATCCGCTAATGACCCCGCGAATGATATGCAAATGAGCCTCGAATTTCGCGGATGACCTTGAATGGTAAAACGAACCTTCATAAGAAAATACATGGGATTTTGTCGCAGAACTCTCTTAGCATATCTACTGATGAACAAAACCGACTTTCCAGTTCTTTTTACCATTGTACAAAGAACTGGAAAGTCGGTTTTAATATAAGTTTATTTTAATATTAGTTTAAGTCGGTAAATATAAGTTTATTATTATGGTATTTAAGAACATTTCATTTTTTAACATTATAATTGCCCAGTTCGTAAATCATGAAAAAAACTGAAAAACAGCCGATCACTATTTTTTTGCTTGGTGCAGTACAATTGCAAGATGAGTCCTTCTCTAGCACTGGTTCACGTTTGTAGAAAACTAACTACTTTTCGGACTTTTTACCAACAGATTAAGCCCTTGCTTTTTCCCTTTTGTAGTGTCGCAACTTGTTGCAGCATGGACAAAGAGTAATACTCCTCTCACATATTTTCCAAGTCTTAGCTAAATTTTTTTGTATTATGAATCTTTGTAGTTGGCCCAGAGGTTAAGATAACTATACTATTGCTACTAATTGCTAGAACAAGAATATCAGTGTCTTTGGCAACAATTGCTACAGTACTCCCCGGTGACGCGGTGCAGAGACGTTTTAAGTTTTAACGATCAGAACGTCAATGCGTACATTGTTTATGCATACGTTATCTCAACCTCTGAACCAACCACAAAAATCAGTTAGGATTTGGAAAAGGTGTAATAGAAGTATTGCTCTTTGCTCATGCTACTACAGGTTGCGACATTACACGTGCATTCTTTAGGAAAAGGAAGAAACAAGGGCTAAACCTGTTAGTGAAAAGTGCCAGTCTCCGAAAGGTAGTTAGTGTTTTCAATAAACGCCGGTGCCGGAGAACCATTCATCTTGCAATTGTACTGCATGAAGATGCGAAAAGAGCAGGATCAAGACCATCATGGACTGAGATACATCTGTTACAGTCAAGCACTCGGCAAAAAAAAGCTAACATCATCATTTGATATCGCAACTCTGTCCCCATTTAGAAATGAACATTCGTATTTACAGTAGTATACAACTCTTTCATTTCTAAAATAAATCGCAATAAATAACTAACTTCCATTCAGGTTTAGCAGTGGCTAGGAAATAGCCTTCATCCAATTAACTGGGGATGGAAATCGGAAATTTTTCTAAGGGGTTGGTTTCTGATATAACGACAGCATTTCCTGTTCCCCAGCTTCTAATGGCGACAGTTAGTTGTAAATGTAGACACGAATGTCAGAATGCCTGTAGCTGCAAGAAGGCAATGGTCTTTTGTGCCCCTATGTGCAAAAGTTGAAGAAAACAGTTGTCCTAATGCTGATAAAGAAGATTGGGTGATACGTATTTCAAATCATTATACGAAAACCATAACAACTAATCATAAATATTTGTTTCTTAAGATGAAAAATGAATATTATAATCTAAATGCCCATACAAGTATATACTGTATCCGTAGTATAGTATAGAATACAATTTCTGTCATTATTTTAAATGACATTTTCAAAAAACCGCACAAAATATGAAAGACTACAATTTACCGAGGTTAGACCGTTTTCTATTATTACTGGTTGTCTAACTAAGAATATACGTATAACATCACGTATCAAGTTATTTCACTTACTATAATATTTTTAAAATACGTATTTTAAGATTAAGAGTAGTGAGATTTTAAGTACAAGCGAAAGAACCTCTCCTAACTTTAATCAGGAATGGCAAACCTTATGTAAGTTAATATATGATGTGTTAATATACAAGGTGTTTCACTAAGATTCGTATCCTCTGGACACGTGATAGTGCATGTTAATAGGAGTTTTGATTTTACGCACATCGAAAAACATTTGCTCAAAAGGCCAACTTTTGAGAACTGCTGAAAGTAATTGTGAAAACAAACTGTGGCATCACCTAACACCATTTCACCAGATATCACGTTGAAAATGCAGTTAGGTACATCCAGCTTCAGCTGCTATTTT
Organism: Agrypnus murinus; assembly: GCA_929113105.1. NCBI lineage: Eukaryota > Metazoa > Arthropoda > Insecta > Coleoptera > Elateridae > Agrypnus > Agrypnus murinus. Next base: position 93,291,581 of record OV816023.1, read on the forward strand.
TAAACCAGTGACCACCAACCCACTTTTCAAAAACAGTTTTTTCTCGGTTATTATGAAAGATAGTCATAATAGTGATAATAATATTAATCTTCTTTGTTGCGTTTTATGTGTACTATCTGTACTATTTGTCCAGAGGATACGAATCTTACTCAAACAAACTGTATACTACGATAACGGTTACTATAAGAAAATTGGTAAAATGTGGAGGAAAACATTTATATCACTTCATTATATAAATATCTAGAGCTTATAGTAATCTTATAAAACTCTAATTAACTTGCGAAGCCTTTTTATATACTTCCAGTCTTTTTTATCTACTGTTATATTGTGCATGCCTTGTTGTATGTACTATGTGTTAGCATCAGTAGTGTAAGTGAAGAGACAACTCCCCTTCCTTCACAGATTATTAGTTACAAAATAGTAATAGCCTAGAAATCGATGTTTATTGGGATGAAACCAGCACCAAAAGAATATGTACACGAATATGTTGCACGTCTAATAATTCGTCAAAGAAATTACAAGGATTATCCACAAGACAAAACAGATGGTAAATTAAAATCGGGAATTTACCAAATTGAATGTAATGATTGTAACCCAGATTTACAGCGGATTTTATATAGATTCATATAGAAACTCAACAATCAAGTCATTCAACATATCGTTCCGCTTTTCACGAAGTGGTATATACAGGGGTAATAGGAACAAAAATCTGTATGCAATCTTTGATTTTATGCACATTGAAAAAAATTGATAAAAAGGTACGTTTTTGTGACTGACCTCATTATAAGATCAAATACCTTGTCCAACAAACTAATAAACAGTATTCTAAAAAGAATATTTCGGCAATTATACGCATTGACGGTATCACCTGCGTATAGGAAAGCTATATCGCATCATCTTCTTCGCAGTAATCTTCTATTACCTTTTCTATTAGTGAAGATTGATCATAACGACTTTTGATCATATTTTTGTAACAGCATCGTTGAAACTCAAATTGAGTTCTAACCAGGCGAAATTGGTTTTTAGATGATCAAGAGATTAGATAGTTCAAGATCTGGAGCCAGATTAACCGCAGAGCCAATGGCCTAGGCATGGTGTAGAGCAACGTTTCCCAACCGCCGGTCCGTGGACCGATACCGGTGCGTCAGTAACTTTTGCCGGTCCGCAGAAAATAACAGTATTTTCAAAAATTTTACTGAAAGGAATTTTTTTTAATTCGTATTATCCTGGAACTAACGTAGCGTCAAAGAGTTTATCGGAGTTGACCAAGAGTAAAGTATACATACATACGTGATATATAACGCTTCGGCTTCGTACCCTAATGTGGTGGGATAATATCCAGTAATAGGACATAAGGAGGATCTCCCATATTAGAATTTCTAAGGTCTCCCATTAACGCGAAGGATCAAAATTCGGGTTTCGTGGTTTCGAGGGCCGCAAAACTTGCTTCGATCCGGACTAAACCGTTTAGGTGGAGGCGGCAAAAAAACTGTCCCCGCCTTACGGTAGGTCGGAGAGAAAATCTGACTGCGGAATCTTTGCCAGCGCAGTACCTCAATAGTTTCTTCCGGAAAAGTCTATTTTGCCAACACTCTTCTGGGGGTGGAGAGTAGGGATGAGATAGGGTTTTTAGGAGCGATCGAATATGTGTTGGCGGCATTCGGTGTCACGCGACCTCCTACGAGCGGTGCATCTATTGATTGTTCCGTATCTCCGCTCTAGGGAGCTCCGCCTGTTTTCGAGAGGCGGTATCTCGGAAACTATAGGAACCAATTCGACTATCTTGGCGTCAAACGACGGGCAATCGCAAAATGTTTCCCCTTCAAATGCCGTGCAAAACCATAAGAAAGAAATTACAGTCGAAAAACTCGAAATTCTTTATTTGTTTTTGTCCGAGAATCGTGGTTCTGGTTTTGAACGATGGATCGTCCTATGTGCCTAGAACCCACTTATGGTCTTTGGAGACGCACCCCGCCCTTCCCCGCACCACGATCGTTCCACGACGTTCGTTTGGCGAAAAGAGAAAAACCGACTTTTGTTATTATAAAGAAAGGATATTTATTTATTTTAGATTGTTATTGTACAGTGTAAAAGTAAAGTTATTATTATAAGATTTATTTTGTGAAATATTTTCTTTAATTTTTTACGTTATTAGTCCGTAAGCAAATAATACGACGGCGTCGTTTGGCGGTCCGCGAACGAAAACTGTTGGGACCGTTGGTCCAGACGCACAACGCGCCAGGGGATTCACCAAGTACTTTCAAAATTATGAATCATAATTGATGATCTTGATCATAATGATTACATATTATAACTTAAGATACTCTTCTATACACGAAACTAAAAATTGAAGAAAAATATAAGAGTCTAACCCATTTATTTTAATAGTCGATCTATCAATTTTATAAGCTGTTCTTCAAGTTGCTATATTCTGGTACAAGCATTCGACCGGAAGGCCGTCACGTTTATCCGCTTTGACTTCCAAACGTTCCATTAAATGTAACGTATAGTTCAATTATTTTATTAAAGTGTTGGTTAGAGTTTAAAGTGCGCGGATTGCTTACGCGAGGTAGTTTGGGACAGTGTAGACATGTAGGACACGGTCATGCTTGCGGCTTGGTCGTTAAAGAAAAAGCGAAGAACTAGAAAATCCGGTATTCATCCAATTAAAAAACAATATGGAGTGTTTTCAAAGTGCGTCGCTGTCTAGAGTTGGCCACTTACATTAGAACCATGTTATAACAATCATAATGACTCAGCGACCAAAACGCCAGCGTGGACGTGGACTGGTAGAAACGGACGATTATTTTTCGGAATATTGCTTTTCAGATAAACCTCCTACAGGGTTTATAAGACTATCTACTGACTACCGTCATAGAAGGAATTAAAAATCTCTCGGTGAAATTAATAATATGTATCTTTTCTACGAAAAAGCTACGGAGACATATAAAGAAAAAACATACATGGACAGGGAGGATAGGCTTTTCCGACGTCTGAACTTGAATTCACACTACTTGAACTTGGGAAAAAGCTGAAAATTGGTATATATAGACTTAAAATGTGGTGGGGAAAAACATATTAAAACTCCTCATGCGTGGATGATGAACCGGCTGCGACATTGGAAAAAATGGCTGACAAAATTGCTTTTAAGCTTATATTTCAGAAAGTATTCATTTAACGGGCATCGACGTTCAGAATGAAAATGTAACTGATAAAATTCCCCACAATTTTATTTTTGATCAAACGTCGTACGTCCAATAGTTTCTGAGATTCTTTTTCAGCAATTGTCATTTTTCGACATTTCGAAAAAGTGTTGTTTCTTTGCCCATTTTTCGTAATTATTTTAATTTGGCTGCTCCTACGTACAAAATGTGTTTTCTAGAAGTTAAGGAGATTTAAATTTCCTACAAAAAAGTTGATCATTGAATGTCGTGCATCCAATATGACAGCTGCTGAAAAATATTCTATCTCAGAATAGTATTTTGTGTCTCAAAAGCAGAAAATTAGCATTTGAAGCCCGAGCGAAGTAAGGAGCGAGGGCAGCAGATAACTAAGGGCTTCAAATGCTTTTCTCTCAGAGTGACATACAAAGGTTTTTCGCCTACCTGCTATTACACTTTAATATGGAACTCCAAATTTTACAAGCAACCCAATTTACCTTAAATTAAAATAAACTTATGTTAGAAGAATGTGATGGAGTAAATGAAAACGAAAATAACGCCAGATTTTTTTTATGACATATTAAATTAACATAATCAGAAGACCATAAATATAACATGCGTAGTCCTTTAGCTGTATCAGCGGTACTGTCCAGCCTACACTTCTGGCTGGACTACTGGAGCACGTAAATATGCGCAGTAACGCGTCTGGTCGAGTTCAAGTTATTTAAAAGAGGGGTGCTCGATTCGTATGTCATGTGCGTGTTTTTACTGTTGCAATTTTAAGCAATAATAATAAGATAATTCTATATCACCTATTTATTTATTAACAAAATATTACACAAGATTAAAGTAACAAGAAGACTAAATAATAGCTAATAATAATAAACTTACAATTGTCAAAAAGCCATTACATCTGTTTCTATTTAGTAGCAGTGTCGAGGTTATGTATTTGACATAAGAGGGCAGCAAAAACTTTGACATAAGAGGGCAAAAAAGAAGCCTTTATACGTTCGTTTGGCGAAAAGAGAAAAACCGACTTTTGTTATTATAAAGAAAGGATATTTATTTATTTTAGATTGTTATTGTACAGTGTAAAAGTAAAGTTATTATTATAAGATTTATTTTGTGAAATATTTTCTTTAATTTTTTACGTTATTAGTCCGTAAGCAAATAATACGACGGCGTCGTTTGGCGGTCCGCGAACGAAAACTGTTGGGACCGTTGGTCCAGACGCACAACGCGCCAGGGGATTCACCAAGTACTTTCAAAATTATGAATCATAATTGATGATCTTGATCATAATGATTACATATTATAACTTAAGATACTCTTCTATACACGAAACTAAAAATTGAAGAAAAATATAAGAGTCTAACCCATTTATTTTAATAGTCGATCTATCAATTTTATAAGCTGTTCTTCAAGTTGCTATATTCTGGTACAAGCATTCGACCGGAAGGCCGTCACGTTTATCCGCTTTGACTTCCAAACGTTCCATTAAATGTAACGTATAGTTCAATTATTTTATTAAAGTGTTGGTTAGAGTTTAAAGTGCGCGGATTGCTTACGCGAGGTAGTTTGGGACAGTGTAGACATGTAGGACACGGTCATGCTTGCGGCTTGGTCGTTAAAGAAAAAGCGAAGAACTAGAAAATCCGGTATTCATCCAATTAAAAAACAATATGGAGTGTTTTCAAAGTGCGTCGCTGTCTAGAGTTGGCCACTTACATTAGAACCATGTTATAACAATCATAATGACTCAGCGACCAAAACGCCAGCGTGGACGTGGACTGGTAGAAACGGACGATTATTTTTCGGAATATTGCTTTTCAGATAAACCTCCTACAGGGTTTATAAGACTATCTACTGACTACCGTCATAGAAGGAATTAAAAATCTCTCGGTGAAATTAATAATATGTATCTTTTCTACGAAAAAGCTACGGAGACATATAAAGAAAAAACATACATGGACAGGGAGGATAGGCTTTTCCGACGTCTGAACTTGAATTCACACTACTTGAACTTGGGAAAAAGCTGAAAATTGGTATATATAGACTTAAAATGTGGTGGGGAAAAACATATTAAAACTCCTCATGCGTGGATGATGAACCGGCTGCGACATTGGAAAAAATGGCTGACAAAATTGCTTTTAAGCTTATATTTCAGAAAGTATTCATTTAACGGGCATCGACGTTCAGAATGAAAATGTAACTGATAAAATTCCCCACAATTTTATTTTTGATCAAACGTCGTACGTCCAATAGTTTCTGAGATTCTTTTTCAGCAATTGTCATTTTTCGACATTTCGAAAAAGTGTTGTTTCTTTGCCCATTTTTCGTAATTATTTTAATTTGGCTGCTCCTACGTACAAAATGTGTTTTCTAGAAGTTAAGGAGATTTAAATTTCCTACAAAAAAGTTGATCATTGAATGTCGTGCATCCAATATGACAGCTGCTGAAAAATATTCTATCTCAGAATAGTATTTTGTGTCTCAAAAGCAGAAAATTAGCATTTGAAGCCCGAGCGAAGTAAGGAGCGAGGGCAGCAGATAACTAAGGGCTTCAAATGCTTTTCTCTCAGAGTGACATACAAAGGTTTTTCGCCTACCTGCTATTACACTTTAATATGGAACTCCAAATTTTACAAGCAACCCAATTTACCTTAAATTAAAATAAACTTATGTTAGAAGAATGTGATGGAGTAAATGAAAACGAAAATAACGCCAGATTTTTTTTATGACATATTAAATTAACATAATCAGAAGACCATAAATATAACATGCGTAGTCCTTTAGCTGTATCAGCGGTACTGTCCAGCCTACACTTCTGGCTGGACTACTGGAGCACGTAAATATGCGCAGTAACGCGTCTGGTCGAGTTCAAGTTATTTAAAAGAGGGGTGCTCGATTCGTATGTCATGTGCGTGTTTTTACTGTTGCAATTTTAAGCAATAATAATAAGATAATTCTATATCACCTATTTATTTATTAACAAAATATTACACAAGATTAAAGTAACAAGAAGACTAAATAATAGCTAATAATAATAAACTTACAATTGTCAAAAAGCCATTACATCTGTTTCTATTTAGTAGCAGTGTCGAGGTTATGTATTTGACATAAGAGGGCAGCAAAAACTTTGACATAAGAGGGCAAAAAAGAAGCCTTTATACGTTCGTTTGGCGAAAAGAGAAAAACCGACTTTTGTTATTATAAAGAAAGGATATTTATTTATTTTAGATTGTTATTGTACAGTGTAAAAGTAAAGTTATTATTATAAGATTTATTTTGTGAAATATTTTCTTTAATTTTTTACGTTATTAGTCCGTAAGCAAATAATACGACGGCGTCGTTTGGCGGTCCGCGAACGAAAACTGTTGGGACCGTTGGTCCAGACGCACAACGCGCCAGGGGATTCACCAAGTACTTTCAAAATTATGAATCATAATTGATGATCTTGATCATAATGATTACATATTATAACTTAAGATACTCTTCTATACACGAAACTAAAAATTGAAGAAAAATATAAGAGTCTAACCCATTTATTTTAATAGTCGATCTATCAATTTTATAAGCTGTTCTTCAAGTTGCTATATTCTGGTACAAGCATTCGACCGGAAGGCCGTCACGTTTATCCGCTTTGACTTCCAAACGTTCCATTAAATGTAACGTATAGTTCAATTATTTTATTAAAGTGTTGGTTAGAGTTTAAAGTGCGCGGATTGCTTACGCGAGGTAGTTTGGGACAGTGTAGACATGTAGGACACGGTCATGCTTGCGGCTTGGTCGTTAAAGAAAAAGCGAAGAACTAGAAAATCCGGTATTCATCCAATTAAAAAACAATATGGAGTGTTTTCAAAGTGCGTCGCTGTCTAGAGTTGGCCACTTACATTAGAACCATGTTATAACAATCATAATGACTCAGCGACCAAAACGCCAGCGTGGACGTGGACTGGTAGAAACGGACGATTATTTTTCGGAATATTGCTTTTCAGATAAACCTCCTACAGGGTTTATAAGACTATCTACTGACTACCGTCATAGAAGGAATTAAAAATCTCTCGGTGAAATTAATAATATGTATCTTTTCTACGAAAAAGCTACGGAGACATATAAAGAAAAAACATACATGGACAGGGAGGATAGGCTTTTCCGACGTCTGAACTTGAATTCACACTACTTGAACTTGGGAAAAAGCTGAAAATTGGTATATATAGACTTAAAATGTGGTGGGGAAAAACATATTAAAACTCCTCATGCGTGGATGATGAACCGGCTGCGACATTGGAAAAAATGGCTGACAAAATTGCTTTTAAGCTTATATTTCAGAAAGTATTCATTTAACGGGCATCGACGTTCAGAATGAAAATGTAACTGATAAAATTCCCCACAATTTTATTTTTGATCAAACGTCGTACGTCCAATAGTTTCTGAGATTCTTTTTCAGCAATTGTCATTTTTCGACATTTCGAAAAAGTGTTGTTTCTTTGCCCATTTTTCGTAATTATTTTAATTTGGCTGCTCCTACGTACAAAATGTGTTTTCTAGAAGTTAAGGAGATTTAAATTTCCTACAAAAAAGTTGATCATTGAATGTCGTGCATCCAATATGACAGCTGCTGAAAAATATTCTATCTCAGAATAGTATTTTGTGTCTCAAAAGCAGAAAATTAGCATTTGAAGCCCGAGCGAAGTAAGGAGCGAGGGCAGCAGATAACTAAGGGCTTCAAATGCTTTTCTCTCAGAGTGACATACAAAGGTTTTTCGCCTACCTGCTATTACACTTTAATATGGAACTCCAAATTTTACAAGCAACCCAATTTACCTTAAATTAAAATAAACTTATGTTAGAAGAATGTGATGGAGTAAATGAAAACGAAAATAACGCCAGATTTTTTTTATGACATATTAAATTAACATAATCAGAAGACCATAAATATAACATGCGTAGTCCTTTAGCTGTATCAGCGGTACTGTCCAGCCTACACTTCTGGCTGGACTACTGGAGCACGTAAATATGCGCAGTAACGCGTCTGGTCGAGTTCAAGTTATTTAAAAGAGGGGTGCTCGATTCGTATGTCATGTGCGTGTTTTTACTGTTGCAATTTTAAGCAATAATAATAAGATAATTCTATATCACCTATTTATTTATTAACAAAATATTACACAAGATTAAAGTAACAAGAAGACTAAATAATAGCTAATAATAATAAACTTACAATTGTCAAAAAGCCATTACATCTGTTTCTATTTAGTAGCAGTGTCGAGGTTATGTATTTGACATAAGAGGGCAGCAAAAACTTTGACATAAGAGGGCAAAAAAGAAGCCTTTATAGGACGGACATTTAGAAGGCACTTTCTGATCAGGTGGGCGAAAAACTATTGAAAGTACTAGGTTCGAAAAAAATAAATAAGAAAAATTGTGGGGAATTTTGTCAGTTGTATTTTCATTCTGAAAGTTGATGTCCGTAAAATTAATACTTTCTGAAACATTAGCAAAGTAGTCAGACGCGAATGAATAATTTTTTCGAACAATTTGGCCACTGTTGGAAGAAGACTTATAGGGCGATAACTATTTATGTCGTTTTTGTTTTTTCAGGGCTTCGAGAAAAGAAGCACGTGAGAGTGTTTCATGTCTTTGGGAAATATCCTAGTCTCATGCTTGCGTTGAATAGTATTGCCAGAAGAGTGAATATTTTTAGAGAAAAATTTCGTATTATCACATTAGGAATTAGATCATGACCCGGAGATTTTTTAATAGGAAGTGCATTGGCAAGTGCTTGTATTTCTGTTGGGGAAGTTGGGTCTACTGCTTCTGGTACTGTAGGATAGTCGTTGTGAATTTCAGCAGTAATATTTTCTGTGAAATATATGTTATCTTCTGAGATTGATGTAGTGAAGACTTTTTCGAAGTGATCTGCAAAAATACCACACTTTTCTTCATCGGAAGCATAAATGCTGTTGTTAATTTTAATCGTAGGTACCTCAGGCCACAGCAGTTTTCTTGGACATTGCCAATGCGTTTGACCGTGTTTAGATCGATGGACTTCTATATAAACTACACAGTGCCAACATACCTAGCTACTTACTCTGTGTTATAAAATCATTTTTAACTGACAGAACATTCGCAGTAAGAATAAACTCCTCGCTTTTCTCTATCAAACAGTCTTGTGCCGGAGTTCCCCAAGGCTCGATCTTAGGCCCCAGTCTATTCAACATCTTCGTAAATGACTTACCAGAAGCTCCTAACTCTGTCATCGCTATGTACGCCGACGATACGGTATTACTTTGCCAACATTCAGACATCCTTGCAGCAACGCAGCAACTTCAAGATAGTATTGAGATCCTTAGCACATGGTTTAATAAATGGAACATTAAACTAAACGCAAGCAAGTGTAAAGCGAAAATTTTTACTTTACGCCGTCCAGCTACCCCTCCCAACATCATAATTGAAAACCAACAAATCGAATGGAATGCAGCTGATAACGCCGTAAGATATCTAGGGGTTTATCTTGATAAAAGGTTAACCTGGTTTTTCCACATTAATAAAAAACTGAACCAGGCCTATACGAGACTATCGATGTTGCATCCCATAATTAATAAAAGATCACCATTAAAACACGAAAGCGGTTTATTAATATACAAATCAATCTTAAGGCCAATAATTACATATGCCTGTCAAATCTGGGGTGCAACTTCAAATACACACCTACACAAACTACAAACCTTCCAAAATAAAATTACTAGGATAGTCTTCAACGCTCCTTGGTTTGTACGTAATATACAACTTCACCGTGAAGCCAATCTCCAAACAAACTTCGATCACATAAAAACTACAACTAAAAAATATTTCAAAGACATCAACGAGTGCCCAAGTGCAAGAAACTACGGAACCGGATTACGCAATATTCACACTAGACTTAAAAGAAAGCTCCCTCAGGACATATACTTACCATCAGGAAGTGATAGTGAGAGTGACTAAAAACAAAAGAAAGTGTAATAGTGTCATAAAACACTTATGTGCAGTGAAGTTTATTAATTACTAATTGTTATCTGCAAAAACACTGGGATATTTAGTTAGGCGTAAGCTATTAATCAGTTTTTATTATAAAACATTAGTTATAACAAAACCATGTATAGCGAAATAAACGCTGATCTGGTTAAAAAAAATTAGCAAAATATCAATTGTCGCCATTTTTTCAAGATGGCGCATGGCCAGCATGGATAAGTTTTAATATGTTTTTCATCGCCATATTTTAAGCCTATATACCAATTTCAGCTTTTCCCCAATTGTTTTCTTTTGAAAATGTTATTTACTTGGGCTATTAGAAATTATATTGCTGTAAAGAAGCGTGTCTGTTTGGACTACGGACGAATAAATTCTAATCATTTTTCTGATAATTATCTAATAAGTTTATTTGTTCTTTCATTGAACTTTCTATTCTAATATTTTATTAATGTTTATTAAAAAAATCTGTCTACGTATGTACAGATCTACCGTATCCACTTAGACATTTTTGGCGTATGTAATGTTTGATGTCTCATATTTTAATTGAGTAGTGATACTGGGCGTTATCATATTTTATTTTAAGAGCGTATAACAGAAGTCAATAATTAAATAAACGGATAAGCGATCTATATTGCGAAAACGTATAATGTATTTAGGGATGTTTTTGATAATCACTGATATAGCAACCGATACCTCTTATCGATACATATTTTTACATAGCAGACCATAACCTAATTAAAAATTGTTTTCGCTTAAAAGGTTTTCCAGGAAGTATGAATAATCTAGATCAGGTGATAAACATTACACTACAGTATAATTGATTCGATAAGTTTTGGCGCAAGTCCTATTTGTGTTTTGCTTAAGTCTATTTTTTTTAAATCATAACAATTACGTGCAAAACGTGATAATCACTTATCATAACTTGACGTTATACTCATAATGGCGTGCAACTCAAGTGAATTTCTAGTACACCTTTAAAGCTATCAGAGTGTATTATACAGAGTGTCAATTTAGTGAGCAATTATTCGATGTCTCCTCAACTACTAAATATTGACAAAAATTTTCAATACAAAAGTTTCTTGAGTTGCTGTCCAATAGACTGATCTACTGACCCAGTGTTACCTAGGATCATCTGGTTCACTTATTTGTTGTTCCATTGACCCCGGAGCTTGATGATCCTAGCTGATCTGTATTACCTCCCCTCTCGCCCTTCAAGCATTTATTATTTTTCGAAGGGTGTTTAATGATCAGGGAGAAAATAATATGGGGCTGGTTGTGGATGTTAGAAAAATTATATTTTCCTGTAAGAAACCTTTAATGTATTTTTCTCCTTATTTATTTACTATGAAATTATTCATCATTGCATCAAAAATTTCACTCTCAGCAATGAAAAAGTTGTTTAGTTAGGGTAGGTTTGTTATTTGTCAAAATTGTGATCCATTGGGAAATTATGTTGACTGTTATGTGGTCAGTGGGTCCGTTCAATGGAAAGAACCTTTGGTCGCCAAAAATATATAATTTAGAAATATTTACAACAATACAGGGTGTTTCAAAAAAGCGGGGCAGATGAAACTACGTTTCTTTTAAATAGGACACCTCATATACTTTAGCTGGAAGTGATTTCCCTATCAGTTGTTTGTTCAACAATAAATTTTCATTCTAATTCGGTACAATGTTCTCAGTTTATGAATTCTTTTCTTAAATTTTTCAGTTTTGTTAGGTTGTAATAAATAAGTAACAGTTCATTAATTTATTTAAATTTTAAAAACATTTCTTTGCAGATAGTATTATTAGGGCCCGACAAACGCTATTAAAATGTTTTCAAATCTTGCTTATGTACAGAGTGTTTAAATTCAACACATTTACAAATTTACTAAGTTTCTTCATCCTGCATGCTTTACGAAAAATTAAGACTTCGATTAGTACTTTATCCAATCTTAAAACACGTCCTTTATCAGATGCGGTGTTGCCAAATCCTTAATTTTTTGTTTAAGTTATTACGTTATTACATTGGAGAAAATAACTCTATTCTAATAATGCCTTACCTTACCTGTACTGTCAAATCTTTTTTTCAGTTGTCTAAACAAGGTTTTTGAGAATGTCTTCGTTGCGGAAACTTTTGGGTGTATATTCGCACGAGTAAAAGACGGTTTCTATCGGTTTCTTCTAAATCATACATTACATTTATTCATTCTTTAGGGAATAGGCCATTTTATATAGTAACAAGAAAAGTAAGATACACACATAATCCCAAATGTCGAAACTAATGTAAATGACAAGTATTATTGAAATATTGATTTTATCTTTCATGGCTAGCCAAGATGGTTTAGAAGCTCAAACGTTTTTGAAATTTTCAGAATATAAAAGCCACCCGTTTGGCAACTGCTACGGATAAATAATAATAATAATAATAATAATAATTACTACAACCCATAACCTTAACCAAGGCCCCAGAAGCTATAAGCTTGTGCGGGAGGGAGGGGGCGATTATTATTATTATGTAGGCCCAATGTGCGGCTGCAGCCGACTTATAGATGGAACAGCGCAAATCTCACATTTGTGTTACAGCTAAGGGAAACTGCAGAAAACCTTAACCAGATCTGCCAGCGCCGGGAGTCGAACCCGGGCCGCTCGGGTGAAAGTCCGGCACGCCAGACATTACACTACCAAAATATTAATCATTTTGTACTCAAGTGTAAACTTTGAAGTATTATAAAATACAAGATATTTTGGTAATTATCAAAAGGTCTAAGATGCTCAAATTCTCGAAATTTTCTCAAAAAACTGTATAATTGGTAACGCCATACCTATTGAAGAAGTAGAATATATTTTAGTATTATGGTTAGATAGCAGTTAGCAGTCATAGTTAGGTGTTAGCAGAAGTCCTGATTTCCGGCAAAACATACAGGGTGTTCCATTTGAAAAGTCGAGTAAATTCAATTTGATCTTATCAAAATTTGAAAGTATCATTTGGATATCGTGTATATACACAAAGCTTAGAGACATTTTAATAGTGTTTGTAGGAATTTGTGTGCAAAAAATGTTTTTAAAATTCTAATAAATAAATAAACTGTGAATCAATTATAAATAGTGGTCTGGTAAAATATATAGTGTGTCCTATTTAAGAAGAGCGTAGTTCCATTTGTCCTGCTTTTGTGAAACACCCTGTTTTTGTATTTTATAAACTTATGTATTGAAAGTTTTTATCGATATTTAGTGTTTTAGGAGATATCGAATAATTACGCACTAAATAGGCACCCTGGGCTTCTTAATCAAATGAATATGTCATGTGTGCTCGGAGGTCTATATTCGGAGGTTCGAAAAGTTACAATAGTGGTCCATGACTTGATGTATTTTAAACTTATTATATACCACTTTATCACAATATACAACATCTTTAGCGGTTGAAGAACTGAACTGTGCTATGCAGGATCCCTGCAATGTGTATTTAGTAAATCGATTAACAACGGATATAGAGCCTGCTTAAAAGAACATTTATAATTTGAATGCCCTAATATAAAAATTATAATGAATTTCTAAGAAAAAGTTTCAGATCCACCACAAATATATGCCCATTCACAAAAATAATTAAGACACCATTTTGTGTCATTACCTGCATACCAAGAAAAACTGGTATATAATTAATACTCATTATATTGTACCGATTAAAAAAAAATAACGGAAGAACACTCTTATATAACCCAAAACCAAATATATTTCAAATTGAACTATTTTGAACGAAATTTCATTTAACTAGATTACGCAACTATTCAATATAAGCGTTTAGGCTAGATATCTTTCAAAAACTCTCCAACGCACTATAGCGGCGGTTATTGAGACAAACCATGTACTCAATACAGAAATGCCTGTCTTAAGAGGCGTTTCGGTTTTTAGTACCTTAGTGCCATCATAACTTGCTGATGCAATAATAAAATTATTAATAATATTATTAAGAGGTTCTTTGGTCTTTGGGTATGTTATCCATACAGCCAGAGATTAATTTTCCAAACCTAAAATTCGTAGAAAATTTTTAATGCGCACTTCTAGTATTCTTCTTTTACCATTTCACTTTCTAATACTTGGCCTTATTCGACGAAATTGGCAGATTCTAGAAAAATTCTGGTCCAAGATAATACAAAATTTGCATTTTGAAGCATTTTAATGTTCAAAAATGTTACCTTTTACCATTTATTAGGGAATTACTTAAATATTCCTAGAAAATTACTTCGGAGATATACTTGGCCAAAGGTGTTACAAAATTTAGATTTAGTATTTATTAAACAGGGTTTACAGGACAAAATCCAGTCATCTGTTTATGATCATATTGTTGTATAACATTAGCACGTCAATTGAGCAACTTGAAAGATGATGTGATAATGTTGTTCAATTGCCTTTCGCATCTATAAGCCACACGCCAGAAACCAAATGATAGTTAACACTCTCAATACTGTATGTGGGTCAATTGACAGATTCTGTAACACCAGTCTGGATAGAAAATTTGTTTGGACTGGTGATAATTACTACAGGAAGTTGCCTTATTAACAAACTTAGCTACTGACGGTTAAGGTTCAAAGCATCGCTACCTGGAAGAATTACAGAAGACAAAGGTTGTTTTGTCCAGGAGTGTACTACCAAGAAATATGCAATGTCTTAGAATTATTCCAAAGACACTACCACGTCTTGGTTAGAAAGGGAGTTAATATCAGCGTAAACAGCTTTTCTTTACCCTAATGTTAATACGCAATATTTCGAGTTGACTCTTTTATGAAGCTTTAAATAAAACCTTGCCTAACTTATCTTACACATTATTATTATATTTTTAACATATTTTCTTCTTCCGGTATGTTAAATCTAAAAGCAATTCATTGCAATTATGTCTTGTTTTCATTCGTAATAAAACGAGTGTTTTTGCTGTCTATTCAATAGCCATAACTCTGAATTTTGTATCGATTTCTGACGAAATGATTTGACTCTTTCAAAGCTGTGATAGATAATGAAAAATATAATTATATAAATTTAAAAATGTTTTACTCAACGGCAGCTGGTGCGTCTGCATATGCAAATTCAGAGTAGCATTCATTCAGACTATATAGTATTAGGGTTTGCTGTAAAAGAAACTTTTAGTTTGTACTAATCTCTCTTTCATAAATAAATATTAAATCACTAAATTAAACTTGTAAATTTATAGTTACTATGAAAGAGCGATGGTAGTAGATGAAATATAATTTGGCATTTAGCTAACTCAAGGATAATTTCATGCCAAATTGACTAGAGCCGTATTTCAATGTCTCAGATTTTGTTCAAATTTGATGACACCTGGATGAGCCAGATAACTCAAAAAATAAGGGAGTTATGACAAGTTCAGTTAGATGATGTAGAGTGACGGGTAGCAGAATTTGCCAAAAATCGAAATTTTCAAAAACTTCTACTTCGGCCATTTTTAATCCAAAAAATCTGGAAAAAATAATTTAATGGCATTTCATATGTATCTATGCAAGGACAATTTGAACAAAATCTGAGACATTGAAATACGGCTCTGGTCGATTTGGCATGAAATTAGCCTCAAATATATCAGGGCTTGTATAACGTTTACTATACATGTTTTTGGATGAATATGTATAGGCTTTTAATAGATCTAATTTGTTTTTGCAGGCAAAAACCGTATTGAAAGCAGCCGAAAAACAAGCATATGAAGAAGGATTGTTCCATAATAAGGTGTCTCTGAACTATATGTATAAAGATGACAACTGTGAACAAGCTTTTGCTACAATAGCTGCTTTGGATGCTTACACCGAACATTGTGCTCATGTTATTTTTGGACCAGTCTGTGATTTTTGCTTAGGTAAGTATTTTTAGTAACCAAAAATAGTCAGAGAATAAATACCTAAGAACAATGGGAAATGAGAAATAGGAAAAATCGAAAATTACTATGTACATATATTTTTTATATTTTGGTGATTTTCTTCAAACAGGTACCTACTTTTTAGTTTTTTTTAAACAAATTTAGATTTGTGACAGTTTTAGATTATGTGGCAAGGAATTGAAGAATAAGGGAGCTCTAGATGAAATTGATTTGATGAGATTTAGCAATGGTTTTTAGCAACAAAATTGGTTTTCAATAGTTTGTTAGTTATTGGTTTTCTCGTGAAATAGGCATAATCCACACACAACATGGAATCTTTATTCTTATATTGGTAACATACTGTTTTCAAGAAAAACAATTGTATGCTATCCAATAGTAAACATTATCTGATGAATACATGTTATCTTTATGGTACATTAATTTAATAAAACGTTTTTGGGTAACTTCAAAATTTTCTTTAGATAATTAATAATTTTAGTTATAATATAAATTAAATTTCAAATTTAATAATTAAAAACTCACTTTAAATAACAATTTGTATGCAAAATCATATAGAAAAATTTATCACCCCGACTGGGACTCGAACCCAGGATCTCCTGCTTTCCGGGCAGTTACTCTACCACTGAGCTATCCAAAGGCGACTGCCAGCGGAATGACTTCTTCTTATAACTTCTTCATATGAACTAGATGTTTGCAAACCTATTGAGAGTACTAAATGGGTTCGTCTAAATGGGTAGTCTCAGTCAGGGTGATAATTTTTTTTTATATGAGTTTGCATACAAATTGTGATTTAAAGAAAATCTTTAATTATTAAATTTAAAATTTAATTTAAATTATAACTAAAACAATTTGTTATAAGATTATCCTCTTAATAAAATCTAAACTAGCTTTGATAGTTAATTTATGTCGGCACACCTAGTCGATGAATTAACTTAACAAAGCACATATATTTAGTACTTTTAATAGGTTTGCAAACATCTAGTTCATATGGAGAAGTTGTCATTCCGCTAGTAGTCGCCTTTGGATAGCTCAATGGTAGAGTAACTGCCCGTAAAACAGGAGGTCTTAGGTTCGAGTCCCAGTCGGGGTGATAAATTTTTCTATATGAGTTTGCATTCAAAGTGTAATTTAGCTAACAATAAGATGCAGATTCAGATACTGAGATATCACAACCAATTCGCGACTTGATTGGCGCATAATAAAGGATTCTCATTTTTCTAATCTAAAATATCTCTAAGATATCTAAATTTATACAGTAACGGTATTAAATTAGTTATGATACCTCCAATATGGCGATCCCATCTCAAGTGTGAATCTAGAATAATTCCTAAATATTTTATTGAAGTGGCTCTATTTATGGCGATAATTTTATTCTTAAAATTTATTGTTAATTTATCGTAATCAGGTTAAGCTATTTTTATAACAACCGAATGGCGTGAACTTGATTTTGTTATAATTGATTGTTAATAATTTATGATTAAATACTTCAATAATTCTTTTGATATCGGTTTCCACTACTTTTTTCAGTGTTTCCCACGAGGAGCCTCTGTAAAATAACGCCGTATCATTTGCCGAATTAATCATTTGACAGTTAAAACTTCGTTTTAGTATTGCCTTTTCGTATAATAGAAAGAGAACTGGACCAATAACCGTACCTTGCGGAACTCCGTATTTAACAGTAGTCTTGTTACTAATTGTATCATGAATTCTCACGCATTGCTGCCTGTTTACAAGATAACTTTTCTTTAATTCAAAGGTAATTCCTCTAAGTACCATACTTTCCAGCGTATTGAGAAGCTCATCATGTGAAGTGGTCGTAGTAGTGAAGTCATTAAAAACACAAATTGATGGTTCAATTTTATCGAAAGCTTCATATATTTGCTTTGTTAACTTACAAATTCCATCCCCTGTTGATCGGCCGTTGCTAAAATCAAATTGGTTATCCCTTAGAATATCATGCTTATCTAGGAAATTTAAAATTCTTTTTTTTTTTTTTTATTTCACGCCTACACTACGGGGGAACCAACTGCTAAGGTCATCTGTCCCCCATCTAACATGCAGCACGAAGACACACACCCATAGTTGAGGTGGCGGAATTTTCCAATTAGAAAAATCCCGCCGCCCCAAGTGGGATTCGAACCCACGACCCTTGGAACACGAGTGATGCACTGACACCACTCGTCTACCGCCCGCCCCAATTAAAATTCTTACTTTTAGAATTATTTCAAACAATTTACTGATATTTAATATTATTTTATATTAGGATTTGTTACATTACCAGATTTATGCAAAGGTATTATAAGGTATTAGTCTTAAACAAAGTTTGGGAACTTAATTTGATTTACTTTTATTTTCAATGTCATTAACTGCGTTCCCGCTATTTATTACTATTTTTATTTTCATTAATTTTATCTTTATAGTATTTAGTTTTTGCACCCTTTAATAATTTAATTAAGATATTTTTGTAATTTACAAATTGGCTTTTATTATCACCACTTCCTGGTTTCTTTTAGCATTTGTTTATATAATTCATCACGTTTGTTTATTGAAAATCATCAAATCTTTAGTAATCCAAGACTTACGGCTTTTCCTCCTATGTTTCACCTTGCCATGCCAATTAACTTTTTTTGACGCCGAAAGTTGTTTTTAAAAAGTTTTAATTTATTTAAAAACATGACAGACGGAATCTAGTTCACAAAATGAACAGTTTATTGTCGTTGCTTACAATAATATATTTATTCTTCTTTAATTACACAATATGCATTTGTATAAATTGTAACAACTTAAAGAATATAATAATATAATAATGCAGTTTTGAACTGAGATTAAGAAGATATGTGTTTACTGCAAATTGCAAACTAGAATTAAATTACCCACTACACTTCTGCTCTATTTATACTTTCGTATTTACGTGATACAGCTGGTGGCAGATAAGGTTTAATGTATAAATGAATGTAATTAACCTTTATGAGTAAATATATTAGAATACATTAATCTTTTATAACTGAATATATTAAAATACATTAACGTTAATTCTTGCACGTGCCTGATAAGGTTTATAAATAGATTAATGTATTACCTTTATGACTGCATATATTAGTAATGTTAACTCCTCCCACGCAAAATGGAATAAAATTTGAAAAATAATATCCCAGTGATTACAACAAAATTACTGACTAAATTAAAAGTCGGAGGTGCTATATTTTACAAATAATAATAATCATATACAATATTATATAATATATAATAATAATAATAGGTAATACTAATATAACAATAAGATGTATGAGGTTAATATGTATACACGAGTAATTCATAATAGTAATAGTACAATAATGGTTAATTTAAATTGATCTGTATTGGACGAGGGTAGACTCTCAGTTTCTTTAGGGGATGATAGTAGTTGATACATTTTAGTAGCAATAAAGTTTCGCTTATAACATTCTAAGGGCCGATCTATTCACCTCCTTGTAAATTTATCTGCTAGTTAATTGTCATGGATACCATTGTGGGAACAATTGTAACTATAGCAACTAACTTGCAGATAAATTTAAAAGCAGGTGAATAGATCGGCCCTAAGAATAGGGTAATAGCTACGAGTATGATTTTGATTATTAGTATGATAATTAAAGGGGATAATTTTCCGATTGATGCTATGTCTGTCTGATTATCTTCGATAGAGGATTATTTGGTCTAAAGTTTGTTTTGATTTATTTTAGAGCCGAAAATCCACGGTAATATGAAGTAAAACTGATCCGGTAATAGACTTTCATTTTATGGAATCGATACATCTGATACAGATGATAGCTGTATTAGGGGAACTAATGATCCAAATCGGTTTATTTTTATTATTTTGGTGGTATGTTATTTGAATAAGGCGGGGTTGATATATTTGATTATCTTTGAAGGCTAATAATTGGGTTTCTTTGAAGCAAAATTTTCAAAATAGAATGGTTGGATTAATACAGTTTCTTTAAAGGATGGTTTATTGAAAAAGAATGGTACTACGTTTTATCCGTTCTGTTGAATATGATTTCCACGAAAATTGATGCTTGCGCCTAATCTCTTAAGGAGGTCTGATCCAATAAGTCCAATATAATCGGAATCAAAATTAAGAAGGTATACTAAATGTTTTCCTTCTACTTTATCGAATAAAATGAAAACAGGAATTGTATCTACTTGATTTTGGTAAGTTGTGCCGTGAGAGGTTGTAATGTTTATAAGCAGACTGGGATGAAAGGATAGTTTTGGCACTTCCAGTGTCGACTAAAAGATTTTCATTAGCTTGGGGTATGATAATAAAAGGTGAAGACGATTTAGGGTTGATTGAAAAAGATTTTAATTTTTCTCCGAGGCTTCTACGTGAAGATTCTCGTTATCGTTTTCTTCGTAATAATGTCATTGCCATTTTGTTCGTGATAGGTTTCATTATTAGGACGCTAATAATGATCGTAATGGTCGTATGCAAGGTTAGTTCTATACTTTTCAGGAATATAAATAAATTCATCATTATTGATTTCATTAACAGTTGGGATTTCTTCTTGAAATTATCTTGAATATAATTATTCAGAATGGAAATTTTGCGGTCGAATCAAATTAGGTTGATTTGTATTTCGATTGAAATTTGGATTATGTATTAGGATGTATCGGTCTTGGTTTGATGGTACTAGCTTGCATTGACTCTGGGCGATTTTGTGGTTTAAAATCTCTTTTGGGTGCAAAAACATGATTTGATTGTCTAGGTCGGAAATTATTTCCTAATTGTTAAGACATTGGATTGAATTTAAATTGATTCGTGCGATTAGAATTTGGTTTGAATTGGGAGTGGAATAAGTTGGGTTTAAATTGAGGCAATATGGTTTGGCATGGATGTGGTTGTGGATATGGATAATTGAAGTGATTGTGAAATTGGTTGAGGTTTATTTAAATTTTTTGTTGAAACTGGTTGAGGCATAAACTTAAGTGGTGAGTCCTTTTGTTTGTTTGTTTTGTTTTGTGCATTTTGAAAATATTGTATGTCTAGTTCTTCTTTTATATACATAGGTTAAAGCTACTTCGACCGATCTCGGTGCTCTACTACGAAGGAGACTTCCAATAGGTGGTGCTATTAAAACTCTTTAAAGCAAAACAACTGCAACAACATTTGAATATCGCGTTGTGCCACAGCATGCACGGAACCGGGCGAGAGAGAGTTTCTTAGGTTATATTCGCTATTCAATGTTATTTTCTATATTATCTGGATATTTTAAGACAATTGCCCAGGTAAATAAAATACACAATTGGTTTGACGTAAGTGGTATTCTAAATTAAGCATTTCCTAATATTGTACAAAGAAAGTAAAGCTTCTGCGTGCTAGTCTACTTTGATTTCTTGTCGGATTTTTCCCAGCCTGTCTAATATTGCAAAGTTATAGTTAGTATGATTTTTCAAATGGAAAATCGAGTTCTAGCGGTTTATCGTATTGTTTTGTCAAATCAATCTACTAATTAAAATCTCTAGGTTGGTGATGTAGTATGACTGGACATGTGATGTGTTCTTTCCAGAAAGCATTGAAACTGTATGAATATAATCGGATTGGGCTTGAATGTGCAGTTGAAATACTGTATGTTTTTACGAACTGGTTTTCATTGTTCTACGTCATCATCCAGATTGAAAACCACCAGTAATGTAAAAGCTTATACTACAATGTATAAAACTATGTTTTAATAAAATCCTTACTATTTGAAATACGACAAAAATTATGCGACTTGACTTATAGCTACCTGTTATCTGTAGCTTGATTGAAAGCCCCTAATTAATAAATTTAGATAACTGGAGTTATAAGTATACATCTCTAAGGGAACGAAATAACGGGTGAGCCATAAGTTAAGGTACAAACTAGCATCCTATCGGAAGGGGTCTTTCAAATCATATATATCTTAAGCGCTTTCAAAGCTTTGTAATGTATGTAAGAACGGACGGTTAAATAAGAGTGAATGTAGAATGATATTGTTTCTGTACGACTTTAATTTGATCTCTAACAAACAAATATAGGGGAAATTCGGGTAGTCCCGGACATTTAAATGAAATGCCAAAAATAACAAATTTCAACGTTTATCTTCATACTTAAAATTTGCTTTGGAACCTCTTCAAACATTTTAGTATAAAAAATAGCAACTTCTCTTAGTCATTTAAGTAGTAATATTACGATGATCTTATCCCTTCATTTTTGACAATGAAAAAGATGGCGGGTAGCCCCGGACATACTTATTAAGCGATTTTATCATTGCAATTTTCACAATAGTAATAACTATTCCATAGATCAATGTTAACGCAGGCTTCGTAAGACAACCTTTACATTTATAGCATTAGATTCAGTCTTCTTCAAATGTTTCCCTACAAATGACGCATTCGGTATCTTTATCACGATATTCATAGCACACACTTTGACTATTTGGTTTTGTTTTTAGTTGTTTACATGCCATGGCTTTACTTTTCTCTTTAAGATCATTCCTATACGGAAACGTTGTTAAAATATCATTCTTCTGTGTTTTTTGTGAACGCTTCATAACCCACTTTTTAGTTGCATTAGTAGGAGGCGATAATTTTAGCATTTTCGTACTGGTTCTCCAAATATAGAAATATATTTCAATTAAATATCTAGGATAAACCTAGTTACCCAGAAACTACTTCCTTTTTGTTAAATTTAAAGCTATGGAAAATGTTCGAGGGTACCCGACTGACTTGCGTCCGGGACTACCAGATTATTTAGATACTATGTTTCTATTCATAGTATTTTATTCATGAACGGAATCAGATAAATACTATTGTAGTCGTAAAATACATGTCATGGCCAAAGCTTCAGCCAATAAATTAAGTTAAGCTACACACATTATCTATGAGATAACCTTCTATGAAGTTTGATAGAAATGGACACAAGATAGTTGGCTGGAACAAAACCTACTGTAATATACTATTTGTTCGGCGACCATGGCACAACAGAATTATATTTTGTTTGTAGGCCATATGGGGCATATGTCGATTTAACTTTTTATTGATGGCTTAGTAATTTGATTGTCCAGGGATACCCACCGTCCGGGGCTATCCGCACTTCCCCTACACGTAGTGCAATCCTATACAAAATGTCAAATTTAGGAAAATTAGTAGGAGATTAGTTAACAAGCAATTTTTAAATATTGTCCTCAGCCAACAATATATGCAGCAACTTACTGGTAGTTGATGCGTTTGAAGGTAGAATGATGTGGTGCCAAGCTTAATGAAAATCTGAAGACGTGCGGGTTCGATGAGAGTGATATGTTTCGATTCAGACACTTTCTCAGTTTTCCATTGAAAATTAGAGCAGCAAAAAGGTTTTTTGTCATACTTGCAGTTCCAAATTCACAGAATTAATAGGAATAGAATAGTCAATCAATAGAAATTAAAAAATATAATTGTGTTAATTGCAAATGACATGTTTCAAGCAATAATTTACAAACATAATTCTGTAAATTGCACAATGTTTTTATGATGTAACATAGAATAGTTGCACAATGTAATAGTATAAGCTTTATTACAAAACCAATAATTACCGATAATTCATCATGAAATATTCTGGCTTTGAATCTGCTCGTTGCTATTTATATTCACGTCAGGGGGAGAACTAATAGCAAACGCTTTCAAATTTCATTAGAGAAGTACTGCAAGCTATCAGGGAGTAGACATTTTTTTTTCAATTGCTGTGAGCTGTGAAAAATTAATTGAAAATATTTCGGGAGTGTCTAATTTAAATATGTATTGCAGTTCTTCGGACCCACTAGACAATTTATCTGCACAAAATTATTACCGGGATATTCACAAAATGTAACAAAATTTTATACTTTAAAAACCATAAATTTTAAATATTTATTTGTATATGCTCGAGAAAGACTATCCAGTTGAAGCGCTCCCTTAGTTCATAGCATGTTAAACTTTGCCACTACTCACGCTTATAGACCACTTCCATCATTCATTATGGAATGGTTAACGTTCGAATTGTTCGGATGTATAGACAAACTTGCATGCCGCCATAGTTACTTTTACGAGTTTTACAAGACTTAAGCTTTAACTTTATATATTTTTTTAGTTTATAGATTTTTAAAACCATAAATTATAAGATTTTATACTATTTAAAACACATCACTTATTTTGTCACATTTCGTTTGAAAGTTCTACTGGGTCGAAGGGTAAAGTCGGAGTGGGTGGGCAAGTAAGGCAGAGGCTAGGTAAGTTGGGTGTGTTTGTTAAATGACGCATTCAGGAGTTCGTTTGATGATGCAAGGCTTAGCATTTTCAACTGATTTTGTTTGGTTGCGTTTATTTATATAACTACTCATGGAAACCCGAAGAATTGCAATCACACAATGAACGGTCTATATAAGGGAGTTCTTCAATAAATTACGGGGTTTCCCTAGTGATGATGAGAAGGAATGATAAAAGATAATTGAGATTCAACTCTATGCTATATTGCCACTTACTGTAACTTATATTTCCACTGTAATACATAGTAATATTACATATTTATGTAGTTTTTAAATGAATAAATCTGTTATTTCTATTTATAAAACTTTGCTTCTAGATAAGAAATACATGTTTCTAGAGTTTGAAGGAAACCTACGTGCTTCAATTATTTTTATATTAATGTAAGACGGGTAAATATTTCATCTATTGATAAGTCAATCACGCACCTTTATCAGAATAAAAATATTTATGTTAACGTGTTAAGTAAAATCATATTTTCATGATCACACGCTTTTATTATTTTTAATCAATCAGACAAAAAATAACTGATTGATTATTTGAGTTGCAAATATTTACTAAAATTGGAACCAACTGCCCCAATTTTATGCACATCACCTCATTACTCGACACTAAACATGAACGCAAAGTTATTTTCAGACAAGGTGGATAATAAAATTAAACAACGCACAATTTACATACAAATAAAAGTGTGTAAATCCTTACTTACATTTAGCTCGAAAATTAGCTTTTCTGCGTTACTCTTTAGAATACAACCCAATTCCGAAATTGAAACCTCTTCTTGTTAGTTGTGAGGTTGAAATCTTTTCAGACAAGCGTCGTACGTATTTACAGACAGTAATAATTTGAACTTGATACCTCTTAAATAAAAAAAAATTGGTATGGATGTGTTTCTTTAGAACATACAATTCACGGAGTCTGCTATGCAGGATTTATTTTATTCCATTCTTCGTAACGAAGTTGAGAAAATCGGAATTTTCTATTTTACCTATTTCTACTTGTTTTCTTCCTCTTAGAAGGAATACTAGAATGAATGAAGTTATAATGTCGACAGCATGATTCATTGGTGTGATAACAAGAAACGTTTTTTATGTTTCTCATATTTCTTATCCTTGTTATAACTCTTGACAGGTCTTAGAGTTTAACTATATTGTACTCTTATTTGGATAAAATGAGGTAAGTCTAGATTTGCAACATGTTAGAATAGTTTTAGCTTTAGATCTTTATAAATTTAGGAGGCGTCTTTAGTTAGCTTGGAGTTTGCTCAATTCTAAAATGTAACCAATCTTTTACATACCATGTGCATGTTTTTACAATTTTTCAAAATTTAATCATTAGCAAGGGTCATTCTTGTAAAAATGATCTAATGATCTTGAACGTTTACGGTTGTACGTAGTTTTGATACTTTATCAAACCAAGTTATTTACTACATGAATACCTTCATACATTGCGGTGATATGCCCCAGGTTGGCATCAAACATATAATAACAGCCAGTTCCGATGTCCGATGTCCACCGAAAAATATTTTGAAAACTAGAAGTCTTAGTAAGCTGAAAATTTATAGGCAGGTGTGCCTTATACCAAAGGGGTGCATTCTTAATCCTAAAAACCAAAGTGGGCGCAGAGGAAAGCATTTCTTGAATGGCGTGAACATCCATATTATGTGCTCCATATAATGAACCATGCCAAAACAATACCGTTTTTGTTGAAAACATAAACCCGGCTTCCAATAATCTGGATGATTACCAAAATCCCAAAACCAATTACTATAAATTTGTAGTGTTTAAGGTAAATTCATTAATTTATAAATTGTACAACACCTTCTAGCTTCCTAAAACAAATACTTCAGAATGGTTTTCTTTCGTCCTAGATGCACTTGCGTTAATAAGAACATAATGAGATTTTAAATTCACTCATTTTTATAGTTGTATTTAAATAAAATACGTTGATCACTATAAACACTTATCTTATTATCTTATTACGTCGTAATGTAATAACAGTTTCACGGGCAGGACATGATTTCGAAAAACCGTTATATGAAATTAATTAAAAGCTATTAAATAACTAAATTATCAAAATAAATAAACGCACTTATCTAGATTTCTTTTTTTTGATTTCACGCCTACACTACGGGGGAACCAACTGCTAAGGTCATCTGTCCCCCATCTAACATGCAACACGAATACACATACCCATAGTTGAGGTGGCGGGATTTTCCAATTAGAAAAATCCCCAAGTGGGATTCGAACCCACGACCCTTGGAACACGAGTGATGCACTAACACCACTCGTCTACCGCCGGCATCTAGATTTCTTAAATCAATTACTATTATGATTAATACAATTATATAATTGTGAAGCATTCTAAATTCTTGCCAAAGTTTAGTGCAAAGTTCATTAAAAAGGCAATAGATGGTTTTATGTACACACATAATAATGATTTGTATTATGTAGAATTTAACATGTTTTGCCAATTTTAGATAAATTATAAAAATCATAATTAACCATGAGAACCTTAGAAATGACTTAAACATTATCTTGTGAACTGCTTTACATTTATTCAACTGAAGGAGGAGACATAACACCAAACTACTACATATCATTGAGGCTACAACATTGAACATTTTCTGTTATAGACTTAGTTAAATAAATTTATTTTTACTTAACTGAAATTTAAAATTTATCTTAACAAACAACCTATTTACAAACATTCTGAGAATGCTATCCACAGCAATGCATATCTCGGTTTAAAACAATCGTCGACGTTGTCCAATAACTAGATTCCATTCTCTGCAATTTTCTCACTGTCCGTCACGAAAGTCACGTGCAGTTATCGTTTTTGTAATTCCCTCGATCCAATTTTCTTTGGATATTTTTCATTTCTGCGTTGTTGCGGTATCAATTGCGTAGTTTTTTTTGTATCCTCCCGTCGAATGACGTTGGATATGACCACATTTCGACTACGACATTTTACATCGTTTATAATCCTCCTCTGTAACCATCTATTTCATCATTTATTATTTCGTCTCTTCGGGATATTCTTGCAGATCTTCCTTCTTCCATCTTCTTTTTTTCTGTATTGCGTCATGCTTTGGATTTTCTGTTCCTCGTTATTTGCTTACTCAATAAAATTCCATTGAGACACGCTATTGCCTATCATCCTAATCCTATCTTCGTCTGCCACAGTTTTATTAAAGATTGTTCCTAGCTATTTATATTCGTCACATATTTTTATTTCAACGGAAACTTCTAGTCTTAGATTATCCACATTGCTTCAATGCGTCAGTATTTTGTTTTCTGCACTGTTCCATTCTTTATATGTATATGCCTCTTTCAATGTGTGCGCCAAGTATACTTTAAGTCTTCTTTGTCTCCGGCTAAAACCGCTTGATTCTCAACAAATTGCCGGGTACATTGTTCTGCTTTATATTTATATCCCCATTTCTAAGCATTTTAAATATTTTGGTCTTGTTTCTTTGTAGAATTATAGGTATATGCATTCCGATGTTTCTAACGTTCTTTATAAACTTCCACGCTTCTGTGCATTTCTTGCAACCATTTATCCTTCTGCTGTTAATATTTTTTCGTATTCTTCTCTATCTTCCTGTCTTTCAGTGTTCAACCATTGTATTATACAATTTCTTCTTTTAACTAGTTTTTCAATTTGTTCCGTCTGCTAAATTTTTTTACTAAACGTTTGTTTTTGCGTAATTTCCTGGGAGTACTTGTGCATTCCTTTATGTTTATAGAATCTATTTATGATTTTCAAATGTAATCAGGCCATCTTCACATCACTTAATATCTATTTCTGTTTTTGAAGCCGTTAACTGGTTGTCATCACATGCAACCCCAGGTACTTGGGACACCATCATTTGTCATTTTCTTTTGCTGTCCGTTTGCTCTTTTATGTGACACCTCTAGTTTCATACCACCCCTAATGAGTTCAAGCTTGTAAGTGAGATACACTCAAGTAGTGCGTCATTTACTTATGCGAATGCTACCAGTTTTCACGAAGTTGCTATCGATTACCACTAGTTCTCCAAGTTAGTGCGGGAGTCATTTACGTGCTCACCCGTAGGGTCCAGCTCTTCTAGAGAGTCTTTGTACTGCGACACCAAAGCCAACCGGCTCGGACAGTTGTCCACCTGATATGGCAGTTACAGGCCTAGTGTACCAAAGACAAAGCCTCCTTATTCTCTATGGAACCCTAGTAGAGTTACCAAAAGGTAACACGTGGAGGTGAGGTTGTCTCGGACGTGAAAGGCTATCTAACTCGCATCAACTGTCAATTGTAAGATATCAGCTTGTATATAGGCTTCCTAGAATACCAGGACTTGATTACACTGGTGAGCCGTTATTATTTTTCAAAATATCTCCATAACTAACTATAGAGAATGTTTTCTAAGTATTGTGTATGATTGTAAGGCGATCCTTGAGGTTATAATATAAAACGTCCATATCGACATATGGCACTCAAAGGCTTAATTCCAGAGATATAGGGTGTTGTTAATTCAATACCTATCTCACGTTCATGTCGGGAATTGATGCAATACACTAGTTAATCTAATTTGCAAGTAACAATCTTGCAATGATATTTTATAATTGAACATCATAAAGAAGAGCTTGCATTGTACTGACTTTGAAAGTTAAGTGCCTCATAGATTGTCTTCAGAATTCCAATATCTTAAAAAGCTTAAGTACTCTTAACCTATACAAGTCTGAAATTCGATCTTTAGAAATTGTAGTCCATTTTCTTCTTGAACTCATCCAAATCTTTTGTTCTTTATGATTCTAATTATGTTTTCAAGTTCTTATTATTTTCAAATTATGAACCTACACAGCTTCGAAACTATAGATCTATGAAACTTCGAAGCTTGCTATATATATCCCTAGCCCTGATAGCCTCATCTACATAAACTCTTAAATTAAAAAAGTTGAATAGTTAAAAATTATAAAACTTGTAACTTCAATCTTTGAAGCTCAGATCTTTAAAACATATTCGAGACTTCATATTGTAACAAGAGAGAAAAGGAACGAACCTCTTTTCGAGCGACAGGTGGTGTGTTCTGCCGCCTTCGAGAGAATGACGCATCGCGCGGGCATGTGAACCAGACGTGGTTTATTCTGGTGTATTCTAGAAATACATGGTATGTTCGGGCGACTTCTGGAACGTTTATATTAGGGTATAAAAGCGGATTGCGGATAAAAGAGAGTCAGTCAACAGCAAGTCATTAACTGTGTATTACAAAATAAATAGTGGATATAAATGTTGTATTAGAAATTCATAGTCTGTAAATAATAGTTTTTAATGGTTTATAATTATAGCGTTAATTTATAGTGTATTCATTAGTGTATAGAAATAAATATTTGTTTGTGAATAGACGATTTAAACAGCACTTGTGTTATTATTTTTAGAAAGAACGTTACAATATGTTTCAGCTATCAAAAATTTCAAACTCGAAAATTTAAATTTTCTCCAATTTAAACTCTAAAAGCGAAAATCGTGAAAGTTTGAAATTCTTGATTTTTCGAGCACACTGAGTTTCTTTAGAACTTTCGATCTGATCCTTTCAGTATTTGAAATACGAAAACCCGAAACGTCTGGTTTTGTGGAAGTAAACTAATAAATCTCTGAAACTTATATACAGTAAGTAATTGGCATATGTATGTCATCCTTCGAAAGTATTGTTCTCTATGTAATTAAAAGTTGGAGTTGAAAAGCTTGTAAGTTGCTTGAAGAATTGGTAAGCTCGTAATTTTAATTCTAATTTTGCATTAACATCGAGGATACTATGCGAATTGTTTAATAACAATAGCGAATTAAAAAAGTTATTGAGAATTATCGCGAATAATCTGGCAATACCTCCTAACTTACAAATAATAATCAATTTAAAGCAGCAATAAGTCAAAAAACAGTACATAGTTAGTACATTTGTATGTATGCCCAAAAAGTTACATGCAATTGTAAAAAAAGTAGTTTGGGAAATGTCAACCAATTTAGTGTATGGTAACAATTTATAACATGTCAATAACATCAGATAATACAGAAATAAATGTTATCGCAAAAAAACCAATAGTGTATAAGTTATATTTGGAAAGCCCGATAATATAATAAGTCATAAAAATTACTAATCAGTGATAGAGTTACTCGTTAACGTGGGATCGGTATGTGTATTGCAGTTACTGTTTGTAATGCTATCCTATTCTAATTATCTTTTTACTCAATAAAAGTTAACAGTAACAAGGTTTCTAGAAAATAATAGTGTGCCTTGAATTGCATGGAAAATGGGGGATTTTGTTATTAAGTAGGCCAATATAAAAAACCTATTTCTCTATAAAACTGAGTTGTTAATTTAAGCACTCTGAATCCCAGAAAGTTGAGTTAAACATACAATAAAACACAAAAATAAGCATGTAAATTAAATTGTTCATTTATTCAACATTTATTATTTAACGGTTAAACAATTGTTGGTAAAATTGCTTTAAATAATAAACCGATACCTTTTAGGTAGATCTTAACTGCTAAAAAAACTCTTAATAATCTTTTGTAGCTGAGTGATAAAAAACATAAATTATGCTAAATCGTAACACTCTTTTTTGAAATAGTTTTCTAACGAAAATGGTTGGCAACATCAAAATCAAATTTCAAACATCAAAATTTGAACGTATTACCTTCTTTGTTAATTTAAAAAATTGTATTTTTTAAGTTGTCTCGTTTACGAATTAGGAGTTTTTAAACAAAATTGTGAACTATTAACTCCGTAGTCTATTAACACAAATTGACACATTAACACTGCTGCCGTGCTTGTGGTTATTTTTTAATTTGTTTTAAATTTAAATTTAATAATCAATGTTAGCTACTGTTAGGAAAACATTAGATACGCCTTTTTCAAAGTTTAATACTGGGGGCGGCTTCTGGAAGTATAAGTTTTTCTCGAGCTTGCCAGAATTATCAAGTGGTGATGCATGCAGTGCTATTTATTCACTATGAAATATATGTAAATCGTTTAAAAAAGTGTGCTCTATGTGCATAATGCTTTTACTTGATTATTTTAAAATTTAACATAGGAAAATTACCTTTAAAGTGTTCCAAAATATTCACCTTAGTGTTAATTCAAGATAATCAGTGGCTATCAGGCTACAGACGACTAAGTGTAAACAACTTTCAGTAATTTCACATGCTAATTTATTCTCTTCAATAACTATGTTTTCCTGTATAAGTTAAAGTGAAAGCGATTTGAATTCAACAATTTTTGATAAATAATAATTAAAATATCAATAAACTATGAAGAATCTCGAGTCTATCTTAATAAATTTAACTGAAAATCTTTTCGTGTTGCATTTTATATTGACTTACTTTAAGAGAAATACTATTACTACTATGAAACATTAAAATATTTATAATTGAACATTTACTGTAAACAATTTTAATTAAATAATTTACTTAACTTAAAAATAGAATTTTTTAGAAATTTGTAAAATTTACAAAATTTGGATAACGCTATCCGTCGCATTTATCCCCTCCTGTGGAAAATCATTATTAACTCAAACTACCATAGCATAACCGACCAAACTATACTAGTCTATGTCGAACAAACTTATCTTAAGATTATATCTAAACTGCATATCCTTTCTTACGATAAACAAAAATTTGTTTCTTTAATTTTCAATTTCTAACATAACACTTATTAACAATTAGTTGTTAAATTAAATTTCATGCATAATTTTATGTCCTAGTTTGTCTCTGTCTCTCTCTATTTAAACAGAATAAATTAATTTCCATGTTTTCCAAATTTGGAAAAATTGCACTTTCCTAGTCTATTCATAACTCTATAATTCCGTAATCTCATCTTATCATTTGATATCAATAACATTCTACTCGCAGTCCTTTTTTTGTAATTCTTTTACAATTTTCTAATCATGTATATTGTATAATAATAATCTTTTACCACATAATCTTAAAATAAATTCATTTATTTAAATTTTGTCTTATCATCATCTCATTAATAAAATAAATAATTAAATAAATTTATTCTTTTTCTTCTATATTATTAAAATCCCTAGTTTCCATACTCATTTTTATTATTCATAATTTCCTAATTTAGTTTCAATTTCATATAGTAAATTAGTTTATTACTATTACTAACTATTCTTTTTTAAGTAATGCATTACCATTACCGGTAAAAGGTAATGCAATACGTTTTCTATTACTTTTATATAATTTTTTATTTTGCTTACAATCGTGTAAGTATTTCTTATACCCATATGACTATTATTTACGTCCGAATATTTAAGAAAAAAATTTAATAATTCTATTTTTATCCTACACTAGGTGAACAGCCGATTTTTGCGCCTCTAGATTTTTTACTCGGCTAATTGCGAAAATAAGCACTTGGAATCCTCTCCTGGTGGAGCGTCAATCATTTGTCCCAAGAAGTAGCCCGTGGTGACAGTAAAGAGAGAGAGAACATTACTTCTGTCTTGTAAAATATGTTGTATACTTCTATTTGTTATTGATGATATTGTTAACAAAAACTTGGAGAATTTCTTGAGGAATGGGTTTAAGAAATAATAATGGATTACTAAACAAAGTAATTCACTACCGTTAGTAAGTAGGTAATGCATTACCATTACTCATTACCAAAAAAATTAATTACATACAGTAATGCATTACCTGCAATGCATCACTTTCAAGCACTGGTTTGAACCACCAGTTTTGACTTTCAGATTTTGAACCATCAGAGGTTCAACCACTAAAAATAATTTTGCAGTTTATCTTTAAACTTTTGCAATATTTACTACTAAGTTGTATTTTTTCGAGGTTATGTTAACCGATACGGAAAACTTTTACCGAGCGGAACCGCAATGACTGATATCGTTAATTTACATTCAGCAAGTTATTTCAGCACATAACTTTGAGGACTGCCTATAACCTTTTGAAATAATTACGTTAAAATTTGCATTTTTTAGAGGTTATATGTTATTAACATTAATATTAATATTAACATATTTTCCAATACGAGCCCCGACGCATATTAATTCGTCTACTTTCATTTGTTTCATTTTGTTAACAAAATGTTACTCCGAAAGTCCCTTCTGCTCTAGAAAGTGACTATTTGCTAGAAATTAAGTACTGTATCTGAATCTACACTATGCAACGTTTCATAAAATTCTGAGCGGTGGTTTCCTTACACCGCTTCTTGCAAGGTTTTTGGGCACTTTTGTCAATCTCGAGACGGTGTGAGGAAACTTCCCTACAGAATTTCATGAAACTTGGCATAGACTAGGTGCAGTAGTAATACTTCACACTATGAATATGAAACAGCTCAGGGTAAAAATGGCGGGGCGTCCATCGATATAAAATAAAAAATGAATACGTGACAAAATACATAAACAAATGCATATATTTTGCAATATAGGATAGTTCTTGACCTAACATCACATTTTAGGATATAGATACAACCATTTAATTTGTGGGATATTCATTTTTTAATCAATTTTTATCCAGCATTTTTATTTTGTTCTTTGAGGTGGATGTTTCCTATTGCTAGAGTGAAGTATTACTTCTGCACCTATGCTATGAAAAGTTACATGGAAGCTTCTTCATACCGCAAAAACTTTGCAAGAAGCGGTGTAAGAAATCCCCACGATAGAATTTTATGAAATGTCGCATGGTGTAGATGCAGATGCAGTACTTGGCTTCTGGCACCAAAAAAGTCATCCTCTAGTCCAGAAGAGAATTTCAGAGTAAAGATTGCGGGGAGACTGTAGACGAAATAATAACGTCGGGGCTCGTAATATTTGATGTTTGTCAATGGTTGTAGAGTCTTAGTAGTATCTGTAGTTATCTGAAACGAGCTATTGCAACAAGAGTTAACCGTCCGTCAAAAACTTTTTCTTACTCGTTCGACTAAATAAATCAACAAAATGGCAGCGCGAGGGACAGAACAAGATTGCTGCGACAGAAAATGCCGATAAGTCATTTAAATTATTATAGGTTAAATAGTCTTCAATTGGAATTGCTTTTATTAAAATATATTTAAGGAATAGGGTATATATTGCAGCATTTGGTTATGAGAATGAAATTAAACCCGTTATTGTATCAATGTAATAATAAGATCAACTTTAATATTCAATAGTACTTGAAAGATGAGTGCTCTATATGCCGCCTCACAGCTTGCAGGCGGCAATAACATATAAATGTTTGTGAAAAGCGTAAAAATATAAAAAAACAACAAAATTTAACGCTTTCTTACCGCCAAACCAATGCAAACCAAGTAACACATAGACCAAGATCTAACTTATCTTACTTCTCTCGTAACAGAAACTAAAGTAACCTAACACTACCTAATGTAACTTCTAACCCAATTTATAATTTAATATAATTTACAATTTAACCTAATCGCATAACCCACATTAAATCGAACCTTACTTAACCAATTCAAATGTATATCGTAATCCAACCTAACCTATAGCCTAACCTATAACCTAATCTATAATATAATCTAACCTTTAACCTGCCCCAACGTGATCTTTAATCTAACCTATAAACTAACATCAAATATTCCGAAAGATTATGGATAATCCAAAAATTTGTTTGCAGAAATAGCTTCTGTTAGATGTAAATTAACAATTTCAGCCATTGTACTACAATCCTTTAATCTAATCAGTAGTTCTTCGCTTGATCCTTTTTATTTAATTTATTGATAATGGTAGCAAAGTACTCCTTAATGAAACAGTTCTCAACCTTTTAATATTTTTGATCCAACATCGCATATCAGTTTTAAGCGCCCCCCCACTTCCGATGATTTTTTGGAGTCTTAATATTTTTTTCTTATATCTATTTTTATTTTGTTGCTGATACGCGGCAACAAGGCTAAGATTCCGTACGATTATCGAAATTACGCCATATTTGGCAACACTGTCGCTCAACCGTATTTCTCGAGTTTTCACTTAAAAGTTTATGTCACTTATTTGTATTTTACGTATAATGTACGTATTTTTAAGGGTAACATTTTATTTTTGTGTTAACAGAATATATTTTTTTCATTTTGGTTTTAATAACAAATTTTCTTTGTCTTGTTTTTTCTTTTGTTATTTTGCACCCCTTAAGGGGGCGCACCCTACAGGTTGAAAATCACTGCCTTAATGTATATCGTTCGTACATTCGTAATTTAAGTTACGGTATTTAATGGTATAGTTTACCCGAATTGTTTTATTTAACAAAATCAAGTGATGGGTGAAAAACTGTTATAAATTAGTTGTATTTTATGGCACTACTGAACTGACATTTGTAGATGTGCAAAATATACAGGGTGTTTTATTCACAAATCGAACTTGGATCTGTATGTCAAAAATCGGAATGTACCTCTAATATATCTATACCACATTCCAACAAGCTCTATTTAGAAACAAGTTTGGCTTTATCCTTTGTGTCAGCTGGAATATTAACATTGCATATGTTTTTGCATATTCTGCATCATATATTGCATATTGTGACTCGAGAAATTTCCGGGACTGAAGGCCCGGGAATTACTATATTTTTTCTTGTCTTGAGACTCGGGAAAAATCATTCGAGACACGGGACTTTTGTATACAAGGTGTTCAATTAAAAAACTCTTACTTTAGAATTAAGGTTTTATTTGTTTCAATTTCTTGAAAAAAATATTATTAGTTAAAAAAGATAACTCTGAACAAGGATGTTGCTTTGCGCACGTATGTTTTTTAACCAGTTTTTTAAAAGTACTAAACAGTCTTTGCAAACACATACAAATTATTTACAACCTGTCTATAAACAATCAATAAAGGTAAAGGGATTAGTTTCAGTAAAAAATACAGTTAGGTATGGTGCCTCGTCAGAGCATTCTTTATAAGTGAACTTGCAGTTTCTATTCAATTATATTCAAAAAGGCCTTCATCCGAAATTTTCTCTCTTATTTATAAACAGGTAAGGTATTCTTCTTAAAGCCTAAACAGAACGTTTTTACTTAAAAATTGAAGTATGAACCGGTCGTTTTCAATAGGCAAAGGGTTCCAAAAAAATTTTAAAAGTTTTTGTAATGACAATAGTTCGCTTTCATAATTGATTACGTATTTACTAGCTTTCTGAATTTGTTTCATCTAGCTGTTATTTACTTTTACCTATTAAATTTAAAAATAAAATGTTTTCTGTTCAAGTTCAAGATGAAAATAAACCAAATCGTAGTTTGAAATTGTTTTAAAAATGTCGAAACGGCCCAATGTTATTATTACTGCAAGCAAATTTCGTGTAAGGTTGGAATTCTAGAGGACGCATGCTGCATTTAGAATGCATGCATGGCTAGCATTGAAATAATAGTGAAGAAAATATTGTAATTTGTACCTCAAAAATATTAAAAAATAACGATCAATTTTAAAATTTAGCAAAACAAGGAATTTGAGTGAAATTGCATGTATCTCAATAGGTCGCAGAAGATGGAATATCAATTCGAGTTATTGCTAATAATATTTATCGTGCTCATACTCAGGAAAAAAATTTCTTAAAAAAGCTATGAATAACTTGAGACTTAAAGGAAAGGTTTTGGCATAAAAGAGAGAGAAAAAATAATTTTATGATATAAGAATTTATTTATGTACTGCCGTGCTTTTCATTAAATACTTACAGTTATTTTCCAATGAGAACTTCTAGAAGAAACTGATTAGAGGATTAATTAAAGCAATTTTAAAAATGAATATTTGGATTCTTGTGTTAGGTACCTATGTAAAATTACTATCCGAGATTCCCGGGGATTCCCGGGACTTTCGGAAAAACAAGTCTCGAGTCCCGGGAATAGCAAAATTGTCGAGACCCAGAAACTCTAGTTGCAGTCTAACGAGTAAATGTATGTGGAGACGGATCTAGAGTTATCTACATTTTAAATTAAAAAATTTGATTTCTGAATATAACAGAAAAATAAAAATTTCAAGTGGACGGAAATTTGCTGTCTGTATATATACAGATTTCATTCAGTTTTATTTAGAATAAACAAATACTTTATATTAATCCAGATATAGTTGGTCTTATTAGTTCTCATTATTTAATGTTTAACTTGACAATGCCCGATTATATTTTTTCTTCTTAAATTAGAAAGTAAATAAAATTAGTAATTAAAGATTACCGTATCTAATTTTTATTGCGCCAATAAAGAGTAATCGTTTTGAAGCTTTATTGCCATGTTTACTTATTGCTTCTTATTAGATGCAGTCTAGACTAACTTATATATCGTTTGTTATTAAAATTTAACATAATTGTAATGTCAGTATAACTTTCCATTAAAAATCAACATTATTTGATAAATTTGTAATTAACCTAATAACAGCCATGAGTAACGCTTTTTAATACGTAATGCCATATTTGCAATACAATATCTACGTTTCCATTAAAAAAATGTAAATTGGTTTTAAAACAATTAATGAGGAAATCCCACGTTAACAAAATTAAGAAGTTTCAGAAGTTTCCTCGTCTGCAATAATTACTCGGAGCTTCAAAGTTTAATTTTTAATTACGAGACTCTTTTAAGTTTTTTATTAAATCTATTACGAAGAAAAAAGTGAACGAAAAAATAGCATCCACAAATTCGGTTTTATTGTACAACAATGTTTGATTATGTCAACTCTGATGACTCTCAATCGATCTTCATCAAGTCACGGCACTTTAATTTAGTAGATTTGGTTTACTATTACATAAATTTGTTTATATTATGTGGCCTTTATATATTTTCAGAATTTTTAAAAAGGCGTAAATGAATGACAATTATTGCAATTAATTAGAAATTATGCTTTTAATCATGCCTGCATTTGATATTGTTCAAATTTTAAAGCTCTGAGCATACAATTAAAATGTGCACGCTTTGTATCGAATAAGATTTTCAAACAAACATATAAATATTAAACAAACAGTTTGAAATTATTATTTGGATAACACTGCAAATAGTTAGCATTTACTTATTGTTTTAATTTAAAATACACAAACTGAAAATGTATCATTGAATTGCTCGCTAAAACTATATGTAGTATTTTCCATAACACATTTTATCTACGACCACCATAGAAAGTTACACATTCCGCACAATCTAGTAACCGTGAAAACGACCAATTGCGAACAATCTCCAAACTGAAAGGTAAAGTCTGTGAGGAAGGAGTTCTCAATAATCAGTAGTTCTATTAAAACGCCATAGCTGTCACCACTTGCAATATTTTTAATATTATTAATTATTTGAAATATAAAATGTTATAAATTTTAGATAAAGGTTAATTTATTTTGTTTAATTAATATTTTACATTAAATTATATTTTGAATGGAAATCCATCTAGAAAAAATACCAACGTCAGGGCCGGGGAATTGAACTCCGGATCGCCCGGCTAGTAGCGACAGCGTAACCATTGCACTACCGAGACGCCTTTCAATGACTGGTTTATTTCTCATTATATAAAGTTACAATGATTCGTTATTCAATTAAAACGTAAAATTGATTAATTTTTTACACTATATAATTGTTAATGTAATATTATTTATTATTATTGCTAAATTACAATGCAAACATTGAAAACATTTATAATTTGCTACATAATGCGAGAATATGTTGTCATTTTGCGCAGAGGTTAATAACCTTGTCAATTGAATTGATGTGATTGTATAAAATTATTTTTTGAAAACGAGTACATACGTATGATTATTTAACTGTAAGTACTAAATAGTAGATTGACTGAAATTATACAGATTGTAAACGTATTATTACTATTGTCTTTACAAATTTAATGTTTACTTTTGTCGTTTTTGAAATTCTAGATGTATCATGAGTGAATTCGATGATGGAAAATTGGGGTGTACGAGTACACCTGTACACCTCCAAACATCGTGGAAGCGGCTCACATTACATCTCTTAATTTATTGCCAGATATTTCACGTAAAAAATATGAATGCGAGTATAAATTCTAGGTTAAAAAACTTTCTTAGCTGTTGGTGGTTTATTACTTTTTGTTGTTGTCGTAGATAAAGTATAGTGTGTAACGCGTGCAAAAACGCTAATTTCTCACTCATGTGATTGCGGCATTCGACTACGTTTCATACCGCAACATCTTCACACTCGTGAGAAATTGGCACTTTTCTGCACTTGTAACACAATATACTATTCCATACTTGCTTAAAAACGGCTGGGGGTAGTAATGTATCACGGAAAATACTATTTAAGAAGTCTTTAATTTTAAAATCATACTTGCTCGGTATTGCACCCAATCTTTTTATAATTTCTGGTTTCTTGTGTGGTCATAAATATCACTCTGAGTCAAATAAAACAAATTTCGTATATCACAAAATATCAAAATCTTCTTTGAATACTTTACCTATATTGATAATCACTGGTTATTAACGGAAGACCATACTTTAATACAAATCTTTAAGTAAAAAAATCTGTCTGTAGGAAGACGACTATTTAGAAATAGTAGTAACTGTTTAAGATAAATAAAATATAATAAGAAATTCCGTATAGAAAATTCTTTTGAATATAATTGAATAGAAAGTAAAAGTTTACATAATGAATAAATGTAACGGCTCTAACTGTACTTTCTTTCTGAAACAAATCCCCTTTACCTTTATTGATTATTTATAGACAAGCTGTAAATAATTTGTATGTATTTGAAGTGACTTAAAAAACTGATTAAGAAGACTGTCGTGTAAAACGACACTCTTGTTCAGAATTGTCTTTTTAACTAATAATTTGCTCAAGAAATTGAAATAAAGGAAACCTCAATTCTAAAGTAAGAATTTCAATTGCATACCTTGTATACAAAAGTTCCGTGTCTCGATTGATCTTTTTCTGGGACTCGAGACAACAAAAACTAAGCGATTCCCGGGATTTGCGCCTCGAAGACTTCCCTAGTTACAGTATCTAGCTACAGTGTGTCTAGTCTACAGTCTGTTACTAGTTGGTTCAGAATTAATTATTGATGCGGTAATTGTTGCAAGGGGGCCCTCACCCCTTGAATTGAAGAGGGTTTGTGTTATTGAGACACAACGCTTTGTTTGAATCTGATTTATTTTTTTACTAAAACTTAATATACATGTTTCCAATCAAGTAATTAATTTAAAGTATGCGAAATACCTAATTTACCGAAACCATCGCTAAGAGATAAACAGCAGGTAAATGCTGGAACAAATAACCAAACAAAAAACAAATATCAGATAAAAGAGTAGCTACTCCTTATGGTCAAGTTCTAGCAGGTACAGCTAATATTAATAAAAACTTTCAAAACAAAAAGCAAATTACGTCCATCGAACAGACTTTGCAAATGATCCTAGATAAACTAAATAACCAAGAAACTGTTCACGAAACTTGATGAGCGTCTAACCAAACTAGAATATAGCGAATAGAAGCGAAGAAGCTACCCCTAAAAATAAAAAAGGCTAATTATCTAAGAATCATAACATAGAATACTAATGGATTGTTGCAGCACCAACCAGAGTTGCAGTCAGTACTTAACATAGACAAAATTGATGCGCGCCTCATATCTGAGACACATTTCACTAACCAATAATTCGTCAGATTTAAAGAGTAAACGGTGTATTACACTATACACCCTGAAAATACAGCCAGAGGTGGAAGTGATATCAACATCCTACATCATGAAGAAATAAACTGCAAAGCTGAAGAGATTCAAGCTACTACTGTAAGTATTAAAACTAGGAATTATCAAATTAATGTTACAGCACTGTACTGCCTGCCAAAACATGCATTAAAGAAAAACCAATATCTTGAATTCATGAAAAACAAGGAAAATGCTTTTTAATGCAAAAAAACACCCATTGTTCCAGACTTACTAGTACTAAAGGAAAATAACTCCTTGAAGCAGCTAGAGAAGTGTGCAGTACTTTGTCTACAAGGAAACCTACTTACTGGCCAGCTGACCCAACTAAGATATCAAATCTCATAGATTTCCATATTACCAAAAACATATCTGCAAACTTTTTACACATTGAATATCCAGGACTGGAAAACATGGAAAATGGGGGATTCCAGCATGGAAAAACACTCCTGTTATCAAACATAGAATAATAGGAAATAACTACCCGAGATAGATTACAAACTTAATCGCAGAAAAAAGAAGATTAAGACGTAAATGGCAACAATCTAGAGCCCCTCAAGATGAAACACGTCTGTATAGTGATAGTCAGCGAGTAAAGAATTAATCAATTGAAGCTTAGCTAAAAAACAAATGGCTGACAGCAGCACCAACTATTCTCTTTGGAAAGCTACAAAAAGACTGAACAGGCCAATGATCCAAATTCCTCCAGTAAGACAGGAAGATGGAACGCGGACAAGAAACGACGAACAAAAAGCAAATAGCTTTGCGATTCATTTACAAAAAACGCTTCAGCCAAATGAAGAACAAGACGTACCTATTTGGGATGAGCCAATCCAATAAGAAGATGAAATCAGAATTGCTTCGCCTAAGGAATAATTGGCAGAAATCAAAAACAACATCAATCCGGAAAAATCCAGGGTTCGATTTAATAACTAGTGAAGTGTTAAAGCAGTTACCACGGAATGCTACAGTTAAGCTGACTTATCTAATAAACGTTGCTTTCAGATGAAAGTACGTGCC
Organism: Agrypnus murinus; assembly: GCA_929113105.1. Classification (NCBI taxonomy): domain Eukaryota; kingdom Metazoa; phylum Arthropoda; class Insecta; order Coleoptera; family Elateridae; genus Agrypnus; species Agrypnus murinus. The sequence continues at coordinate 93,333,508 of OV816023.1, forward strand.
TAGGTTGTGGAAAGTTGCAGAGATCATTATGATTCCCAAACCTGGTAAGCCATTTCATAAAGTTTCATCTTACAGAGCTAAGGTGTCCGTTATTTCGGCAAAGCTTGAATTACGTTGAGTACACCGGAAAATCTTTTATAGAATGTGGAAAAACTCAGTTTCCCCAAATACCATCTATTTTGGACAATATTAACCCGTGCCGCCGAAGGGATGAACTTTAAATGGCATTTAAAATGGGATTTACTCCTTTCTCTGCATTTTTAGATGCAACTTCTTCTAGTTACTATATCTTACTTTGAAATTGTGTTTCCCTACCCTTTTGGGATCGCTGGAAACAAACAAAGGACCTATGACACATTGACGTCTGTCAAAAACTGTCATGCATTTTTAATGCATTTGATGCGTGATCTAAGGTATTATTTGTCAAGAAATGCAATATTTTGATGTTGAAAGTTAAATGACAGCTGTCAATTGTCATAATGCATTCATGAAAATGAATTCGAGGTTAGGAACCTAAAAAATTAAAAAAATATATAATCTTCCAGAAATGCTTATTTTAATACACTTTTTTTGTAGCTGACAGTTTTTTAACAGCTGTCAATGTGTCATAGGTCCTTTTTGACAGTGATTCCAAAACGGTAGGGAAACACAATCTTAGAGTAAAATATAGTAACCGAAAGAAGTTGCATCTAAAAATGTAGGAAAAGGAGTAAATCCCATGTTAAATGCCATTTAAAATTCAATCCTTCGGTGGCACTGGTTAATGTTGACCAAAATAGCTGGTATTTGCGGAAATTGAGTTTTTCGACATTCTATAAAAGATTTTGGGGTGTACGCAAAGTAATTCAATCTTTGTCAAAATAACGGACACCCTATTACAGACCTATGGCTTTAGTTTCTGTAATATCGACATTATTTGAAAAATTATTTTTAGAAAGATTAAACCCTATCATTGAGGAGAAAAAAAATTAATACTGCCTCATAAATTTGGATTAAGAGAAAATCATTCAACTATCGATCAGGTACATACAAATCACTAATATTGCAGAGAAATTGTTAGAAGAAAAGAATGACTGTTCATCACTTTTTCAGTATAGCTCAGGTATTCCAGAGGGTCTAAATTATAAACTGAAACTATTCTTACCAAAGCAATATTCTCAAATCTTGGAGTCTTACATTTCTGACAGATACTTCAGGATACAGCAGGAAGGTGCTTATTCTAAATTGAAGAAAACTAAAGCAGCAGTGCCGCAAGGCAGTGTACTAGGACTCATCTTGTATTACTTGTATACTCGTGATATTCCAGCATCAGAAAGCTTTTGCTACTTTTGTTGATGACACAGACCAGTAGGAAAAACCAATGCAGAAACCACAGAAAAATTACAAACAGATCCATTTTACCGCTAGACAAGAAGATGGAGAATAAAACTGAATATTTAACTTAACTGTTTGAACAAAAAACAATTTATAATTAATAAATACAGAAATAAAAAGACAGATACATTACACAGTGATGCAGTTAATATACATTAAAACTGTAATTTCATCAGAATCATGGTATAGTTTAGAAAAATATGGAAATAAGTATTTTTTTCGCCTACCTGTTCAGAAAATATTTTGTAAATGTCATGTTTTCAGGGCATTTAAGGTTTCTTTTCCGCCCTTTTATGTCAAAGTTTTTCTGTCCTCTTATGTCAAATACATAACTTCTACACTCCTACTAAATACATACAGATGTAATGAATTTCTTCAATAATTAAAAGTTTATTATTATTAGTTATTGGTTTAGTCTATTTGTTACTTTAATATTGCGTAATATTTTGTTAATAAATAGATGATATAGCATTATTGTATTAGTATTGTTTAAAATTAGAACAAGTAAAACATGCACATGACATATGAACCGAGCACCACTCTTTTAAATAACTTGAACTCGACCACGCGCGTCTTGTGTTACTGCACATAATCATGTGCTCCAGAAGTCTAGGCTGCCAAGACGAGCATCGCAGTGGTCGACCAAATGAGGTGACGACTCCAGAAATGGTGAAGAAAATCCACAAAGCGGTACTTGATGATCGTCGACCGAAAGTGCGCGAGCTAGCAGACATTACGGGCATTTTAAAAAGTGCGGTACATCGCATATTATCTGAATATTTGGACATGAGAAAGCTGTGTGCAAGATGGGTGCCGCGTTTGCTCACACTCGAGCAAAAACAGTGTCGTGAAAATGTTTCAATTGAGTGTTTAGCGAAGTTTCACAGCAACAAAGCAGGATTTTTGCGCCGTTTCGTAACAATGGATGAAACATGGGTCCATCATTTCACATCCGAGACAAAAGAACAATCGAAACAATGGACTCAAAAGGGAGAACCGGCTCCAAAGAAGGCGAAGACCGTTTCATCTGCAGGCAAGGTTATGGCGTCGGTTTTTTGGGATGCGCGTGGAATAATTTTCTCGATTAAGGAAATCTAATCTCGAAAAAGGAAAAACTATCAACGGCCAGTATTATGCAAACTTATTGCAACGTTTGAGCGAAGAAATCAAGCAAAAACGGACGCATTTGGCTAAAAAGAAAGTGTTGTTTCATCACGACAACGCACCAGCTCACAAATCCGTTATTGCAAAATTAATCAATTAAAGTTTGAATTGCTACCTCATGCACCATATTCGCCAGATTTAGCCCCCTCGGATTATTTTCTGTTCCCAAACTTGAAAAAATGGCTCAGTGGTCAAAGATTTTCCAACGATGAAGAAGTGATGTCAGCAGTTAATGGCTATTTTGAGGAGCAAGACAGTTCTTATTATAAAAAGGGTATCGAACTTTTTGAACACCGCTGGGAAAAGTGTATAGAGCTGAAAGGAGATTACGTTGAAAAATAAATAAATCTTTTTCCAAAATTTTTGTGTTTTCTTTGTTGGGTCGGGTACTTCTGGGACCACCCTCGTACTATCAATGACCCAAAGTCAAATTTTAATACTTATACACAAATTTTATTCAAGTCTATTTTTTATGGCTTGGCTATTTCTTACGGCTATTTTGATTCAAACGGAATTCACTTTTCGGAGTGTCTGTACTTTATAACAGTGTTATGCCTTTTGTTATGGTTGTGTCTAAAGTTAGCGTTTGTTTCATATGTAGAGAAACTTTAGAAAAACTCTCTTTGAGCATCTAGCGTCAAAATTAAAAATAACAAAATGAACACTTCTTAATAAACTTAAACAAAATACACAGCGCACGCCAAAACCGGTTAGCAAAACCTGCAGCTTAAACAATTGCTATATCCTAAGGTTATATTCAGATAGTCCTGAACCATCTGTTGGGGGCAGCAGTAAGGGGACAACGATAGAGGAACCTCTCGAACTAGGCCCGCACCACACATTAGTTTTGGAGAGGGATAGATTTAGAGAAACTTTGAGATTCTTGATACCAGAAACAACGCGCGTAAATGAATTAATAATAATTATTGATTAATTAACATTATAATCAATTATTAAGTGAATGTACAGTATTAGTAGTTGTAAAACATCATCAAAAAGTAATTAATAATTAAAAAACAAACAAAAAAGTATAATAAATAACGTTTATTAAACAAGCAAACGACGTCAACAGACATGGTCGTGTAGAAGGATCGCTGGATTTCCGACTATACAATTATCTTTTAATTGTATAGTCATTGTTTAAACTATGTATATTTATGTTAAATAAAGATAAATGTAACATATTAGTATGTAATTGTATGTTACTCCGTTTTATAAATATTATAGTCTTGGTGGATTAGTGGTTTGCATGTTTGCTTCATAATCCAAGGATAGCAGGTTCGATCCCCGGCCGAGCTGGTAATTCTTCATAGCGGAGAAAAATTAAAAAATGCCTTCTTCTTGGATAGGAAGTAAAACTGTAGGTCAAAAAAATTCTGCTAATTCAGATTTACGAAAATCTGTAATGCCGAGTAGCGGCTTGTAAATTATTTTGATAATATTATTTACAATAAATAACAAAACTCGATGTAGCGCGATTCTATAAATAACAATAATTCGAAAAAACTTTGGTTTCTATAATAACTAACCCTGGAATTTATATTAGAGGTGAATTCGTGTATATGTGGAAAGAACCGCTTCGCGAGCTTTCGAAGAGGTGCAATAGATTGAGTTAGATTAGATTTCATGTCAATGTTAATATCGCTCTTTGATGGCGCTTCCTTCTTACAAATTGTGATTAAAATCTAAAACATAACGTTTACATACTGTACGGTGGAATGAAAAGACCTTTTTTAAATTTTGCGATGCCTCGTGGGTCAAAAGTTACCTTTTTGGATAAAAGGAATGTATGAAGATTTTACTGCAACTATGTACAATTCTAATAGAGGTGAGACTGCCACGGCACTGTCCTCATGCCAGATAGGCCTGGATAACAAAAGCATGCTGTATTTTAAAACAATTCTAGAGTATAATAATTATAATACCAAGAACAATCTGCTAGCCGTCGTAACAAGCACCTCACTTGGATTCGACCATTGGTTGTTGTGTTTCTACCAAAAGTCATTAATCATCATTCTCCTGCTCATCTTCTTTTATTTTCTCAACACTTACGCAACTCTTCTTATTCGTTCCTTAATCTTAATCTGCAGGTGTGAAACCAAGCAGGTTAAAGAGTTATAGAGGATTCGAGCGTCAAGCAAGACACAAATTACTTTCGGAATGTTACGTATACTGGAATGTTCAGGAAAATATCGGGAATGTTCAGGAATGTCATAAAAACACCGCCTGTAGAAATTTTCAAATAAAGTCCAAAAAATTGCAGAAAACCGTGTTCTCAACAATATTGCTATAGCATATTTCCAGTCCATAACGTCACTCTTTCTAAGATTTTTGAAGGAATTGTTTTTAAAATTAAATAACTCATAATGTAAGCAGCAAGCTATGAAAACAAAATTCACACAAAAATGGTAGAGAACGCTGTCCTGAATTAATTTAAAAGCTTGTTCTAAACTCTAAAACTGTTTTCATGAAAGTATTGCCTACTGAGTTACGATTTTTTTTTAAATTTCATGCCCCCCCTTTTTCTTTTATACTACGCCTGCGTTTACAAAAAAAAATAATAGGAATCTTGCAGTGACGGAAGTCGATCTTTGAGCAAAATTTTATTCAAATTTTTTATAATTGGTAGGTAGTTCCGATTTCTGCGGAATTTTTAGTTATCGTGCGTGCGCATGCGCGTGCCCAAAAATGGTCAGGAGGCCACAAATTATGTATACTATAAAAATTTACAGCTTGTTTATTGACATGATCATAATACCTCGGCTTATAATTATTATGCATATTACGAGCTCAAAACATATTCGTTCGTCTACTTTTATTTTTCTTAAAGGTTATTCTGTAATTTTCACTCCGAAACATTAATTGTCAAACGAAGTGACTGTTTTTGTTACTAGAAGTGAAGTATTGCCTCCACACACCTGCTACATGCGAAGTTTTATAAAATTCTATCAGAGGATTCTTTGACATTGCTTCGAGTTTTTTGCTTCGAACCAAAGTAACAGCACAGTACAAAGAAACAGTTACTTTAAAAACAAAAAAATAATTTCGGAGCAAAAATTGCGGGCTGATAAGAGTAAAAATAGACGAATTCATATACTTTTGGGCTCGTATACAAATTTTAGACAAATACAATGTATTATTTAGAATCAGGGAGAAAGGGCTACTTAAAAACGCAATAATATACATGGTGTTCCATTTAAAGAAATATATTTATATTCCGTATTATATGACCTTGCAATTTCTTTTTTGATGACATTTAAAAAATATAAGTACAACAATAATACTTTTATCCAAAACTCTTTTTTATATCTCCAATAATAACAAAGATAATGGGGGTGGTCAAAATATAATGAATGACCCTGTACAACGAGAACTTTTCAGGTCCCTGTCGATTATACATTGTCCTTTGTGTCCCCGAGAATAGTTACATGGCAAGAGGGATTGCAATAGCGTTAAAAAAATATATCAGCATCTGGACAAACTCCGAAGTCAGAATCGTTTTGTTGGCAAAGTCTTACACCTGCCGGATTATAGACGTTCCATTTATTACTTTGTAACGAAGCGGCTTTACTATCAGAAACCCAATTGCGCGAACCTGATGCACCAAGAGCGTTAAAAAACTGGCAGATAACTTTAGCCTCTGCTGTGGGAGGGGTCAGTTGAATTGGAGGACCGTTCGAAATATGCTGGAGGTTATCTTCAAGGCTTTGGTCCAAAGTTCACGTTAGTGCCAATCAAGAACTTAGATTGTTACTTCTGCCGCAATGGAGCGTGTTGTAGTCCACCCGAAAAGTGGCGATACTGTCACGATCATTTCTACATAAATCCGGACGCAAAACTTGTTTTGGGACAGAGCAGACTTGGAAAAGAGGCAGTGTAGTCAATCAGGAAACGCCGTGTATATCAAACAATCCAGAGGCCAGCGTTTCCACAAGCGCCGAGAAAGATCTAGACTAGGCTATACTGGAAAAACCTTTGCGTATAATACGGCGACCGTGACAATTAGAAGCGGCGTAATATAAAATATATGGGCTTTAGTGGAAATAAATAGTTATTCGTTTAAATTAAATAATCTCGTAGTGTCACATAAATTAGTTTAAGTTCGTTTAGTGATTAGTATTTTTGTGTGTTAATTAGTTTTAGAAGTTAGTTATTGTAAATATTCTTTTGCTCTCAGTTAAACAATTCACACGAAATCCTAGTTTTAATTAAAAAATCGAAAGAACAGTACGAAACTCTAAAATCAGTTTGATTACAATCTTTAATTCAGTAATTTTTTTAATGAAGCTAATCGTCTTTCAGTTTCAGTTTAAAACTTTTTAAATTAACACATCGATTGTTAATCTCTGCAATTTTAAATTTCTTGAATTTGAAATTTCCAAAAACCTTCTTAGCTTAAAGTAGTGAAATTCCCAAAAACGAAAATATGACCATGTTGGAATTCTGTATCTAGAGAAAGTAAAGTAATAAAATTTAAACGATGGGCTAAAATAAATTTGCTCTTCTAAATATGCTTGTTGCAAGGAAGTGAGCAAAAGTGTAAGATGGAGTTAACGAGTTTTATAGACATGGATCTGTTGTTAGAAACCACTGCTTACATAGACTTTGAGTCATGCTGCTCGCCTCCTTACGTTCGTTTCCAAATTGACCGATTAAATGTTTTGAAAACTTTTTGATGTTGTGATGTCTACTAAAAATCGGAATATGTATGTATATTTCTCCTCATTAATCAAAATCGACTGGCATTTATACAGTCTTGATTATATTGGTATAATATGGCAGAACCATGGAATTAGCTAAATATACTTGATTCTGGATTTTTGAAGTATTTGTCAATCATATCTGTTTTCTTTTTAGTAGCAAAAATAGAACATTATGGTTGAACTGCCAGATATCGTTTATCAGTTCTAATAATAGAATCAGCAGTATCACTAAATGATATTAAAATGTAAATGATAAAAATATCTGAGCTTGTACCTTAAATAATAACCAATAGATAAAATTTATCAAATCAGTTAAATTATTTACTACAATGCGTTTCTTTACACACTTTATCGATGTTGTTCAATAATGTAGAGCAAACAAATGAGGTAAATGGGTAAATTGGATAACAAACAATTATAACAAATTCATCCTTTATTTACGTTTTTTCTTCGAACGATTTAACTAGTAAGTCATTTTCAGAAATCTTAGCCAAAACATACTAATTTAATTAGAACTGCATGAATAGTGTTCTAAATGAAAGAACATTCTGAAAATGGTGATGAGAACGTTCGCGTTGTCATTCCGCTAATAGTCAGTCGCCTTAGATAGCTCAGTGGTAGAGTAACTGCCCGGCAAGCAGGAGGTCCTGGGTTCGAGTCCCAGTCGGGGTGATAAATTTTTCTATATGAATTTGCAAACAAATTATATTTTGTTTGTACAAATAGTGAAAATGTCTGTAAAGTTTTTAAAATGTATTACTTGTGTATGCGGTGGCATGAACACACCGCACTACGCCGACTAGCAGTTTTGGACACTTTTCCGACTGTCGACACTACGAGGACTGTAACCAGTGGACACTTTCCCGACCGTGGACACTACGCTAACCACAAGCGGTGGACCCTTGGCTAACTGTAGACACTACGCCGATCTTTAAGAGCCCTTTAAGGTTACAATTCCTTATTTACAATGGGGATGTTACGTAAAGTTCTGAAAATAAAACGTATTAACCTGTTGAACGATTCTTATATGATTTTCACAAATATTATCTATGTGATGTTTTCTACAATATGACTTTGAACCTTAGATTAGGTTAGGTTAGTGTCTACGCAAGTGCACCGGTTACGGTCGGTTACGATCGGTGTAGTTTCCACGGTCGGCAAAGCATCCACCAATTACTGTCGGCGTAATGTCAACGGTAGCCAAAGTGCCCAGTAGCAAAATTTATTTTAGGCGTAGGCGTTGTATTCGACCGGCCTTGTGTCAGGTCAGCGTAAAAGTGCATACCTGAGCTTCTAATCCAAATATAATGGGTTTAAAATTTTCCAATTTTCTATTATTATATTACTTTTCAACACATTACCTTCTATAACAGTCGAATTAACTAGAACCAGCAAAAGAGAAGAAGAAAATTGTAGAACATTCGAGTATTTTCATTTTGAGAATATTTCAAGAACTTTTGAAATTATCCTTATTTTAGGAATATCGTTGCTAGTTAAAGGTACATTCTCCAGTCCTGCTTATTTTTGAGGGTTTATTCTGGTTTTTTCTCGTTTGTGCCCCAATATTCTTCAAAAAAAAAGCACGTGCATTTTACAACACTATGCATGGATGACTTTCATGGGTAAATGGATATGAGCAAAACAAGTGTTTTGGTAAATTGTTTGTTGGGAATTCCTAACTTAATAATAATTATTTATGAAGCTAAGAGAAAATATGTACAATTAGACAAACTATTTGGTAGTTCTGAAAAGAATATTTTATTCCAGTTTGCTAATTTTAGTTTTATGACCTATACAATACTGAATTGTCTTCGAAACGCTTCGAAGCACAAAGAAAATGATTGATTGGTATGGAACTATATCAACAGATATATTGCTTGTTTCATTTTCCGACAGACATAAATCGTAAACTACTAATTCCGTACGCTTGGATAACAGACTCCAATACATCAAAAATCATTTGGGTGTTATCATGCGGTTATTAAGTCAAGCTGAATGCATCATACATAAATATAAACCTGTACATTAGCCCAAATTAGTCACAGTGTGTATGTATTTATTACCTACCACTAAAACACTCATGTCTTTGGCCAAAAACGTAAAATGCAATAGGCACCATTGTCAACGACTTAGATCGTATTCGCAACAGTTCTGTCAATGTTTGGAGACCGATTTTGAAAGATCAAAATTGACGCTCCTAACATCTTATCTATTTAACATCCTTACATTTGTTCTGTCATATTTCCACTTATACCCTCAATCTCGAAGTAACAGTATGGAGGTTGTCGTGACTAGGGACGTAGTTAAGGGTAGACACAGAAAAAAAACACAGGTCGCAATTTAAGACACGTAAGAACTAACATTAAACATCAGAGTGGTCGGAACCACCCTAGCAATTACATACTACAACTAAGCGTTTTAGGAAGACCTGGTAAGCGGTGCCCCAGGGCACTAACTTCTAGGCTCCTAATACTATGCGGTAGAGAAATCAGGTAAACAGCGCCCCTGGACTCCAGCTTCTAGAAACCCCTACAATTAATTAGGATAAAACTTCTTACTAGGCCTGTTTCAACTTCATGGTTGGATGGAACGTCTGAATGTTGGCTTGAAACAGGCCCGCTTATATACTGTATATTGCGGAAGTCATCACAACAACATTAAGCCAACGCTATAGAACGCTACGATGAAATGTATTAACCTTGGAGAATATTTGCACAAATTGGAATTAAAGTAAGAATCTCCTTTATTCGGTTTTCCACAAGTTGCATCCAAAATAAGGATAATAACCTTTTTCGTAAAAATACCAATAACAATACACAACGGCCGAGAGTAGATAAGTGGTATTAGAGTACACTCGTGTTCCAAGGGTCGTGGGTTCAAGTTCCACTTGCGGCAGAGGAATATTTGGCTGCGACAACTATGGATGTGTGTGATTGTGTTGCAGGTTAGATGGAGGGGATAGCATGTCCATAGCAGTGGCGTAACTTGAAGAGGTTGGGCCTGTGTGTCATTTAAAGTCAAATTTGCGTTTTACTTGAGCTTGAACAAAGAATTGAAGTAGTTAGATTGAGATTCCCGCTCACTTTAGGGTGCTTTTTTTTTAAAAAGTTTTTACTGACTTTTTTCATTACTTGCTAGTTGCGACATGTTACTGCAGAATGAAGTAGTAGTGGGTGAAGAGTTGGATTGAGGGAAGATGAACATGCGCTTTATTTGCAACTTGTCAAAATTAATTATGAGCCAACAAGAAAATAAAGCTATTAGTAAATACCTTAGGCAACTATGCACAGGGTGACCAACTACCATTTTAATATACGCTATCTTAAAAGTAACCAAATCCCAGTACCAAGTACATGTTTTTTGTTGGTATGAGTTTGACATCAGAAATGACATGCAACGGAAATTGTTTTACATCAGCTGTACTTAATTATTTAAATTAATTTTATTATCTTTTCTAGCTGGAGTTGGCAGAATAGCACAATTTATTGGGTATGATGGAATTCCTGTAATAACCCCAGGTGGCTTCACATACGATTTTACAAAAAAGAAAACTGCTTGCAAGGATGAATACTATATGGTAGTGAACTCCGGCGCAGTAGATTATAGATCATATGGTGAATTCTTTAACTTGATGATGCGAAAGTAAGACAATATCATCAGTAACAATTGTAGAAACCGAAAACTAAATAATATTTACTATTACAGGTACAATTGGCAAAAAGTTGCATTAATGTATGAAAAATACGATCAAAATGAAGTTGGAGGTGAACAAGCATGTCAATTATTATTAAAAAGTCTGATGGAAGATATACTAACAATCGATAAGCTACTATATAACGATGGTGATCTTCATCTTAGTGGATTGTCATATGAAGAACATTTGAGAATGGAAGTAGGAGTAAAACATGGAAGTAAGTAAATAGTTTATTATCTGTTTTTATTTGGTAGTGCAGACTGAGCAAGCTGCACAGTGTACATTACAGTAAATTGTAGAAACTTTCTGTAAATGAATACTGTTCATCAAAATGTAATTTTTTTTGAACAGTAGATATCTTCAAAACAGAACATACAAAACTTGGGTAAGTATCGTATATCGTATGTCCTAGCTAGATTCTCTTCACTGTTATTCTTTATCGCTTCAGATTTTGATAGTCCCATTGTGCTTTTACTCCAGTTTTCGACACTTTGATTTAATGTCTAAATAGGATACCCAAAATACCCTTTCCAAAAATCTAGAATATGCCATTTTATTATAGTTCATCAGGACTAATATGGCAATTTAAACGGTTCCACATTCTAGTAGTATTTAAAAGGCGTCTATATTTTATCGTCAATGGGTTTCTGGAGTTTTTTAATTTGTCGAAAATTCCCCGAGAAAAAAATTCAAATCTCAATTGCAGCAGCAAGTAAAAAGTCGAAGGTAATACATACCAAGCTAAAATATCGGATAGTGAGCATTTTGATCAGAAATAATAGATAAATTTCTTTCTTACAAAATCTGGAATCAAAATTAATCTGGATTTTAGAGCAAGCAGGAAAGTTGGGAAATTCTAACTCGCCAACTTAAGTCACCCGTACTATCTGGATATCCGAGTTGTTACTTTATCTAAAGTTCAAAGAATGAAGAACAGACTTAAAATCTTGTATCAGACAACTGAAGCCCAGCTTTACTCTAGACCGTTTATCATAGGCCAACACCAGATGAATTACATTTAGAATTCTTAAAACAACTGCAGCAAACATACTAGAAAATGGCTGAATAAATTTTATCCTAATATTTTCTAAACAGGATGCCTCATACCAGAACTGAAAAATCTAAAATTGTATCCGCTTTGAAATTTTTGCCGTCAGTATCGTTCCATAACACTTTTAAGTTTATGCTATGAATTCCCGGAGATGTTTTTCCTTAGATTGAAAAAACAATTTTCGGACATATCCCAATGGAGCAGGTCGGTTTTAGGATTTCATCATAGTTGTGCGGATCGGGTCCTCAATCTAACATCACATGTAGAAGCTGGATACCAACACTGCCTTCAAATCAATGTAGTATACGTCGACCTAACGGCCGTATAAGTAGGGTACGCAAACTCAGCAATGGACTATCGCGTTGGAACGCGCTCCCTTCTATCTTTACATGCCTAAAACGAATGCAAAAAAATGTCTACGCCGATCAACTTATACTTTGCAAGTCTATAATTTGATCGGCGTTAGTATCAGATATAAAACAACCAACGGTAGCAAAATGTTAACATAGGACTTATCAATATTGGGAAAATATTTTGCTGATTACGGACATATGCCTGCAGACAGAATAAAGTCCTGGAATAACAATATAAACATTTTTCGGAACGACCCGTGGGCGTTGGTACGAGGGGTGTTTTTTAAATTCGCGGAATGTTGTATAAAGAGAAGCATATTTCTTAATTTTTATTTTTTATTTTTCGATATAATCTCCGAATTAATTTTTGTAAACCTTCAGAAAAATAAATTTCCGATTTGCTGTCAAAATGTTCATTTACGGCAGCTTCCAATGATGTTTCGTCCTCAAAACGTCTTCCACGTAGGTCCTTTTTCAGATTGGGAAACAAAAAATAGTCACTGGGTGCCAGGTCAGGACTATATGGAGGATGGTTAATTTCTTCAAAGCCGCACGACGCCACAGCAGATACGGAAACGCGAGCCTTGTGAACAGGTGCATTATCGTGGAGTAAAAGAACACCTTTTGCCAACTTTCCTCGCTTTTTTTGTTTTATGGCCTCTCTCAAACGAGTTAGAATGTTTGCATAGTATGCTGCTGTAATGGTCTCTCCCTTAGGTTTGTAGTCTAAAAGTAAAATTCCTTGAAAGTCCCAAAAAATTGTCGCCATTACTTTTCCAGCTGATTGCTAGACTTTGAATTTCTTTGGGGCTGGCCCCCCCTTCACATGCCACTGTTTCGACTCTTCTTTTGATTCAGGATCGTAAAAATGAACCCATGTATCATCTCCAGTCACAATTCTACTGATAACATCCTCATTGTCCCCACAAAGTTCCAAATATTGCTTACAACAATCAACGCGGTATTGTTTTTGATGAGGTGTAAGGTTTCGGGGGACCCATCGCGCACTAACCTTTGACATTCCAAGATGTTCATGAAGAATTTTAAACGCAGTTGTTTCAGAAATATTGAACATTTTCGCGATCTCCTTTAGTTTTAGTCGACCATTTTCCATAATGGCGAGTTCAACTTTCATCACCATTTCGTGTGTCGTCACGTCACTTGGTCTTCCAATGCGTTCATCGTCTTCTAGGGATTCTCTACCTTGTTTAAATAGGCATGACCAGTTATAAATCATTGTTTTACCAGGGCAGGTATCTCCGTAAACAGCTCTCATTTCTGTTAAAATGGTATCTACACTTTTCCCCTGCTTCGTGAGAAATTTAATAACTGCGCGAAACTCGAAGTTCGACATTTTTCCAAGAATATGACGGATTTACTTAATCTTTTAACTACAGCGAAACCACTATCGTAAATATCGGTATGAAATTTGACGTTTCTACACAGAAATGAATAACAATTAATAGTAAAAAGTGAGATGTTTGTTTTTGCACTGCCAACTTAAAAATTCCGCGAATTTAAAAAACTGCCCTCGTATGTCATCACTCTTTGGACTTCAGCTCTTAGCTCTAAACAGCTAAAAGAGATCAACACCAAACTCAATGACACTATGCAAATGGTTAGTGGTTGCATGAAAAGTACTTTTAACCATTGGTTGCTCATTGTGTGTCGCATTGGCTCTTCTGAAATTCGTAGCCATGGAGCTAGTATTTAAAAAATTTTACTATCGGTACACGCAACCGTTCTTAACATCGCATTGCACAAATCGAGCTCCAGATATTTCCACTCCTCTAGGCGGATAGACTTTTTGAGAGAAATTTTAACCCAAAAGAACAATCGATAAAATTTTGGAAACTCATAGCTCTCGAATATCTGATGTACATCCGGAATTTATGGAAGACATTGAACAGGGCCAGACTCTTCAATAGAATCCACTAGAATTCACTGGATAATTAGGAAATGACCTCTACACCGTCCTTCAACTGCGGAGAAGATCGTCATACTATCGATCATATTGTGATAGAATGCCTCTTGAAGGCGTATCCAGGAAATCCAATGATCTTTCGCGGGTTGAACTGAATCAATGGCCTTGGAATACATATAATACATACATATATGTTTCTTTAATTATTTATATTTTATATATGTATATTATTTTATGTTTATCCTTAGTGTCGAATATTCGCATCCACGTAAGCCACACGGTAAATAAACAAATATAATCATTGCATTAATTAATTACTACAATTAATAAAATTCCATGACACTTAGCCAAGTTCTTATCACTCACTGACTTGTGTATCTTACATATTTTCTCTTACAGTTTTACACGAACAGAAATGAGAAAAACATACGAATATTGTTATAAGGATTAAATGGATGATATGTGGAAAGTGTGATAAAATATTGGAAGTGTATTATTGATTTAACCTATTAAAAATGAGCGCAAAAGCATTCATCACGGACTGCGAAGAAAATATTTAAATGCAACGCGGCTTGTTATTAGTTTTTGTTCGTTGGAAATACTAAAAAAATCCAAAATACAAACATATTAACAGCAAATCTACACAGAGAATTCTTGGATATTATAACAATAGCAGTGTTTCCTAATGTGTGAAAAAAGGTTACTAGAGGTTAATTTACGGTTTACGGTAACTAGACAAATTCATACATAACTTAAAAGGGTTGCTTAATTTTAGTTTTTTTTGTGTAAATCTGCGTAATTTACGCAGCTTCGTTGCGTAGCTTCTATTGTCTGGGTATTTTTTACGATTTGACTATAAGGGATTGATGTTGATGAAATTATTCACAAACAATAATTAAAGAAAAAAGGAGAGGAAAACTAACTAAAAAACTGATTTTGCACGATAACGCGTCTGTGCAGACTGTCCAAACTTCGAAAGCAGTTTACAAAAAACGGCTTCAAACAAATTGACCACACCTCTTATAGTCCAGACATAACCCCCTGCGACTGTTTCCTCTTTAGAAACTCGAAGAAGGACTTAAGGGGGCGATGATATACAAACAATGAAGAGATGAAGGTAGCGGTAACAGAGCATTTTGACAACAAACAAAAAGAATATTTTTTTAACGGTATGATATCGTTTTTTGACAAATGTAACAAATGTATTTCACTATCAGGAGGCTCACTCAGTCTTTTGTTTCTTAGTTAGGTAGATTATTTATCAGACTTATAGGAAGCTGAAATTTACAGGCAGGTGAACCTTACCCCAAAGGGGTGCATGAGTATATTTTTAATCCTGGAAAATCCAAAGGGGTCGCAGGGGGAGGCATTTCTTAAAAAATCATTTCCATATATCTCTTAAATAGCGTAAACTACAAACTTCAATTTTTCACAGATTATACTTGAAACAATTCTGAAGATAAGAAAATACAGAAATTACCGGCATTTCATCTAGAGGCAGAGTAAGACAACACTCCAAGGGGAGAAAAGTTTTCCGCAAAAATACTATTATAAAGATCTGTGTGTAATCTGTAAGAGATACGTATATGCCACCCCGGACTTTTTTTTGTAGATCTTCTTGGGATCTAGAATTCGTTCGCTTACAATTTGCCTTTATCTGTTACTATTTTCGTAACGTAACGCATTTTGTCTCTATTTGAGCCAACTTTCTTAATTTTTTATTTCACACTTTGCTCATTACTCGACTCTCGCAAGATTCTCTGAACAGTCTGTGTAGATAGAAATCTTTTCTAAGTAACAAGCTATAAAATGGTGAAAACGACATCAAGATCTATTTGGGTATTTTTCGAAATTCACCAGTTTTACAAAAAGCGGGCTTACAAAAACTACAGAATTAATGGGAGTAGGCTGATTGCCAGAGACTGGTGCGTTTGCAGCTGTACACGCCGCTCATAGTGCTGAGACCGGAATCTAGCAGGCCAAAACTACAAAAACTATTGTTGAAATCAAAGGTATTCTAAGACATAGTAGTTTAGTAGAAAGCTTAGTGAACTCGTATCTACCTGCTCTTTACCGTTACGACTAAATAATAAAAAATCCGACAATTCCGGTAATGTGCAGATGTGTGCAGTTCAGATGTGATCGCTGAACACGCACAACACAAGTATAGGAGGGAAATGCCAACGCTCTGCAACAGAGCACGGCACGTAGAAGAAGCAGTTCAGAGTTAACCCTTCCGAAGGCGCTATTCTTATGGAGACGTATTTGTAGTTTGTTTATTAAGATGAAAGTTTTTTTGTGGAAGTGCTTCTTTTATTGATTTCAGTAATTTCTAAAAACAGAATTGAAGTGCTACAAATTCTTATTTGTAGTTTATACTCTTTTAATATAGAAAATAGTGATTTTTACTTTCCGGGTAATAAATTTATTTTGTGGTTTATAACTTACAAAGATTGCAAGTGCTTGCGTTTGTAATTTTAATATTTTTTTGCTCTAGTATAATTACTAACATGGATAATGACAATAACAATGTATAATGAGATAAAGGGATAATGAGACATAAACTGAAATACAATCGAAATGAAAAGAGGTAGTTATTAAATGATTAGCAATATAATTCTTGCATGTTATTTCATTTATATATTAAAGAACCATTTTAAGTTTTGTAATATTTCTTAAAATAAAGAAGAATTCGTGTAAATACTATTTATTTTACGTATGCCTTGTTTTTAATAACGTGATTATGTAAATAACTTTTTCTTGGAAAAAGTATAAAAGTATCAAACTGATCCAGTTCTAGTAGCTAAAAAGATTTTCTAAAATTTATTTTTTGATTGTTTTATTATTTTTATACTATTCCAGTAATTTGCTTTCACTTAAGCCTATAAAATAATTTTGACCGGCTAGAATCGGGTTTCCCCCGTGTGTGCGCCATTGATTTTCGAACGAATATTAAAGTACATAATAATATAATAAAAAACTACATATATAATTAAAATAACTATATTATGTATTCTCTTTGAACACGCCTGCTATTCGTTTAAAATTATTTTGAAAACTGGCCAGCTTATGTGTTTTTACAGCATTTATTTGAACAAAAAAAGTTTGGGACTTATTAGTAATTAGCGACCGCTGTTCATATATAAGGAGCGACGCAACATCAGGCGAGTTTAATTGAAGTTTTACCTTCAAGGCGTTCTCATCTGCAAGATCGCAAACACCGCTGTTGTATTTTACTAGAGGATTGCGCTGCTGTCTAATAACTGTGGTCTTTGATACGAATTTTTTACTTTCTCTGGACTGCGTTGGCTTCAACTTGGTTTTCGACTTTGGATTGTTCGTTTTCACGTGAACTTTGTTTTTTACTTTGGATTTGGATTTAGCAAACTTTGTTACGGAGTTAACTAAAAGTTGGTTTTCGACTTCAGATTTAAATATGTAAGAAACTGCGTTACTTTCATTTTTCATATTTAATATTTGATTTCTACAATGGAGAAACTGACAATAGAAGACGGTGAAGTGTTCCATCGCATTGTGTCAATGAGTGGCGATGGGAACTGTCTATTTAGCGCTATCGTTCATGTGTTTAAAAGTAAGACAGAGCACGAGGTGGTAAGGGGCCTCAGTGCCTACCACGTGTGCAACAACTGGGAAGAGTTTGAGGGTCCTTAGTTAGACTACCGGAGGTGATAATTACGCAACTCCTACCGAATACCGGGCAGAGATGGGTCTCAGTGGAACTTATGCCTCCTTGTGTGAAGTTATTGCAGTTGCCCAAATCTTCCTATTTGTATTTGAAGTGTGGAGCGATGGCAGCCTCTTTTATCAGACTACACCTTAGGTTCAAGTTGACCTCCCCACAAAAAGGCTTCTTTTCTTAGTGAAACTCTCAGAGATCAATTTGGTGTGCTGGAGGAAATTGAAACACCACGTCAAGAAGGTTTAAAAGACGACGGGGTCTGTTCGAAAGAAGCACAAAAAAAGGAAGTCAATAACAATTAGGGGCAAAAAGATTCAAGATAGAAAGTGAGATGAAGAGACAAAGAAGGGCAAGAAACTTAGAAAGAGGCAAGTCAGGGATAAAGAGAGAGGAATTAAAAAAGAAAAGGTTGAAGGATAACAGAGATAGACATGCAAATAAAGTAGGAAATAAAGAGGCTGACAGGGAGAGGAAGAATATGCTAGAGAGAAAGAAGATGAGGAATCGAAAAAAGGTTGGAAGATAACAGCAATAGACATTGAAAGGTCGAAGATAAAGAGGCTGACAGTAAGAGGAAGAAAAATGCTAGAGAGTAAGAAGATGTGCACTGTCGTTCGCTTCAATGGGGTCCAAGATAGTAGGCCGGGGATGGTCCTTATTGTTTCAGGGTGCATGGACAGGTATACCATAGAACCTCACATATGCACCCAGCTGTTGATAAACCAGGAAGTATACCCAGCTATATGTCATTAACTCTGCTGAAGCCAACGCTCTACGTTCAGGAGTTAGTGCCAAAAGTGGCTGTGACCGAAATTTAATAAAGTCGATATATGAAACCATTCGTGGTATCAATGTCTTGACCAAGGCATACAAAATGTTGGGTGAAGTTGAAAAGGGGGGAGTTGGAGAAAGCTCAGACCAGTGGAATGGCTGCCTCAACAGTGAGTATGGCTCTGCGGAGAGAAAGGAACGCGGGCAGACGGAGATTCAACTTGCCCTCTGTATATGAGGTAGCAATGATCTTTACGAATGATGACGTCGAGCCACCATTTGAGAGAGACGTTCGAGTTTACCCGAGAAGCTGGCAGTCTTTCATAAACATTAATATTCTTAGCCCCAACTTAGATCCAATAACGAACCCCCTCTTCTACCCCTATAGTGAACCTGGTTGGCAACCTAATGTGGTAACTGACACCGCCACACGTTTAAAAAGAAAAACATTTTTATGCTACAGTACAAAATACACCAAACTTCCGTAAGAGCAAATGATTTCATTCTCATACTTTATGGAGGAAAACTGTTTCAGCAATGGGCAGTGGACTCCTACTTACAATTGAAGTTAACAACCTCAACCTGACCTGTTTGTAACTTTTACCAGTAATCCAAACTGGCCTGAAGTAAAGGACAATCTGTTTCCTGGACAGAAACTTTCAGACAGGTCAGATATATTCAGATTATTACACGTGTATTCAAAATCAAATTGGATGCTCTTCTGATCGATATCTTGGACGGCCACGCTTTGGGAAAACCTGTGGCTTTTGTGTACACTATAGAGTTCCAAAAGAGGGGCATTCCTCTTGCACATCTTCTGCGCATTCTGGATGAAAAGGACAAAATTCTAATACCAGAGTATATTAACAACCTTCTGTCAACCGAAATTCCAGACACAGATCTTCGGCTGTTTGAGATCGTCAGACGTCGTATGGTATATGGGGCGTGTGGTGGCGAGAATCCGTACGCAGCATGCATGGAAGGTGCCAAATGTAACAAGGATTTCCCTAAAAATTTTCAAGGTGAAGCTTTTGTTGATGGTCGATGGGTACCTTCTGTATCGGAGAAGACCTGGAGTCAAAATGGAAGTTGGGAAGCATACGGTGGATAACAGATGGATCGTACCCCTCCCGATGCAACCCCTCCCTGTCTCTAAAGTAGGACGCTCATCTTAACGTAGAGGTGTGTACCTCAATTAAATCTGTCAATTACATTTTTAAGTTTTATAAGGGGTACGACTGTGCGACCGATAACTTCTACGGATGGCGCAACAATCACTCATGACGAGGAGGCAAGCTATTTAGAAGCTAGGTACGTTAGTGCCCCTGAGGCAATGTGGCGTCTATTTGAAAATAAAATGCACCATCGTTCACATGCCATCATCCGGTTGGCTGTCCATCTACTATCTAATAAAAAGCACTGGACAGAGAATCTTCAATAAAAACAGCACTTGAAGCGTGGTTTGAGCTGAATAAGTCAGGCAGTAACGCCAGGGAGCTGCTATAAACAGAGTTACCGCATCATTATGTTTAATCAAAAGAACAGTGGAAATCGAGGAAGCAAGGTAAGGCCAAGGTAATCCCGAGAATGTACAAGTTGAGCCCCAAGGATAGTGAGCGCTTCCACTTACGGCTTTTACTCCTTCATGTAAAAAGAGCTAAAGGTTTTAAAGATATACGAAGCGATGGAGATCAGGTCTTTCCAAGCTTTCAGGATGTAGCGATTCATAGACATTTGTTGGTTGACGACTACGAGTGGGAGAGATGTCTGAGAGAAGCTACAGCGGTTCAGGATCCTGCAGCCATGCACCAGCTAGCCGCGTTTATTTGTGGCTTTAATTGGCCTAAGCATGGCCTATATTTGTGGGAAATATTTAAAGAGGATATGACCGAATATTTCAGGCGTCTACATACGAACCAAATGTCGAAGATGCTAGCTCTCCAAGACATTCAGAGAACATTACTGTCATGGGTTAAAATGCAAGGACTTTTCTTTGCCAGACCCCGGCCCTGGCCCTGGCCCTGGCCCAGAACCCTTGTCGTGCCGCTGGGATGCAAAGCAGACATCATCGCCGCCTGCATCAAGAGTTCTCCTCTGTGGCGGCATTTCAAGTTGGTGAAACTGTCGACCAACATGAGGACAAGATGATTTTAACGAATGGCTCTTAGAAATTGGAGATGGAAAATTAACTAACGGTGGCGATAATCTCTCTGACGACAATGTGGAAATCCCACTCGAATTTTTAGAAGAGATTGATATTATTCATGCTATTCATGGGTCCTTTATAGATGTGCATGATGTTGAAGGGCTGTCAATGAAGATCATCATTGCGAGTAAGAACAAAGACGCCTTAACGTTCAACAATAAAGTACTTGACCTCCTCCCAACACAAGGCAAAATATACAAAAGTGTAGACTCCATCATCACTGCCGATCCTGAAAATTACAATACTTTTCCGATAGAGTTTTGGCAAGCTCAAGCATGGCACCACACGCTCTGTATTTGAAGTGTGGTTCTGATCATGCTCATTAGGAACTTGAACGCTAAAACGGGTCTCTGCAATGGTACACGCACGCCTTATTGTTAAAGAGCTCTGTATGAATTTTATTAATGCAGTAATCCTGACTGGTACTCACAAAGGTGACGTAGTGTTTCTGCCATGAATAGACATTGCACCAACTGAAACTTCCCCTTAGACTCAAGAGAAAACAGTTCCCCATCATCCCGGCATTCGTTATTACTATCAATAAGGCACAAGGGCAGTCTTCTAACGACGTAGGGGTTAAAAAACACCTTATTTAAAATTAATATTCATCGCCAATATTACAAAAGAAAAATGCTTGATGTGCTATTACGTAAGACAAAATTATCGGTCTTTGTTTGATTCTAATGTGTAGATCAAAATTCTTATTTGACAATGTGACAATAGTATATTTTGAATTTCATTTTTTCTGCAAATTCATATCGAAAAAAAATATCGCCTCGACTCGAATCCAGGATCTCCTGCTTTCCAGGCAGTAACTTTACCACTGAGCTGTCCAAGACGACTACTAGCGGAATGACAACCTTTCCGTATGAACTATATCTTAAATTATAATTAAAGCATTTCAGTATAGGATTATACTCTTAACAAATTCTAATTATTTAACGGAATAAAGCACATATATTTAGTACATTTTATAGGTTTGCAAACATCTAGTTCATACGGAAAAGTTGTCATTCAGCTGGTAGCCGCCTTGGATAGCTTAGTGGTAGACAATGCCGGATTAGCCATATAGCAGAAGTAGCAAATGCTACGGCCTCGCGTCTCTGGGATCCCGCGTACAGGTAGAAAAAATCTTTTAATATCCCGCGACTGGGGGGGGGTCAGTTTTCCCCGCGGTGCAACAAAAGAACTAATGCCACTAGTGATATTGGAAATCGCGTAAAGTTGGGTACTAGCAGTCCAATATTAATATGTATAAGGTGGGATGGGCCACACGCCCACCATAGATCACACCATAGATCACACATCTATGTTTGTTGCTTATTGACGGCGGGAGAGTTGAAATTCAGGTCAAAGTCAAGTCAGGTTAAGAAAAGTCAGCCTCCTTGGTAAAAACGATTATATTCTGAACAGTTACTATGGTAACCAGTATGAGTTCTTAAATGACCTACTTTTTATAAAGAAAAATGTATGTTTTTATAAAGAAAAATGTATGTATATGTTTTGAACAAGTTTTGTTGTGAAGGCGTCGTTAAGTGTTACCGACCTAGGCCATAAAGACGTATCTACGGGAAACGGGAAGCCTGCTTGAGCTACTAGAATAAACGACATACATATACATGTACGCAATGGGCAAACACAATACGCAAAAACTAAAAAAAAAGTTTGCACAATAGAATAGTGGGGACGTGTTATTTCTTGCGTTTCTTGCATTCTTTCCTGTTGCTCTGGACTGATACCATTGTAGGAGAGTTAAAAACTAAGGTGTTTATTGTCATAACTGATAATATACTGTCTGCCTTAGCTGAACGCATGGAAGCGTACCATAAATTGACTGGTATATTTGGAATACTTCGGCAGTTAAAATCTCTTACAGCAGACGAGATCTTGAAAAGAACTCCAAATATCGTCAGTGTTCACCAAGACGATTTTGAAGAAATCCTGGGCGACGAACTTGTGCAGTTTGCCGAACTACTTAAAACAGATGTGAATATATTGCCATTGACAACAAAAAGAATGAGGCTCTGAAACTGCAGTTTTATACACTTATAATGGAAAATTCATTAGAGTCGTGTTTCCCAAACATGGAAATAGTCTTACGCATTTATTTGTCTTTAATGATTACTAACTGCAGCAGAGGACGTTTTTTCGACATTAAAGCCTATAGAAAATGAGTTAAGAACATAATTGGATAAGATCGTTTAAATACCCTCACGTTAATGAACATTGAATGTGATTTACTTATAGAAATTGATTTGACTAGTGACTAGTATCTCTAAATTTGCTTACATTAAATTGAGAAAAGTTTGTTGTGTTTTATTTTATATCCTAAATTAAACCAACGGCCTCTTGATAACATTTGCTACAGGCCCTGCACTGGTGGTAGAGTTACTGCCCAAAAAGTAGGAGGTCGTGGGTTCGAGTTTCAGTCGGGGTGCTAGTTTTTCTATATGAATTTTCATATAAAATGTGATTTAAAGTAGGAGGGGATATTGTAATATTTTTATTATTTTTAATTTTTATTTACCATCAAACCCCAACATTTCAAAAGTACTGCGAATCCCTGGAGAACCACTGTTTGTAACGTTACGTTTTTGTTGGTTTTCAAATAATGCAATTTAGTAGGCATATTTAACAAAAAATCCTAATTGCGGTCCTGCGTATTCATATATTTTCTTTCAATGTAAAATCACCGTGGATATACTGCATAAGATAAACCCCATAAAATATTAAAGGTCATCTCAAAGAAGCACTCCAGACTAATAAAATTGTTTTTTATAAGAATTTACGGATCTCATTTCAAATAAAGGTACTGTTACCACACGTGTTAGTATCTACCATTTCATATTGTTCGTGGGAAAAATAATATTTTCGAATAGACTAGCTTTTAAAATTTAAATTGTCAGCTATTCTCGTCAATGTGAAAGAGAATCTGCAAATATTCCCATCTAAACGAGTTGAGATTCTATGAAAAAAATATTATTAAAACCTCTCCTGTTTTAATTTATGATTTCCTTGCACGTGCTTATCGGTAAATCTCAAATAAACACATCTGCGTTTCGAAAGATATCATGTCAGCAAATCTTGTTGTGAAATCCCGGGCTCTGAATTTTCTTTGTGTAAAAATACTAACTTTGGTTGGCTTAAAAAAGTCACGTCATTCCCTTATTGGTCTATTTGAAAGTGTATCCCTCTTCAAATTCCGTCTAGCGTCAAAATATCTTTAGTTTTTATAGTTAGTTTACAGTCAGGTTTTAATAAAGCAAGAAGAGAATACACACAGGGCGGAACGCCTTTACGTATCCGGTCTGGGTCTCGGTCCCCGTGCCATGAACTAGTATTTTTAAAGTTAATTGCCGAGGGCATTTTCAGAATATATTGCGGCGTTTTAGTTAATGTTAATGTACAGTAAATACAGTGATTGTGGAGAATCAATTTTTACCGAAATCTAAAGTTTAATACAGTACAGTTTCCCGATAAATATAATGGATTGTAATTAGTGTTTTGGTGGTAGCAATTTAGTTTTGCAATATCGTCGCCTAGTTGAATTCTTAATGAATTAAGTTTTTATAAAATCTCGTCCGGATATAATTTGAAATCGGATAATGTTAAACTTAAATAAAACGTAAATTATACGTTTTAGCGGATGTGACTGTTGATAATGGCAGTTTCTTCCTTCTACAAGATAATTTAAATAAGTAAATTTCATCTAAATTGTCTGGTTGTATCGGCTATTTGATAGAATGAATTCTATTAATGAATACCTCTTTGTGGCACAGTATTGTGAAGTTTAATTATTGTAGTTTTGGGTTATTAGTGATTGCAAATTTGTAAAGATAAACTTTCAAGCTGAGGCAATTTTGAGCATTACCGTAACGTAAGTATAAATATTTTGAAGATTTTAAATGTATATTTAGCCCGGAAAAATAACGAGCGTTTCATGTTCCACGTCTTTTCATGGGAGAGAAACTAATGGCTGGGTGCGAGATCAGGCGAATAGGGGGGATGCGACAAAATTTCATAGCCACATTTCTCTGCTTTCTCAACGGATGCTTGAGGCCAAAGACGGATGCCTTTTACGATCATTCCACGGCGTTTTTCTTTCACTGCATCTCGTAACTTTTGTAGAAGATTACAATAATAAGCTCTATTAATGGTCTGACCCTTCGGAAGGTAATCGGTTAGGATTACACCACGACAATGCCAAAAAATCGATAGCATGACTTTCGTTGGACTATTTTGCACCTTAGCCTTTTTGGGAGGAGGGGAGGAGGAATGTTTCCACTCGTGTGAAACGGCGTGAGCAAATGAGGAACCCATTGGGCTAACACTTTAGACGAATGGCTTTCCATACACTTCCATAACTAAAGACCAGTTTCTTTCATGATTATTTATTTTGTCCTGGAGGACAAGAGCCTCCACTTTCTTTACGATTTCAATATCATCCGAGATTGCTACGACTCCCGGATCGAGGTTCATCTTTGAGGGACATGTGCCCAGATTGAAAATTCCTTTTCCACCCCACAACTGTGTCATATTTTGACGGGTGTTGTTACCTTTCAAATCAAAGAACTTAATAACGTTTAATAACGATCGAGCTTCAATTTTGTCTATAGCGCGCTGCACTGAGATTTAGCGGCTGTCAAATTGAAACGCGTTGACAGAAATAGCTGATATCTATCACATCAAGTATGTAAAGATCAGTGATGGAGTGGACCAAATTACATCTGGATAGCTCAATTACATTAAAATCTTCCAATTAAAATGATAAAAAAATGATATCCCCTCGTAAATCTTTAATTAATTAAATATGGAATTTTTATAAAGCATACAATTCCATCACATGATTGGTTTTTCATCAATTACACCTTTAGTAAACTCAATCCGAGATCACACTGTATTTACCACAACTACACTACTTCTATACCCAGTGGGCTTTTATTAGATATCAAAGCTTCTAGCTTTCACATCATTTACAGATCCGAGTTTTCCAAGAATTCATCTATGTATATGGTGCATTCTAAACTCAAGTTAATGACTGCACTCAAAACTAAAAAATTTGAGTTTATTTTGCCCTTCTTGTAATTTTTCACTCTTTTAGTTTAACCTCACCTATTTATTAGTCTGCTGTTGTTTATGAACCCTTACTTTTTTTTCTGTGTTGATTTTAGTAAAAGGAGTTTAAGCGCTATGTGCATCTGCGATGTGCATTTGTGGTTAAAATTAAAAATAGTAAATTTAATCTACCTTTAGAATTTTCTTGCCCTGTTTCTTTAATTACAAGTCAGTGGACGCCTGTTCACTTCCTCATCTCAAAAAATAGACCAACACAGCTTAGGAAGATTAATACTTAACGAAACAAAGAAGGCGCGTTGAAATAAATCAGGAAGGGACGTTACCTGTATCGTGTTGCGTCTAGACCATATAAATTTACCCTTGTATTTTATAAACAATCTACTAGTAGACTTACCTAGTCATGGAAAACAGTGTTTTCACAACAAATGCAATTAATGTTAGTAAAACATGTAGCAAAATGATTAGATGATAATTACTTAAACATGACGACTACTTATTCTCTTGTATCATTAATTTACAGATCATGTATAAAATCTTAAAGAAAAGTGTGCACCTCATCGTAGTTTCCCGAATTTTCTATCCCTTTTTGGAAGTTTTCCAAAAAATATATTATTTTGTTTAGAATGAACTGCTGTTAAATATTTTATGAGACGAGGTGATGAATGTCACTCTATATGTATTCATATCCGTCTGCATTACATCAAAATTTACAAACACCATAAATACTAAATTTAGATTTTAAAAATGTTTTTATAACTTTTAATCTGTAGCGGTTTAAATTAAAGTCAATTAAAAACAAAAACAATTAAGTAAGCAGAAACTTGGTTTAATTAAGACTAATTTATTAGAAGTGTTTGCTTGGTTTTTCCTGCATTTTGCCTTTTTTACTTTACTCTATTTCCAGCACAAACAAGGGAAAACAATGCTTGGCGTTTATCTTTCAAATAATCTTTCAAATTGTCTTTTTCTTATTCGGTATTGTACTAGTGAAACTTCAAAACAAGGACAATTGAAACGTTCGCGTACGACATCATAGTATTACAAACAGGAATTGCAGATAACGAAACAAACATACAAGCGCTTTGTATGTATGCTGGTTGGTACTACTGGTTGTAGGTATCCATTTTTTATAAAAACAAAGCATACAGCGCTATTAAATTAAATTGCAATATGTTCAATTTCCCTATGTTGCATTTGAAAATAATCGAATCAAAGCATTATGCACATATAACCACCCAATCATACAGCACGCTTTTTTATACGATTTACATATATTATATGGTAAATAAATGGCACTGTATATCTCTACTGGTTTCTAGATTCTGTCTAATATAGAAGGTTTGGCATCATAACATTAATTAATAATTTTAAAATTTGTATATTGAAATTACAACGAGTTTACACCGTACAGAAATATAGACAATAGTTGAAGATCATAAAAACCTATTAGTATTATTATTTTCTACAGTATACCTTAATTTGGGATCCCATTCTAAATACATTTTTTCTTTGAATTTCTCGTATAAAACATGTGTGACATGCATCCTTTTATATCAGTACTCCTAGTAATCCTTTATTTCACTGAGACTTCGAAATAGATTATTAATTCGCTAAAACAAAAGCCCAATAAACAATAATCAAAATAAACAAAAACCACTAACAACACATCCCAAAAAATAACGTTGCGGGAACAAAGCTGCATTCTGAATTATTTACTTTCAAAACGGAATCTTCGAACGTTGTAATAATTTCCATTATTAACTTTGGTTTTATTATTATTAAATGTTTTTAAACTTGAACGCGGCATAAATAATGATTTGAAATGTTGTTTAAACTCTTACTAGCCATCCTTTAAAGGACACGATGGGCGTTAACTGGTTAATATTAAAACAAGGGAGACCCGCGGCAGATTATTACACTAAATCTATTCTCCAAAACTGACCTTTACACAGACCTACAATTTGATATGGAAATACAGATAAACACTCTTCAAAGCATGGTCTATATAATTAGACCTACAGCCAGGAATTATTAGAAATTTCTTTCACAAATAAACAAACTGATTCTACAATCACATTTAAACTCTGTGGGCAAATCAACCGCAAACTATGACCGGCCGAAGGGATCTCTCCTAGAGTGTGCTGGACAACCTTTGCTTTGATAGGTAAAGCCAAACTCTCTGTAGAAGGGTAAACTTCGCATTTGTTTCTTAAGGTTTTAAGAGGTGTTGTATGAACTTAACCACTCAAACAAAAACAAATATAACCTAGCCAATATCAAAATTGAACAAATTTCTCTCTTTTATTATTACAAAAAGTTCAAGAATGTTCAATATTTCGTAGAGATAAGAATTGTTAGTCAAATAAGAATAATCTTTACCTGAGGGCACTTACTTCTTTAAATTAATGCAAAAATTAATGCAATATAATGAATGATTTATACAAAACAAAATCATAAAAAGAGAGTTCAAGGGGATGTTTGAAGAATTACGTGCCTAACGCAAGATTTCAACCGTGAGAATTATAATTCATTTCTACAAGTTTTACTTGGTTTCAACTAAATGTCACAAAATTGATATTAAACGAGGCTGACTGCATTTTTAAATGTTTGTTTAAATGCCTTTCACATCTGAAAATAAAATGTTTTATGTTTTATTAGTACCACGTCAACAGCGCTATTATTAAGTCAACTTACGCATCAACGAATGAGCAATTAGCCGACGCTTTTACTAAACCATTGTCAGCTAAAAATTTTAAAGAAAATGTCACATAATTTGGCATCAAGTATTTGTGAAACAATTAGTGGCCGTGTTAAGAATTGAATTGTTCCAATAAATTATTTATATTTAAATCAGATTGTTTTATTATTGATCGGTCAGTGCCTAATTTATTAAAACTGCTCACTCTGCTACTGTGTCCGATATTTAGTATAAATATTTAGGATTGTCAATCTGTCAGATAAATAAGTTAGTAAAACGTTCGTGAAGAATAGAACGTATTTGTCTTGCAGATGTAACCCGTTAGAGGGGATTGGAAGTCTTAAATTTTAATTGATTGTGTGACATAGGCAGGAATTTATAATATTTATTGCATCTTTTCAGGAATAGTTAGTCATAACGTGTGGTGTACTTAAGTCATGATACATGCAGATACAAAGATTGTCAGATAGTTACCATTAGTAGTAGCAGTCGAAAGTTGTTGTAGTTGTGGAAAGTAGGAGACCAAAATGTCTTTTATACATTTTATTTTAGCTTGGGTGCTACTTTCGTGCTGACATCGAAACTATTTGAAGATAGGACAAGGTATAAGAATTATTTCGTAATAGGCATGGAAGAATGTAGACTTCTGAGCTCATCTTTGTCGATTTACCAGGCTGAGTTTTCAAAGTGTTAAACCCGTTTAGGTTTTCGAACACATTGGCATATCCTCAAAACAAAATTAGTAAACATAAAGAAAATACAATAAAACAAAGAAATTAATTTTGATACAAACCCTATCCATATAGAATCCCACGCTACGTGTACAATGTATACAAACATATTATTCTTTTCAAACCGGTCAACCAAAATGTAATCAATTATGAAATTATTGTAGTAGTTACACTGCAGATGCAATTCAATCCTTGCTGAAAACCAGAAATTTAAAACAACTGCTTCTGTGTTTCTGTAATCCTCACATCAAGAATCACCAAGATAATGGGATTACCATTATGAGTGGTAACCAAATTGGTTTCATACGGTGACAAAATCTTAGATACAATATTTTCGGTTGAGATCATCAGGTTTTCTGTTATCCTTATAAATGAAAGTTTTGAAATGAAGTTTTAACGGTTTAACGGATTTTTGGTGTCCTTTTAGGTTGTACGAGTAGTTCGGATGCTCGCAAATAACAGCTACTCCAATAATGTAATTTCCGCTACTCTCTGCGGATGGGAGTAATTGAGGTTTCATTCAGGAAATGCATTGTTCATCCATTATCTAGAGCGTTTGCTTTGACGGAAAGGTGCCGTTGGGTAGACTAGTCATCTTTTAATCACATATTCATATGCACACAATAGATTCAAATGTTTCTACAGACAGAAGTACGAGAGCACTAATCTGTTCATAAATACTAATACGACTCGATAATGTGATAATCAAACATACAATTGGAATGATATAAAGTTATGCAAAAAATTGTTTGAACAAATTCTCTTCCTCACATGAAACAGATAATAATCGCTATCCTGGTCACGGCACCAACCATTAGACGATCACGACCCAGTTACCGTTCCCAAAAGTTTTAAATATTTAACAAAAGAAGTTATTACAGCAATACCAAGCCTACACATGACAAATTTTATGATGGTAACTATAACCCAAAGAACAAACTTTATCTTATGTTGTGATTACTTTTTATAACATGTGACTATAGTTGATAACAATTGATTTGTTTCATAAGAATGGAAGAACAGAGAATTATAAATAAAGAACGTGCCAGTTTCTAATAAATTCACAAGGACTATTGAACAATAGTTATTTCATATTTGTCATAACAACAGATACTTTGTGACCATACATTTACATTTATATAAGGGACACATATGAAATAAGAAGTATTAGTAAACGTCTTTGGTAAGACATTAGTTTTTGTAGGGGTTTTCACGTCTGGTACAGGAGCACAGACCTAGATACCTAGAAGTAAGGGCAATAGGCACAAACCAAATAACATCTTACATATAAATTAACATAAACAAACAAGTGTACACAAATAAAGGTTTGGAGATCCTCTAACACGGCATATTAAGGGTTTCTTTACCACAGTAGAGCTTGATACTCTCTCAAATACTCAATGTACACGACAATGGTTTGGAGGTCCTCTGACACGGCTTATCTAGGATTTTTTTACGACCATGGAGATTGTTACTCTTTTAAATCTGTACTTAGGAAAACAACTACTGTTCCGGACTAGCGGGCTTTCCCACTTGTACATTAGCCCCAAAGTATACCAATTAGAGTACGTCAAAACAACCGTTTTTAGATTTAATTATAATTAGAATTTGACTTATCTATAGCTTCAATCGAGAGATTTAGGTTTCAGATTAAATTAAAGAATCAACACAACTTATTCAACATCAAAAGGGAACAAATAAACGTAAACTGCAATGAAGGAAAATACTGTACAAGCAGAGACAAAAATGGCTACCTGCTTCCTTTTACATTTCATGATCATTACCTCTCAAAAGCAAAATAGCGGAGTCCCTAACTACCCAAATGAAATTACCAACTTTATAGAAACTGTAATAAACATCCCTAAACATTTTATATTCAACCAAAATAGTTTAGTTGTTAGTTTAAAAGCATGTAGTATGTCTTTTGCCTGTACCTGTATGTAACAACGCAATTAGGTAAATCGATTATAATGCAATTTTCTTTGTAATTAAATGAGTTGTTACAGTTACTTTGATGTATCTTGGTTGACTGTAGGTCTGACCAATACAAACTATACATCTAAAGTTACAAAATCAGATTATACATATATGTAATTCAATATTTCATGAATGTCATAGTGGGGTCATTTTCAGATAACATGAATTTTCGTGAATCTATAGTTTATCTAAATATATAATAATTATTTATTTTAGAATAATGGTTTCTTTTCAAGTAAATTTCACCTGTATCTATCCATATGTCAGTCGTATTAACCTGATATTTTTATAACACGGATTTAATTAAAAAATGTTCTGATTTAATTTTACTAAGCATTTTGGAATCATCTTCAAATAATATTTAGTTATTACTTTTTATTAGAAGTTCACTAAAGCCTTGATAATTTAAAGTTAAATGTGTATCAGAAATAGGGGTCACATAAGTTACTCCCGTTATTTTTGAAGAAAATAAATATTCATAGCAACATTGTAAAAAAAATTGTCGGTGCATGTTTAGAGTGCCACTGTCCAGTGATAGTTTTCTGAATATAGTATTGAATAAAATATCTACGTTAAAGTTGCTTAAACCTGGTGAGTATGTTTATTATCTGTCACAGATGTTACCGCTATTTTGTTTTTATATAATAAAAACTCAATTAATTTCATTGTTAGAGAACATATTTCTAAATTTACTCTTCACACATCTTCTGTTCGAATGTTGGATAGTCCAATTAAAAGCGGGATTTTCAAACAAATGTGCATAATGGCCATATAAGTTATTGTCACATATGTTACCATACACTTTATAATTTAAGTTTTATATATATATATATATATATGGGAGCATGGGACGTTCCACGTCAACTGGGCCACCTGAATACCCAAAAATTAAAGCTACGAAAAAAATATTCCAGGGTGTCAATTTTTTCGTTGAAATGTTATCTTTCAAATGCAATGTGGCCCCTGAAAAAAAAACAAAATGGCGGTTTAAGATGGCGACCAGAACACATAAACTCTGGGAAATTTTTTTTAAAGATTGATTAAGAAGCAAAAATAAGTTAGAAATAGTTCCATAATGCAGCCAAAGTGTATTATTGAGTGTATAATTAATCCTGCACACCATATTTTTTGTTTTTCCAATATAAAACCGAAAATTCCATGACTTTTAAAAAGTCCAAATACAAAGGTCAGGCATATCATTTTCGACGTATTTTGACGAACTGAACACGATTTCGTAGTCAGAATTGGCCTGGATCCTTCAATATAACGTAAAAAGCTAATTTCTAGAGAACATTGACCGGAAAAATTAATGTTCTCTTAAAATTAGCTTTTTACGTTATATTGAAGGATCCAGGGCAAATTTTGATTACGGGATCGTGTTCAGCTCGTCAAAATACGTCGAAAATGATATGCCTGATCTTTTTATTTGGACTTTTTGAAATTCATGGAATTTTCTGTTTTATATTGGAAAAACAAAAAATATGGTGTGTAGGATTAATTATACACTCAATACTACTTTATTACACACTTTGGCTGTATTATGGATCTATTGCTAACTTATTTTCACTTCCTAATCAATTTTTAAAAATTTTTTCTCAGAGTTTCTGTGTTCTGGTCGCCATATTGAACCATTTTGTTTTTTCTTCAGGGGCCACATTGCATTTGAAAGATAACGTATCAGCGAATAAATTGACACCCTGGAATATTTTTTTCGTACGTTTAATTTTTGGGTATTCAGGTGGCCCAGTTGACGTGGAACGTCCCATATATATATTTTTTTTTAATTTCACGCCTACACTACGGGGGAACCGACAGCTAAGGTCATCTGTTCCCCATCTAACATGCAACACGAATACACACATCCATCCATAGTTGAGGTGGCGGAATTTTCCAATTAGAAAAATCCCGTCGCCCCAAGTGGGATTCGAACCCACGACCCTTGGAACACGAGTGATGCACTGACACTACTCGTCCACCGCTGGCCCTTAAGTTATATTTATTTTGAATTATAAAAATTCGTTGCTCTTACCTGATTTAGGCACAATAAACGCTTTCTAATTAGTTTACTTAGAATCACATCGATATTTAAAACTTAATTTTTAAATTTTACTGTGAATGATTAATGCAAGTTATCTGATAATGACCCAGTTGAATAGTACGTAGAAAAATGTTTAATAAATGTTAAATTAAATCTAGGAAACCCCAGTCAAAACATGATGGTCAAAAGGCCAATTTATTGAAGGACTTTTTATATACAACGTTTGTTGTGTGCTTACAATTATTTGGGTTTCCACGAGTGATTATTTAGTATGAGGAGCAGACCTCCAAAATGCGTATTTTCCAATTTATGCAATTTTTAAGAATTCAAAAAACTGCCAGTCAGTTTATTACGATACATAGCGGAACCGAGATTTAAGGATTATTATCAATTTATAAAGAAATAGGCAATTTATTAGCCTTATTCGCAAAAATCAATAGTTTCAAATTTGGCTTAAAAGGACATAAGACATTTTGTTTGTCCAAGATGGACTAAAGTGTTTTGTTTTAAAATATTTCGAATAATACACATCTTATGGAATATAAAGTTAATAAACATCATTTTAGTTAAACTTTTTAATCTGTATCGTATTATCCATGTTTACGGTAGCGATTATGACTGTAAAACTTTTTACTGGTCTCAAATAAAATAAATCAACTGAACAAAGCTTTAGTATTCAGTTACCATGGACACTCGTTCTGTTTTGAATTCGACTAATAGTTGTCATAAATGCACGTTGTTCATATTTTATATATTTTTTAAAATTAAACCAATAATCCAATAATTACAGTATGAAATAAAACGCATTACGTCATACTTCCGGTAAACTTTTACAGTAACCAGTTTTAAATTCCAGACTCGGCTCCTACGTCACGTCGTCTTGTCCGGAAGCAAAACTCGTTACTGTAAACATTGGTTTACCGGATTTATAACGTAAATTACTATATTATATGTTAACTTACACTGTGAAATACAACGTAAACTGGGCTGTCAGACACACAAAAAGCAGTATGTCCTTTACGGATAAAATGCGTTTTGTCTGTGTAACGGTTCATTTTTTTGAACTTCCGAAAAATGCAATTTTATTTGCATAATTGATAAAAACTCTTAGTGCAGTCCTGCATATTATTGTATATTTTTTCTTGATTTAAAAATACGTTGGTATTCCGCGTAAAATAAGTCCTTTAAAATATATCAGATTGATAAAATTTGTTTCTAGGAAAATCTGCAGATTCCCTTTTAAAAGCACCGCTTTTGCAGTGTTAAAATATACCGAGTTACAATTTCTTTAGTAAATAATTTACCGCCAAAAGGAATTTTCTGAAATAGGTCGTCTAGACACCATCTGTGTGTTATTGGCTTCAGTTTTGTGTGTATAGATTCAAAAGGGAATCCCCCTCAAGATCCTTCGAGATTTTGCTAGAAGAAAATGACGTAAACATATTTTATTGGCTAACGGATATCCCACCACTTTTCTATTGGATTGTTTAAAGTTTCGCCCTTCTCAAAAATCGATACCACCGCGAAATAGTTTTTAGTTTAGTCAGTCGAATTAAGTTTAAGATAGGGGCTGGTTAAAGACACAACCAAGCAAGGTGGCGTTTGCCACGCGGCACAGTGCGTTGTTTAAATGGAAAGTCTGGTCAAAAATAAAAAGTGTGTCTTTTTGTACAAAATCTGTGCAATTTCTCACATTAATTGGTAGATTATACTTAGATGCTGTATAATTTATAGAGTAAGATTATTTTCTGTAAATATTCCTGTAAAATGAGATAAATAAATTTAAATCAAACTAACTGGTAACAAAAAAAATCATGATTTAAATAAATTAACTACAACTTGATGTTAAATCATAAAATTATACGCAAAACTAAAACATTTAATTTAGAGTCAGTTGTACAGCCACTAGTTCTTTTTTTGCGAGTGCCGCGCACCTTCTGTTGTAGACCGTTAGCGTTTCCCTCCTACACTTGTATTGTGCGTGTCCAATGATTACAAGGATACGAGACCTACAGTTTAAAATGGACTCCGAATCACCCTAAGTACATATAACTTAGATTTTTTATTAATTTTAGAAAGTTTCCTGGACAAAGCAGACCTCGGTGGTTTACCATTGCCTTCCGATGGAGAAGTAATTACTTCTCCGAAAAATTGTTGATTCTGGGCAATTATTAATACTCATATCTTTTCCAGAAGTATTATCAACCAACTTCAGAGGTACAAAAGCTATTACAAAAAAAAGTATCAGTATTTTTGGTATCAGAAAAATTTTGTTTAAAAATTTTATACCCTGAACCGCTGCCGAATCCCTATTTACATGACTTTTATTAAGACTTTTCGAGCAATTTTCTACACCAAAAGAATCAAGAATGTAAGTAATAATATTTGATACTTTGTTGAAGTGTTCGCTAAAGCTCCACTCTTCGAAAAGGTCACTGTTATTCAGTTTTGATGGAATGCCTGAAATATTCTATGAAGATCAGAATTGCAAATATTTGCAGTTATAAATTAGCAATTTGGATAGAATAATAGTCAATTTAGTATTTACAACAAAAATCTCATATACGGTTTTACCTTTTTTGAGATATCTTTTGCTCAAGTTGACGAGACATTCTTGTATTTGAAAAATTGTGTGGGACATTTTAAATGTGGATATCTTAATTAAAAATAAATAAAACTAGACTAAAATTATTACTGTCGGCAGAATGTACCTTTAACAATATTTTTCACAAAAAATAAAATTGCAATCAAGATTAGTTTTATCACTATCGACCGATATGTGCAACTAACAACTGCACTGTAGAATATTACACATAATACATTTTATGTATATCAATGTTTTGAATAGCTTTTAGTATAGTTAGGACATAATAAGAAAATTATTTATAGAAATTATCGGGATATTTAAAGTCTCCTAATGACTTCTAAATGATTATTTAGATCTAATTCGATGATTTGATTTTCGAATTTTGTCCACAGGACAACGCACTGTGCGCGGGGGAGGCCTGTGCCTTCTTCGTGAAAAGAGAGACCCCCGGCCAAATTATTATGATAGTCGGTGTGTTTAACGTTACAGTTTGACAAGTAATAATTATTTGTGTTAATGCAGTTTTTTGTATTATCGTACCGTATAGGAAGCCTACTTGCTTCAAGTTACCGTTTAAAGTTTTTAAATGCTAATGGATTTAACGCAAATAATTTAGTTTACCAGATTCTAATGAAGGAGTTGTGAATTGATTTATTCAGTAATTTCAGTTAAATTTACAAATTAAAATAACCATCCTCAAGCAGTATTCAAGTTAATATAATTATCGTTCCAGTTATGAAAGTGCTAATAAAGAATTATTAGTTATTGGAAATTTTCGTATGTTGAAGTTTGTCGTTAAAATAAAATAAATATGGTTCAGAATCCAGAAGATTGTTCCTGCATTGTTTTTTTCCAGGTCTGCAGGTTGGTTGTGAAAATTAAGTTAAAGTCAATATTGTGCTTCTAGTGTTTGAAGTTATTTAAGTAAAAAATCTTTAACCTTGTTGGATTATTGAAAATGTAAGGTATTAATATTTTTTAACTAAGTGTTTTTTGAAATGTCTATTTGGGATCCCGAAATTTAAATTACTTTTTGTATGATAACTTTGTATTTTTAATTTTGTTATTATTCCAACTTTTTCTTTTTATGCTTTAATATACAGATTTCAAATTAATTTATCGTATGATATGGTTTGGCCCAACAAATTGCTGATGTTTTGTTTTTTTATTAAAATTCAGTAGTATCGATTGATACGTTTTTGATTAATCTAAGGTCAATTTTAAATGAGGAATCTTTCCAAATTGAAATTCCTAGATTTTGTTATCAATTTGGTGGCTCTCGTGTTTTTATTTTGTTCATTATTTCCATTACCTAATTCGAAGCTTTTGGGGTTAACACCTACACCTGTATTTAAATTTGCATAATAGAGATCTCAACAACCGGTGCAATTTTTGCGTTATGCAGTAAGTATTAAATAATTTTTTAAATTTTTTATGAGTTTTAGACGTCCATCGTGTGACGTATTTTTTATGTTTGAATTGTAAGGTTTGAGTAAGAATATAAAGTAACTTTAGTTGATGAAAATAACGAACGTTTCAATGTCGCCTATCGCGGGGCTTTGTTTGCTTCTATTTACGTTTCATTGGCGGTCCAACGAGGGCATTCTTTTGTGTTAAAATAATTACGTTATATCTGTCAGCGTTCGGTGGACGAAACGCATTATGAAAATCCAAGTAAACTTTGCACGGCATTTTAAAGGGTTTGTAATCCGTTTAGATCGTCGAGTTGTCATTAAAAAAGACACAGATTTATACAAGCTACTTAACGCCTTGGACAAAACGCATTTTGGAAGTCTGCTCCTCATATATTCCAAATAAACGCAACAAAAAAAACCTAGTTGACAATGCCTAAGCCTAGCATTGTTAAATAAACTCTTGAACACGTTATTTAACGAACATCCCCCAACTTACCCACCCACATTTTCTAGCAAATTTCTACTTTTCTACTATATTTCCTTTCTTATGCTTTCTCCCTTTTATTTCACATCCTCCGTTACATATCTTACCTGGATTTCATGACCCAAACCTTTCCTGACTCATACTAAAAAGGACGAAAAGTATACTTAGTTAGTTTTTACTTATTACTAGGCAGTGGCGTAGCCACGGTGGGGAGGTATGTGGGATATATCTCCTCCCAAGGGTCAAAAACTTAAAAAAGTAGATAAAATATTTGACGAGCTGACCAAAAAACCACGGCGCCTAGATTTTGTTTTGTATGGTTTTTTGTTGAAGACTAGTATTCTAAAAATATTGTTTTTTATTCAGTATTCTTTAATATTTGCACTTTTTTCCATATAATCTATAAAAAAACCTAAATAAACAGTTACTAAGGTATACGTTGAGAGCCAAACCCTCGGATTTTCTTTTATTATTTTATATCCCTCCCCAAGGGCCAACTCTGGCTACGCCACTGTTACTAGGCTCGGGCCTAGTCATGCCCATTGCGTAGTTGAATACAACTAATAATAAGTTCGTGTGTCTTAGAACGATTGTAATTGGGTACGATCGCTACTAACTACACAATCGGCGGGTTGCTGATAACTGATACTGTTTTAAGGTAATAAAGTATTTTGTTTTAGTTATCGTGCTATGTGCCAGCGCTCAAAATACTAGGAAAATTATGCTAGAAGCTGAAAATTTGAATATGATGGAAAAAGGAGAATATGTGTTTTTCAATTTCGCTCTGTATAATGAGTAAGTATTATTAGTTTTATATAACGATATCATTTCTTTTATGAACTATAAAAATTCTTATAATATTTATATTTAAAGATGTGTGCACGTTTTACATTTTAATGTAAGATAGTGTTGTTTAATTCTTCTGCTCATGATATTGTTTTTTCAAATTACAAATATATAGTAGTGCCCCCCCCACTCTGTTAGACTATATGACTGTCAAAAAGCAAAGAGCAAGTATGATTGCCAGTAGAACACTAAATACAGCAACTCCTTCATACAGTATTTAAAAATCAATAACTAAAAAAGCTAAAATTATTTACTGTTGTGTGAAAAACTTGTGTGAAACAAGTGGCTTATGGCGTTAATGCTTTAATTTAGCAACAAAATTCCATTCTTAATATTAAACAGCTAATTAGTTTATGAGTCACCGTCAAGACAATGTTGCTTAATCAAATTCTATTTTTAAGGTAAATTAAAGCTTTTGGTGAATTTAAGCGAGCAAGTGTCGTTACTACCATACCAGATTTCTTCTAAATGTATACATTTTAAATAAATAATACCTCTAACAATACTGACCTCTAAGGGTGTATAGATTTCTTCCCCAACTAAACGTGGAAAGATTAAAGTGTGTTTACCAAACACGTTTTGTTTACTGCGATTTTTTTTTCAAAAATAATTAAACAGCCGTTAAATTACAAAAACAAGCTGTTTATTTACGCATCATTTTCTTTAATAAAACAAATCGTCCAAATTAATTACATTCAATTTAGTTATAGTATTCAGAAACAATAGCTTATTATAGCTTCGTTTAGCGAATTCTTTGTTGTCGTCAAGATCTCTCGACCTCAAGCTAATTTTATCTACATTTCCACGGTGTTTCTTCCCACGTACATTTCTATCAATTTAAAAAATACCGATCCCTAATGAGACACAGCTTTTTCGACATGAAATTCTAACATCTCGACAAAGTAGAGGACTCTGATTACCCAAATCTACCTTCCTTATACTTATTGCTTTTATTTTTAGTGCTCCAGATCCGATAAGGCCATGGTTCGATGCAAACGATGAGGAAAATAATGAAAGGGCTAAAAAGGCATATCGATCACTTTTT
Organism: Agrypnus murinus; assembly: GCA_929113105.1. NCBI lineage: Eukaryota > Metazoa > Arthropoda > Insecta > Coleoptera > Elateridae > Agrypnus > Agrypnus murinus. The sequence continues at coordinate 93,373,345 of OV816023.1, forward strand.
ACAGTACTGCCTTTAACAGAAGCTAAAAATATAGAACGCAGACCATCTAATGGAAAGGAATTGTATTTGGATGGAGTTTATGATGGTTTGCTATTGTATGCCCACGCATTTAAGGATTCTTTAAAAGAAGCGGAAGCGAATGAGGATTTGGTTTTAAGAGGAGTGGATGTTGTTAATAGAATGATGGGCAGGAAGTTTAAAGGTAAGTTACTTTTTAAAAATATTATTACAATCTTTATACTATAATAGGATGCTTATAAAAATAAAAGGTTTTATCATTACAGTTCTATACAGGATGTAATTAATATAACTAGAAACCTTGTAATGGGGGGGTAGCTGTATGTAGATTTAGAACATATTTTCCTGATCAACATGCAGTCGCTTCCAACTAGTTTTCGAAACAAATAGCATTTTAAATTTTAAGTACTCCCATTACATTAAAAATACGAAACAAGCAACAAAATTTGTTTCTAGGAAATCGTTTATTTATTTATTTACATATTTACAAGTTTGAGAGTTGAACAGGCAATGTCCAATTACAGTACTCCAATTCTAGTTATATTAGTTACACCCTGTATGCTGTATAAATACCTCGCGTTTCAAATATTTGAATTATAAGCGATCGATTAAAAGTACCACAGCTTATCTGCTCTAATGAGCTCTTGTTCATTTTAAGGATAACGTACAGCTTTATTGACGGTTAAAGTAAGTCCTGGAGGCGTGCTTTAACAAACATTCCCGACTTCCCATCCAACCTCACAGGAGTCAACCTTCTGTGAATAAGTGTGGGGTTGGATGGGTAAGTCAACCTCCCCCACTTACACTCACCTACCTAATTTACCCCCGCGACTTAACAACAAAAAAACCGTTTTTCGTATGCTTTCTCCAAGTCTACAAATGTTAGATGGGTCAATATCTTTTGCTCAGGTTTTTGTCGCAGTGAATATTCCTCACTAGAATTTTCCACTCTTACTTCAATTGTTGCGTTCATAACTTGCCCAAACAATCTAACCATTGGCGGTAGTACGAGGGTGGTCTGAAAAGTTTTCGACCTAACAAAGATACAAGACAGTTTTTCCGCAATTTCCGCCTTCAGCTTGACAAGATAAAGCCACTTTTGAATTTGTTATTTAATGAAGAATTAACAGTTATTAGACAACTATTTGATAAGATTCTAGCCAAGGGACATCCGCTACATGTAGCCGTTTTAAATCATGATTTAAATGAGGTAAAAGTTTTATTAAATAACTCTTCTGCATATACAGATAGTGATTTAGGTGGAAGAACACCTCTCCATCTGGCAGCAGCTTGGGGCACTCGACATCGTTTTCCAGACAGTAATACAGTTTCTACTTCGGAAAATTTGCCTTTCAATGCAGTTATAATTAATCGGTCTCAACATGAATTGATATTTAAAGATGAAAATGTACTTGAGCTGCTGACTATTATCTTAAAATCAAACAAATTTCCAAACCAAGCCGATACACTGTTTGGGTGGTATCCCTTGGATTACGCCACTCATTCATGTTCTATTGATGCTCTTAATATTCTCTGCAACGGTAATGATGGTGACCAATCTGTGGATGTATTTAAATATTTTAATCTTAATTCTTTGATTTTCTACTGTGTAAAGTATGGATACAAAGAAATACTAAGAAAACTAACCTTGAATTCTTACATTTATGACGATATACTTTGCGGGAAAAATTTGCTTCATATTGCCATGGAAAATGAAAACAACTGTTTTGATACCTTCCAAATACTATTAACCAAGTGTCCACCTAAATTGATGGATTTATATCTACAGAGATATGATCAAACAGGTGCTCTTCCAATAATGTACGCTGCTGTAAGAGGAAACGTAGAAATATTTAAGACTCTTTTGGAGCATGCACAAAAAATCGATTTGAATAAATGTAATTTATATGGATTAACGCTGTTACACTGCTTGGTATTGCATAACCATAAGAATTGTATAGTAGAATTATTATCAAATCCCAATATCGATATTAACGTAAAAACTAACCCAAAAACCTCGCGCACCAATCATAGTTATACTGCACTATATTTTGCCGTCAACAATAATAATGTGGAAGTTTTAAGACTGCTGATACAAAAAGGTGCAAATATATTCCTAGAGTATGAAAACAAACGGACTGTTCTTCATGTAGCTTCTATTATGGACTCTATCGACTGCTTAGACGAACTGTGTAAAAATGGCTTGGATTTGAATATATCCGATGAGAATGGAAAAACTGCTTTACTTTATGCCGCTCAAAACGTTAAATTAGCAAGTATTAACTATCTTTTGAAATTGGGCTCGGACATAAGTAAGACTGATAACTGTAACAGAAATGTTTTTCATTACGCAGTACAAAATTTGAAACTTGAACAGATTGTTCTTCCTGAAAATGTTGCCAATTCTATGGTAAACAACAAAGATAAGAATGGTAAAACTCCTTTACACTATATTATTGAAAATATAAAAGTAGACAGGCTAAAATATCTTTCATCATTCAATAATCGTGATAGTGATTGGCTCCGTTGTGACTTAACATCTCTCCGCAAACTTCCCAAAGAAGATAAATTGAGCAATATTAAGTTTTTAATTAAGTCCGGGGCAAACATTGACGAAACAGATAACGATGAATTAACTCCGTTGCAGCATGCAGTTAAGAAAGGAGATCTAGAAAGTATGGTGTGTCTTTTGGAATTAGGAGCAGATGCGTAGTATGCTCCTGTAATGGTTTTTTCTGTTTGAAGATAATCGATTAAGATAACTCCATGACTATCCAAAAAAACAGTCGCCATCACTTTCCCAGCCGACATAACAGTTTTTGCTTTTTTTGAAGCCGATTCCCCCTTCGCAGTCCACTGTTTTGACTGTATTTTTGTTGCGGGCGTATAATGGTGTATCCAAGTTTCATCTACAGTAATTAATCGGCGCCAAAACTCTGATTTATTGCGCCTAAACTGCGCCAACAGAGCGTTGGAAATGTTCATTCGAACACGTTTTTGGTCTAACGTGAGCAAACGCGGCACCCAACGCGCGGACAGCTTTCTCATGCCTAAATCTTGATTCAATATATGACAAACACGTTCTTTGAACATATTCATAGCCTCTGCTATCTCTCTCACTTTAATTCGACGGTCGTTTAGCACCATTTGGTGAACTTTAGCGATGTTATCGTCAGTGGTTGCAGTTTTTGGACGTCCCGAACGTTCATCGTCTCCCAAGCTGGTACGGCCACGTTTAAATTCAGCTGCCCAAAATTTCACTGTGGTAAATGATGGCGCAGTCCCCATACACAGAGTCCAACTCACCTTTGATTTGCGTAGGCGTATTGCCTTTCAAAAACAAATATTTAATGACAGCTCGATACTCGATTTTTCCCATTTTCACAAAAACACTCACATCGACTCACTCAAACGATTGTCGAATAACAACTGCGCGTCCAAAATGGCTGAAATTTTGGTGAGTACCTGTCAAAATATGCACAACTACATTCCCTAGCTTTTATTGACGAGTGCTGCCATCTTCACGTAAAGGACGGAAACCTTTCAGACCATCTTCGTATGCTACTACTTAATAATCCTGGCATTCGGTTTTGTCATCTTTTGTATCGATTGATACAATGTAGGATTTCTTTCGTGCTGCTGGTATATTTTCTTCTCCTATTATCTAAAATATTCATTTTCAGTAGTTCGTTTGCCCCCTACTTTATAAATTCTATTCTAATGTTTTCTGATCCTGTTGCATTCCTATTTAGTTTTATAGCTTTTAGAATATCCGTTCCCGTTACTTCCATTTCCTGTACATCATTCTGGTTTTCTTCTGTTTTTCTGGTCCTGTCAAACATTGTAATATTTGTTTCTTGTGGAACTAAATTTTATAGCGTTCTCTTCATTTTTATGGTTTTATTAAACCAATTTTGATGTTTTATTTTTTAGTCACTTATTACAATATTCTTTCTTACGTTTTATCTTTTGTTTCTAATTATGTACGAGATATTTCGTTTTTCCTATTTTTCTTTTGTTCTATTCCCAGATTTTCTGCCTCATTCACTGCTGTATGTATGCTCGTATATTTGATTTCGGATTTTCTGTCATTTTGTCTACGTGATTTTCTGTTCTTTCATTATTGTGTGCCATGATAAATAAATGTCCCTAAATAACCATATATAAATAAATAACCATATACATAATATGCTGGACTGTATTTTCATCTTTTGGGCTCTTTAGACGATTATCAAGTCAATATTAATCTGAGCATCCGTGTTGGACGTATCCATGTATACTTGTGAGTGTTATTGTAGTTAAAGAAGATATTTGCTATCATTATCCTGTTCTCTACCTAGAGAGGGTAATCTTCTTCTTTAATCTTCATTTACAACTTCCCCATATCTTCTCACTGTTGTATCATTTTCTTTTCTTAAAACTCTACTATTTAAGTTTTCAGATACAATACGTTCACTTTGTTTACTAACACTTGATTACGTTGATACTTTCTATCTACTTTCTATTCAGAGTTAAATTCTGAGTCATGATCTGTCACTTTTTGACAGGTCGAAATTTATTTCAGCGTCTAGCGTGCCATGACTTACGTAAAACGCCGTTTTTTGGTTCCAAAACAAAAGAAAAATACTGTTTTACGGTTTCCTTCAAAATATTAAGTTTGTAGGTCCTTATGCATTTAGAAATCAATTTTTCTGACCTAACTCTTTTTTTTTCAAATTTCAAGAGGATGTCTCGTTATCCATGGATAACTATCCTAATCTTTCGAATGAAGTCCAGATTCTTATAATTTATAAAATATGTATTATTTTAAGTTTCATCAGCACATTATTAAATAAAAATTAGGGTATTAGGGGTATCATATGATTCATAAAATGAACTAAATTTTTACTGACGTAACGAGCTACCCCCTAACGAGCTCATTTGAAACAAATGACATAGGTGGGAAAAACCAATTTCTGAATATTTAAAGACATACAAAAAAGAATCAGTTAAACAAAACCATAGAACAGTATTTTCCTTTGCTTTGAATATAGCAAGGAAACATTTTAGGTGATTCATGACACACTAGACTAAGAAATAGATTAGCAAAAAAATGACTTAATCTGTCAAAACTGACAATTGAGGCATTGTAGGGCCCAGAATCTAAGCCTAAATCAGTATGCATACCTCCGCCTGTTTACATGTTAAACTGTCAGTTGTATCATACAACATCTGAGAACGTCGTACAATCTGTATAACCTACTACGTATATACAAGGTGTAGTAATATAACTAGAAACCTCGTAAGGGGGGGGGCATTTTAAATTTTAAGTTGTACTCACATTGCATTAAAAATACTAAATAAGAAAAAATAAATTAAATTACCAGCATTACTTTTTAGAAGAATTCTTTTGATTGATTATTTCGTATTTTTAATGTAATGTAAGGACTGAAAATTTAAAATCTGGTTTTTCAAAAACTAGCAGCAAGCGATCACATGTTGATAAGGTAAATGTGTTCATTATGATTACATCAGTGATGCCAGACCTGTTTTAGCAGGAGATCTACTGTTTTTACCCTCAATCTACTGTTCTACTGCTATCACTCCGAAATCTTCTGTTAAAATTATTGCGTACACAATTAATAAATTGTTCTTAACAAATTGTACAATTAAAGGTTGTATGATTTTTTTTTGGTTTATAACTTTTAAACGATAGAAAATATGGAATCATATAGTAAGATGCCAAAAAGTTAGAGAACAGAATGAGGAGTCTGATTTTCTAAGTGAAAACAGCCAGTGACTTCGTAGTAAAAAATTCGTAGGGTTGACGGGGTCAGGACCCGGAGAAAAGTAACACCCTGTAGATTTTTCTAAAATGTATTATACCCGTTTCGAAGATATTGGTCACCATATACCGTGTGCCAAATTTAAATAAATTACCTCTAGAAATGTTTATATCCTATCTTTCTCATGTATTTATCTTTTGTTATATTTTGAGTGTTTTATTAGCAGAGTAATTTTATTTTTCAGCATGCACTGCGTGCTGCTGTTGTTTTTATAGGTAGTATGTGTCTTGTGACCTATATATCTCATTTTTTAAAATGTTTTTTATATTTTATGTTTTATATAAAAAATACATTTATTAAAAATCTACTGTTCAGATGGGCAAATCTACTGTTCGTTTTTATCCTATCCTACTGTTGACAGAAATATCCATCTGGCATCACTGCATTACATAAAGGTTATTCCTCCCCCCATTATGAGGTTCGTAGTTATATTAGTTTCACCCTGTATATAAAATCCAAGACATGTCTATCTATCTGTCGTTCTAGATTCTTAGAGGTTTTTTAGTACTTCCCGCTGACCTAGAAAATTGGAATTTGGCATGATGTTTCCTGAGGGCGCAATGGGGCGAAATATAAAGTTTATTCAGTTGCGCTGCAAATTGATATTGGGGGGGGGGTTAATAGTGCTAAACCTGCTCTTTTTGCTAGTTTTTCAAAATTTCTATTACCTAACCCTAAAGCATTACCTGAACGTTACCCAACAGTTGGTACCCACAGAAGATTGATATTTTTTAGTTTATTTTCACAAAATAAGTCCGTGATCAATTATAACAATATTAGAATTGCAAAATGTAAAATTAATGTTGTGTCTGTTCCACGGTTTTTCTTTGTTTACCAGCGAAAGTTACTTAGTGACCTAGAAGAGTGAAATTTGACAAGGAGTTTACTGGGTACCCGAGAATAATGTAAAAAACCCTAAAACATGGACAATTTGAAAAGACAGACTTTTGCTGTTTAAATGAACCGAAAAATTAAGTTTATTCAATTGCGCTGAAAATAAGCGTTCAGGGATTTTCAATAGTGCTAAACACGACCCTGTCGTTAGTTTTTACTTTAGTAGTGTGAGCAAATTTTCATAATATTGGGGATCAAATATATACTTGTTGTATAGTTAGTATAGTATATATAGTTGTCTCCCCCTATTCACCTATCTAATTTTGCGAATAAAAATACCTGGATAATGAAGTCTTGAACTTTTGGAATTTCTCAGCCGCCGTTTTGTGAAATAAGAAAAGAACGAATCGTCATAGAGGCTTCACCAAACAGTTAGGAAGAAAGTTTTCAACTATTGTGCGGTGTTTCGTACTATCGTGTACAGGGTGGCTTACATAAGATGACTCATCGCAATAATACACCATGTTTATACATTTTTAAATAGACATTTTTTCATAAATTTACTGTTGAATAATATACAGGGTGTTCAATCTAGTAGATCAAAGATGAACATGAAGGTGAAGTTTTTTGAACATGAAATTGATCATGAAATGAATCATATAAAATCTAAATAAACAGGGTGTCCCATTTTAAAGTGAAATTTTCTGTTTCTTTAGTCAAGTGGATTGATCACCCTGTAATTGCTTAAAAATAAATTTATAAAAAATTGCCAATTTAAATATTTATAAGCATCGTGTATTACTATAATTAGTTAAACGTAGCTTGAAGTAAGTGAATTGAGTTTTTCAAAAAAGTTGCATTTAAAAAAACTGAAAAGAAGAGTGAATTTACCAAAGTATATACAGGATATATACACTTAAGATTCGTATCTTCTGAACAGGTGATAGTACACGTAAAACGCAACAAAGAAGCTCAATAACCGAGAAAATAAATTGTTCTTGAAAAGTGGGTGGTCACTGGTTTCAGAATCACAGTTGGAGCTGGATGTACCTAACTGCATTTTCAACGTGATATTTGATACATTGATGCAGCTGATGCTAGAATATGACAGCATTTTCTGACTATTTTTTCTAGCAGTTCCCAAAAGTTGATCTTTTTAGCTAATTTTCTTCGATGTGCGTAAAATCAAAAATTGCATAAGGGTATAAGAGTATTATCACCTGTGCAGCGGATACGAAGAAACACCTTGTATACCTATAAAGATTAACCCTATATAGGACCATAAATTATTCTCGTAACTCTTATAGTTTCCAAAATAAGATACAGGGTGATTTTATGTGAGCCACATCTATCTGAGAGTAGTAATTGTAACTCTTAAAAGAGTATTATCTATGGATGATGGAAAAATCCATGTTGGTCAGATAGATAAAAAATTTAAAAAAATTGAAAATAAAGATCCTCCCTACAAGAACTCCCAAAATTAGAAAAAAATCAAATTTTAATACAATAAATGATCTTTAAAGTTTAAAAATTGTATATTTTTAAACATTCCTTTTTGACTTAACATATACTTTTTTAAGGCTGATTCTCACTGTACGGCAGGCTACCAACAGACACCGGACCGACAAAACATTATTCTGTACATTTTATATGATCGCGACGGTCCGTGGCTGTGATGGTTAATGTGAATACCTTTATATATAATGTACAGTACAATGTTTTGTCGGTCCGGTAACTGTTGGTAGCCTGCCGTATAATGAGAATCAGCCTTTATACTTCTGAGGTGTATGTTACAGGATTCTTAAATTAGCATTTGGCCGTACTACAAAATAGAGCAAGGTGTGCTGGAGGGGGTGGGTTATGTTTATTGTCTAAGGCCTTTCAAATTCTTAATCCGGCAGTGGGTACAGTTATGTTGATGATTCGATTCCATACCTATATAGTTTCTACGATTCGGTTTACCTATCGTATCAGACAGACATAAAAGTATTAAAATTTAAAATGGGTTTTTTCTTCTCTCGGCCGATCACCATTAACATCAAACATTAAGTTTTTCCTATTCCGAACATAGATTGCGTTCTAGGACTAGGTGGCGTTTTTTAAAATTATTGCAGGTTTTTCTTATACGAGCAGGACGAAAACGTTCTTGCACGCAAGCGGACCAGGAGTTTATGTATGGTTTGTATGTACAGCGCTCTCATCTGTGAATAACCTTAAGTTCATCTATAATAGACGTTTTCCTAGGCAACTTATTTCTGACACCAATAAAATAACAGAAAAAGAACAACGCCTTCAAACATAGACTTAAGACGTATTCAACAATCAATTTCTGATAATGAAGGGTAGATTAAGAACATCCTTAATTTAGCTTTCAGTATCAAGAATCTAAAGCACTGGAAAGTTAACAACGTTTCCACCGCTTACGGATTTTAGTTTCAGTTGTCGATTTACTTTCGGGAGAATTGGAAGGAAGCTGGCTGCTGAATTTGTGTAGTTTATAATTCGCTTTGGCTTTCCTTTTCGGAGTTTTCAAAGGAGTCATTTAGACTGGGAAATGGAGACATACTTGTAGTTAATGAATTACCTACCTAATACATTTCTGATTAACATCTAAGTACATAATATATTGCATGGTAAATCAAATAACTAAAATACACTCGCGTCATTATAAAATTTTCTGTAATATACTACCTAAAAATCTATTGGTTTCTTTAGTTATTTAATTCGGGCTTCAAACGAAAGAGACAAGACTGATGTTTAGATGCTCTCGTAAATATAAATAATGGAACTCGAAAGCTTTACGTAACTGAAAGCTGCATAACGTCTCCCACCCTGTTTACGCTTGTCTAAGAAATTAACAAAGTAGAGAGCATCCGATATTATATGCCGTGACAGCTCTCATAAAGCTTTTGCCAGAATTGCTGCTATAACAGGAAAAAAATCTACACCTTATGTTGCCTTCTTGGGATTTCCTTTATGTTTTTTGTAGGTATGTTGTTTTCTGTCATTTAAGTTGAGATGTGGAATAATTTTTACAAATGTTATTTTAGTAAATTAAGTTTATTGTAGCACACTTATTAAATCAAATTACAGCATCTAACCACTTTTAGGTAATTTGTAAAAAAAATCGTAATTTTTCAGGATTTATTTTGTTTTAATTCTGTTACATACAAAAATTACTTATATTCTACTACCGAAAACTTTAATACTGTTTCTAGCCACTAAAATTTTAATCAACCTTAATTATTTTGTGTAATTTAAAGAACTGTCTTAATCATACTCATTTTATAATCATAAAACTTTTTAATCAGAGTTCATTACAAACAAATTATTGGTAACTTACTGTTCATAAAATAAACTAAGTTATTAACTTATAAGTGACACCTCAATTTCGATAACTTAAAGAATTGTTTATTGTTTCTAGCCTTATTTAGAGATTAAACATGAAATAAATAAAACCGATTAGTTCAAAGTTTCACAGATTTGTTATAATCTACCTGACAATTGTTTCGACAGCTAAGCTATCATTATCAAAGGTAATATAAATATAAACAAACACGCCCTTAAAATAAATACAAAAAACAGATAACCAGATATAAAAATAAAATAGTAGAAATTAAATCTCTAATACTTTCAGTAACGGAGAATTATTGAGCTCAATCTGTTCATCCATTGAAGGTACCCTGAGTTTGTGTTTTTATATATCAAAAGCTTCGAAAATGTCTATTTTGCGTTTGCTATTAAAAAAATGTAGGACTTTAATATTATTTTAGAAAGTCAATTGTGTGATTCTGTTCTAGAAGGTGTTTGGCGTAATTACATTGTCCGGATATTTATTTCTGTAACAATGCACCTGATCTTTGAATCATAAATATGCTAAAATTTCGAAGTGTTTGCTCAATACATACGGAACTACAAAATGAACAATTCAAACGGTAAATGCTGGATTTCATATCGTGTCTTTAACATTAAATAAAAATAAGTGTTAGGGTTGGTTTTAAAGACTATTTTATAATTGTTGGTTTTTTTAGTATACAAAGTGGCCCACCGAAAACGGAACGAGCTTGTTTTGAGGAAATTTTTCGAAAAACGGCCGGACACGTCAAATTTATTAGGAAGTCGGACATGTCATATGGCAATTTTCGTTCAGCTATTTTCGTTTACAGTAGTATTTTTAATGCTAGGTATTCATAGTACTTCTATAGATATCTAAATTCTTATATATAGGGTCACAGTAATATAAAAAACAGATACACAAAGTAATTTTTCAATAATAACTACACAACTTTATTTTTATAATTTAACAAGTACCAAACAACAAAAAAAACGAAACAAAAAGAAAATGGAAACTAGCTACCATAAAAGTTAAAAGATAGAAACGCTGCTTAATTATGAATTTATCTCTAAATGTTTAAATGCAATCATATACAAAAATTTAATTATCAGTTTCAATCATTTTAATGTTGTCGGTAAATTCTTTCTGTATATTAATCCCAAAATAGTCAATATTCTTTATTTGGGGATTAATACTTTTGGTATCATCATATTTCTTAAATATTAAAAATAAAACTACTATTAAAAACTCACGGTTATATTTCCATTCCTTTTTTAAATATTTGCGGCCACAAGATTGGCATCTTTATTTTTGTAAATTCCCAAATATCCGCTCTCTGCTTTCATTCGTCTCGTCAATGAAATCAAGAAAGTAAAGTAGTGAAATTGGAATTCCAAATCCATTTATTTGTATAATAGTGGTAAGTTAATTAATTTTATAATTAGTCCACTTCCATTTATAATCCAGTTAGATTTTTCTTTATTAGCAATTAATAAAATTTCTACCGAAGAATAAATTAACACTTGATTAATTTGAAGCACTTGTTAAATAATCACTTAGGTTTACTGAACTTTCTTAAAACTTGAAACACTTTGACGTTTCACAAAAATAACATTAACCTCAAAATCTCGACATCGCTTTGTTTACATTTTTAACTTAAAACATAACCTCAAATTACATTATGCTTTCCACAAGGTTGTGCACTTCTTGAAAGATTAATTATTATAAGCGAGAGTTTGTTATAAAAATGGCCGTGTTTAGATATGATTTTGGCGAAACAAATGAATGTGATACAATTTTTGCATAAAACAAAAGAAATTTTGACAAACCAATTTAACATAATCAAATTGTTGTTTATAAATTTTAATTAACACAAAAACTAATTAGATAAACTTATACCTTTTGCGATGTGTTTGTTTGTATTTAATTGTACTCTTGATAATGACAGCTTAACTGTCGAAACAATTGTCAGGTAAATTATAGTAAATCTGTGAAACTTTTAACTAATCAGTTTTATTTATTTCATCCTTAATGAATTATTTTAATAAAATGATATGTTATTCAATAACATTGCAATTCTGCATATTTATATTTACAAATATTAAAAATTATTGGGGCCATAACTACCAGTAGAGATTGACAAAGCACTGATCTCTCTATAACGTTGAGTAATAGTTTACATTCCCCATACATACATTATTTAATGTTCTAAACATGATATTGATCATATGCACCGGTGCATTTAACGCCTTTTTATCTTTGACAAAGTAATTTTAACAAGGCTTTAGGGGACATATCTAATAATTTTATTCTTCTTATATAAACTATTTTTTGTAGTTATCTGTTATTAAATGAGGAGTACTACGTTTAGGAGTCTATATCTGTAGTCTAAGGTCTATGATCTATATTGCCATCCTAATCTTTTTCATATTTTAGATTTTACTGTCTACAGACTCCTTATGACATAGTAGATCTCTTTTCCTATAAAATCGCCGTATCTCATGGTGCTATACTTATAAAGCGTCAATAAAATTAGACGTATCTCTAAAACACAAGAAAAACGTAAACTATATGGTCGTAACTCAGATATACTAAGCGAAGTCGACGCATCTCAAACATACGTTCTATTTGCTTTACACTAATTTTTAAAATAGTTTTTTAAACTCATTAACTCCAAATATATTTCAGATCCAATGAAGAGTATGAAACGTAGGCACAAAGCTTCTTCTATTTTTTAAATTGTTTTGGGCTTAGGACGGCAGGGCAGTATAGTGTATGGTCTATAATCTGTAATGTATGTGTGAATGTTTATTTCATGCCTCCTCCTCCTCATAGTCTATATCTAGGTACTAAAATAGGCCCTACTGATATTGAGGTGTTTGATTTGTTAGTTTGTTGAACGTCCGGGTGTTCATTTCCCGCCCGAAGACATGAATTGAGATGCTCTAAATTAACGCGCATTGCTAATGCAATACTACCAGTACGCACGTGGTGGGAGCAAGGTTACTATTCATCCTCTACTAGCTTTCTCTACAGGCTAGTACCAGAGTTATGACCGTGCTAACCCGGCGGCGCATTTCTCCAAAGAGATGGACTATTTCCAACATTGTTCCATTGGACCACTCTCCGATCGAATCCAACCTCAAATGTGGCAGGAATTGGTTTCTTAATGGCCTTGCGACCCCGACCTCCCAGTTATAAGCCTAGTATGTACTTGACAGCGCTTCTTTAAAGTCTATACCGGTCCTCATGTTAGCAGAGCTTCCTCTGCAACGTTTATGAGTAATCGTCGAGATACAGTTTCAAATAACTCTACCACACAGTTTATCCTGACTTTAGTCATCGTTGCTCAGATTCTTGGAATTGAATGTGCCGGTGCCAGTTCTATTGGTAGGCGCCGTGTGGTCTCCTACACCCACTCCTCTATAATCTGTAATATATAACTCATAGATTGTAGCCTACAGTTGGCAGTATAGGTCTACGGTTTATAGTCTACACTTTGCACTCTATAAGCTACAACAGCTGTGATTTATAATCTGTGGCAGTATCTTGAATCTCATTAGAACTGAAAGGCTGTTGTATTGGAACAGCATGGGAAAATTCCATTTACAAAGTCTACAATCTTTTATATTATTTTTTCTCATTTCTTTTGTTGTTGATTATTCTATGGAACAGCTAGACACGTTTCCTGTAACATCCGCGGAAAAAGATATAAAACGTGTATTAAGCGAGAGATAACAAACGGTTACGTCGAAGTTTACGTAGTAACGCATAAGCTGACTGAGAATGATGAGAGATTAATAATCACCTAACTGACTTACGTAACAACTGCTAATAAAATAGTTCTGGTACTGGTAATAATAATCTTGCTTGTATGTGCTCAGCTGCATCCTAAGTGTTGAGGCTTGATTTTAGTCTTCTATGCAGCTGGATGGATGTCTGGAATAATTACATTTTTTAGTCTTTTACAGCTGTGCTTTAATATACTTAAGTATCATTACTTTTGCCAATATATGGATTGTTTTCGCAAGATTGTCATACAACTTCAAATCAATTTTCATGTTTTAATATAGCGATTTTGTTAATTCGCAATGATTACTATTTTTTAATTTTGTTTCAGGTCGAAATGGAGACGTAATAATAAACTGCAATGGTTTAAGGACATCAAGTTATGCCCTCATGCAAATGAATAAGTCAGATCATTATCATGTAGTGACTGAATACAACACGATAGACAAAAGATTGAAAGAAAGACGAATGATAAGGTGGCCAACGGATGAAATACCTTTAGATACGCCAATTTGTGGATTTGATAATTCTTTATGTCCATGTGAGTAAGAAAATAGCTTATACTTAATTATTTTTACAGTTTTACGTATTTTTCATTTCAGCTGAAATAAACGTACTTGTAATAGTAGTAAGCATTGCTCTGAGTATAGGATTAATCATTCTTACAGTACTTTTGTATAGGTAAGTTTTAAACGCAAAAATAATATGAAGAAGATTGTTATTATTTTATTTTTCCATCAAAGGCATTACAAGCTGGAAAAAGAAATCACATCCATGTCGTGGAAGGTTCATTGGGAGGAAATAATGTGGCTTCCTTCTATTAGACCGCGAAGCAGTTTTTATTCCACTGAATCTTTATCAAAAAGCAAGAGAGGAAGTCAAGCGGTAAAAATACCAACTAATAGTAGTACTTACAATTAGTTAACGCTCAAAGGAATAAAAGGCGGTACTTAGAAACTTTCATTGAAAGGGCTTTATGTAATTACCAGTAAAAGATGAAACTGCTTAAAGTTTACTAAATCTTCCGTTCTTTATAAACACCGCCGTAAAAATTTCCTTTAGAAGTTTGATTTCTCGACATAAATTTAATTTGCATCCGAAGGTGAATAATACGAGAAAATTGAATGTACAAACTGTTATTATTCCAATCAGGCAAGAACATTTTCTTTAATGAAAGTTAAAAAGTACGTTTGCTTTTACAAGCAAAAAGCAAAAAGATGAATAAATGACTTCTATATTTTTTCTTGTAAGTGTATGAATAAATATTGGATCATCATTTGTTCATTTAGAGAGTATAAAAAAAGCAGCAAAAAGACACGTTAAGTACAGATAATGCCATAGGAGAGTAAACTTTTTCAAATAGGTAGCAGCGTGCGGTGCATACGAAACAGCGGAAGCAGTAACGATACGATGTATGTGCTATCACACTCGTACGCAATGCCAACGAGCGTGATGCACCGCACGCTGCTGCAAATAGGAATATGGGGTGTGCTATCCGGTCTTAGATTTTGATGAAAATTGTAGTGACATCCTATTGAATTGTCCCATTGTGCAAAGTTTCAACCTAATCGTCCTTTTTGCATAACCCGTAATAACTTCTCAAAGTGTTCACTATGCGTCAACTTGGGAATCCATATTTCCGAGCCAATGACGTAACTTAAGTCAATGATTTTACATTTTACTCTTTGATCAAAACTTAAGGAGCGTTTTAATATGAAGTCGCTGGATAGCAAAGTTAATTTGCCCGTAAAGTTAACTTACGGTTCGGCTGACTTCGGCTTAAATCAAAGAGTAAAGTGAAAATTATTGCCTCCGGAGATATGGATTACCAAAATTGGTGCATGTCACAGGTGGAAGGCCACTTCGGGTCACCGGAGAGAACGATAGGGTTGAAACTTTGCACAATTAGATTATTCGATGTTATAGTATTATGCTGTTTCATCAAAATATGAAACAATTAAGTTAAAAAGGTTGAGCCATAAAATATTGATAGAAATAACACCCACAACAGAACCGAAGGATGCTTTGGAATTGGTTATTGAGTTGAAAGGTTGATTATGAAAAACAAAACAAGATGTAGTTTGCTTGTTAAAAAAAAGAACTAAAGTTGAAACAAACAATTTTATCACGTTGACGTCGCTGCTTTTCGTCTACCCGTGAATTTTGAAATATATACGTTTTATTCATATTTATTAACTCTGGCCTACTTTTCCTTAAAACTTAAAAGAAATAATCACTTCATGTCGAATAAATGATTTATTATTTATTTATTCTAAATGATAAATATACACACCAATACACATACTATAAATATTTTTTTGTTTTTAAAACGAAAAGTTGATTATATCGTAGGAATTATTAACTGCTTGTCGATATTACGCCATATTGAAGTATACGAATTCCAAATCAAATTAGTTATTACTAGCTTTTATTTTTCTTTTGAAGCATACTCTGGATACCCCACGATTTTTGTGTTTTTTTACATGATGCTAGAGTGAAGTACTGTCCCTGCGCTTATTTTACTCTGCTCCAAGATTTCACTAGAGGATTCCCTTATACCGCCCCTTCAAGGTTTTTGGGCACTGTGGTCAACCTGCAGGTGCGAGATGCAGAGTGCAGAGACAGTACTTCACTCTAGCAATAAGAAACAGTCACCTCGAGGACAAAGAATATTTGAGGTAAACATTGCGGGGTATCCTTTAATAAAAATAAAAGCAGACCAACTAATGCTGCAAAATTCATTTACTACAGCTGGAAGATAACAATGTAACAAGCAGGATCTGTCAAACTCTATATCGTTTTAACTATATATATATATATCAAAGCCCTACAACCTGGTATAAAAGTTTGATACTTATGTTAAACTAAAATTTGCTCACCACGGTTGAGCTAGTTAAAGCCCAACTAGGACAAGTTCTTATTAAAATTCTTTTAAGGCATGTATCATGGCGGGGCGGTATCAGAACAACGTATTTAGGATAGACCATAAACCCCAGGTCAAAAACTTTCAATAAACGAGTTTAAATTAGATTGTTACAAAACCAAAGATCGCCTAACAATTTCCTTAAAATGGAAAGGAGATGAATACTATAAAAATATTTTACCTTCAACAGAGTACACGAAGGTTTCTTTATCCTGTTTTGTTAAGATCCTATTTACTTGAAAACAAAGGCGAATAGAAAATTCTATTTACATCAAGAAATTCTTTAAGAAAATACGCTAACTCAACTCATGTTTCAACAACGTTTCTTTTAAATTTTTACATTTAATGATTGAAAATCCACAAAAACACTTTTATTACAACTTACAAAATAAACGCAGACCCCAAGCAGTATCTAAGTAACAGTAACTGAGACCGAAACTTTGATTGAATAGTTGTTACGTAACTACAACTAAATTTATGACCTTATAGGTTTAATTATTTCAGTTCGGAATATTTTAATAATTATGTAGTTGTTTCTACTATTTATTGGAACTATGTAGTTCTATTACTTCTGAGTAACTTTTAAAGTATGTGGAACAACATTGCCACTTAGTATAGTCGTACTTCCTGCCACCTGTCTGAAACCGTTCTTAACCCTTTAAAGTAACGGAACCTTACAGTAGTATTGTAAGTAATACTTACGTTTTAACTACCCAGGAGAATCACTTCAAAGTAACTTTTCGTAAACCACTCCATATTTACTTGTAAAATGTTAGAGGTCATTAATCAATTTGCAATTTATTATGATTGTTGATAGATGTTTTACTATGCAACCTTGAATAAAAATAACAAATTGTGCCTTAGGAATAATATAAGAATGATTTCTATCATGTGTATCAACTTATAAGTATTTTTGCCATATTTTATTAAAATATATTTTTTATTAAAAATATATTTAAAAAAGGCGCGTTGTTATTTTTCGATCTACCACATTTAACAGAAAAGTTGCAATGGTTCATAATTTTTGTATACTGGAATGACAAAATAATCAAACATTTCATCGCTCTTTGTATTATTAAGTACGTATTACAAATAAAAAAATAATAATCCATTTTGTGACACGATCGCAGCATTAGTATAGAAATTGATAGAATATTTGTTAAGTTGCAAGAGTAAGAGAGAGCAACCACGCGACACGATGTATCAAAGAGAAAAGAAGTTCCACAAAAGTAGCAATTACTACGCCGCCACGTTCCCGCTACGTAACCTAATCGTAACCAAAACGTAGTTGAACAAGTTCCAGAGAGGATACTGCAACGTATCTGCTACCCAAGAGTTGTTCTCCATTTTGATTCCAGGCACCTACTAAAACCGTAGCAATTACGTGCTTGTGACTAGTGGCAATAACTTAATAGTTCCAGCGGTAGTTGCTAGTACGTAGCTATAACTAAAAATGCTGCTTGGGATGTCTTTCAAAATAGTGGATAAGTGTCGTTGCTTCCTAGCGGAAAGTGTGTAAAGAAAGTACGTTATCAGGCAAAAGTCAACCTGATTGGTAAATCATATATGGTGAAATCACATATCGATTTGGAAAAATATTACTTTATACGGCGAAGTGAACCATCATTTAGTATATTTTAAGTACTTAGGTTGTAGATAAATTTTTAAATTTTAGCAAGAAAAAAATTATAATAATATGACAATAACAAAGAAATAAAAGTTTAAAAATTTGAAAAATTTCCAATTAATGGACGACTATGCTCCCAATTTCAAAGTGATATCTATGTAAATCACAGACAGCACCCTAAGACAGGAGGCACCACTATTATTTGTCGGTGTTAATGTTATTTCCGAGCTGGTGTATAAGCTCGAGTGATGTGTATGGAAATCGCGGGCAGCTACCCCTAACTGAAGAGAGCCAATAGCTCGAAACAGTCTGTCTTAGGGTGCTGTCTGTGATTTACATACATATCACTTTGAAATTGTGAGCATAGCCGTCCATTAATTGGAAGTTTTTCAAATTTTTAAGCTTTTATAACTATGAAGACTCACATTATTAAAACACGATGTGTTTTAATTTATATTTTTGTGTATAACAAAGAAAGAATACATACATTATTCAGATATTTATTTATCAAAATACAAGGTAGATTTCCTGTATAATACAGCCTTATATAAAAGATTTATTAAAAATAATACGTCGAACTACAGAAATACGAACGAGCTGACTGCTTTTTGCATTTCTATTAATATAAATAAGTCCATCAGAGAAGTTCAATTGCGCACTGTGTAAAATTAGATGTATAATTTAAACAATGAAATTTTATTCTGTTACAATACGATTTTGGACTTAAAAATCGGGTAAAACTATCCGCAACTTCATGAAGCTTTTTTGTGATAAGCCAGTAACGGTACAGTATAGAGTCGTTATAAAGCCACATACTTTTGAAAGAAATGCCATCACCACTATCAACTCCAAACGCTATAGCATAATATTACAGATATCTTTTAGGGGTAAGGTGTGAAGATCAAGACAAAATTATGCATGGTTTCAGCAAATAGAGCAACAATAAACTGCAAAAAATGCAAACCTCGTTGTAAAGGTGTCAGTTCTTGCTTTGGACAGTATACTACATACAGTTCCAAGAAGTTACTATACTGTATTCACCGTTGCTTGTTTAATAGCTTTAATGTAATTTAGTCTGTAAACTATGCAATAGGAATGTCAAAGTAATGATGTTAATTCCCCGGGCGAGAACCTGGTGGAGGTGCGATTTTAAGAAAAAGATTACCCGAATCTGATTCGACGTAATCCAAAATTATATTAGAGCCGATTCGCATCCAAATCCTAATCCTAATATCCCGATATCCGAAGTTTGTCCGATATACCATTATACGAAATCTATCCGGTATTTGACATCTGAATTATATCTACATTACATCCCTACACTTGAGTTGTATTAATTGTTCAATGTTAACGCGATATACAAATTTAATTAGTAATGGCTACCTTTTTTTTTGTTGGTGTTTTTGCACCTAGTTCCACTACATTAAAAGACCAATTTGTCAAAAAAAAACATGTGAAGTACTCTAATAGCGTTTCTATAGTGTCAAAAAAGGTATATTATTTATAATAAAATAATAAATTCAAAATTCCTTGCTTCGATGATAAGATGCGAAAAATTACTAAACTTTAAAGAAAACTCTGTTCCTGATGCTTATTACTTCTGAACACTAAATCAAAAATCAGTCTCCATTAATCGAGTATAGTAAGGTAACAAAGTTCCATAAATAGTTGTAAGGCTAAAATGAGAATATTTGCGGAACCGTAGTATCTTTCTATATTATGTTGTACACTTTCTAAGTATCAGTAGGAAAGAAATTCGAAATTCAAATTTCCAAGGCCACGATCGTACTTCCCTGAAGGTTATATCAAGGCCAAGATCATACCTCAAGGTGAAGGTTTCCCTTGCGTAGCATTAGTGCTACTTGGTATGGTCGTAAGTGATGATGCAATTCATATCACTTTACATCGCAATTCAGTTCTTTATATGAATCTACACACTCATGACACAACAATTTCTTCTCATCAGCGGTTGATAATTATCACTAAATTCTCCGTATATACAATAATTGTGGTACAAGATCCACAAGATCTATTCCTTGTGGAATTCTCATCACTCTGATCATCATTCTATCTCGAACTCTTCATATTGTTTTTGGAGAAGCAAAAACCGTTTTGTATTAGTATCGCTCCAGTAAATGTGTACATATCGAGACTCATACTTTTCATGATAGATACCGGGTATTCTTTCTCCTTTACACCCAAGACGTTCCTATTGTACCCAGTTATTTATCAACTAACATACGCGATAGATGCAAATGCCAAATAGTTTATGTGGAGTATACAAGCTCCTATACCAGTCGATGCACTTTTCAACGTTAAACCGCCACACCGACATTGTCGATAACAATACTTATTTCCACACTAAAACATATATAAGGATTTTATCTGGTGGGGGACACACAACTTCCACCTAACCTTATTCCTTCAGAGAAACCTTATAACCTTGAAGCATACTTTCAGAGAAACGTTAACGTCGAAGCATAACCTTCAGAGAAAGCGTACCCTTAAAGCATGACCTTCAGGGAAGCATGAGCTGGCCCTTGGCATGACCTTCAGGGAAACCTTAACCTTAAGGCATGACCTTGGTCTAGACATAACCTTCAGGGAAATATGATCTTGGCCTTGGCATGACCTTGAAAATCTGGATTCATTCCTTCCCTACGAGTGTTAACCAGAAAGAGATTCGATAATTTTCAGACATAAATTGCTTCCTCACCTTCAGTTCCGTGTATCATAGTGATCATCACCATCGAAGCATTTGGGTAAAAATTTTGAGCCAGGGTTTTCATAAGATTCTTCATTGTCACTCAATTGAATGGCCAAAAGAACTAACTATTGCAGTTCTCTTTCTCTGTAACAATACACTTACTAACAAGATACTTTAACATGTACTCTCGATGTGAGTTTGACCTTAAAGAAACTTGATCACCACCATCTGGAATAACTCATGCTTGAAGCAACATCTACGAAAATATTCCAGTCTTATATTTAGTAGAAGTATAATATTTATTGCCACATGTGGCAATCCGAGTTGTAGACGGATGATGAACATGAGCATGAACAGTTTAAAAGTGATAGTCTTTACTGGTTTCTATATTTCAGTTTTATTCAGCGCAGTGTTATTTAGCACTCTATCCAACTTTTCATTTGTTTTATTTTTGGATTATTTTGGATACTATTCGGGCAACCGGATAACTTTCGGATACTCGTATACCTTTTGAATATCTATCGGATGATCGAATAACTTTCGGTCACTCGGATAATTTTCCGGTAATTCAAAATACCCTGTATGTATTCTGACTCGAATCAGATTCGGATTTCGAGTGTTCAAGTCACACCTCTAGCACCTGGTTTCTATAATTACTATCCAGATAGAATTGCTCATACTTTTGATGAAGCTGACATCTGTTGAGACGATTGGTGAAGTAAGATAGAGTGCAAAAGTTAGTTGTATTCGATAGAAGCAATTGCATTCAGCTAAATCATTAACTATTATTTCTAAACGTTTAAAAAAATATATTTTGAGCTTATTAAAATGCGAACCGACGAATTTACTAGCAATGGTGTAAAACAAGGTTTAATGTTAGGGCGTTAGGGCCTATTACTTTTAAACTCTCATGTGCATATAATTTATTATTGAAAACTATAATTTCTTTATTTTATTAAACTCCAAATTCCATTATAAATACGGAATGTAAGTTATTGCATTAGAAATCATGTACGCAGCCTTCTGATCTGGAAAAATAATTTTTAATGTGCACGTTTTCATAATTTATTAGGTTTCAAATTTCTTTACCATTATAACAAAGTAGGGTTTTATGAAAATTAATGTTTGCTTAAATTTAGCGAGGTTTTCAGCTTGATCAACAAAAGTAAAAGCTTAGAGTATATCTGATTTAGTTGATCTTAATATTACGGAACGTTAATTTTAATAAAACTCGATGTAGCTAAAGTCGAAGCAGCTTTTCATATATAAAGGTTTTGGGGTAATAAAAATTAATTAAAACGTGGAATTCAAAAGCTATAGAATGTTGTAATGGTTGGAAAAGAATGTCGATTAATAACATTTTTAAAATGTACGTATAGTTTTTTGTTTAAATTTTTCGGTTCTATAGTATATATTCACAGATAAAGGAGCATAAACTAAATCTAACCATATGTCGTTGATATATACCTACCTTCATCTGCTAAATAGTTACATTACCAAAAAAAATTAAATCTTTGGTTTTACCAAGTGTTACAGACTGTTAATCGTGACGGGTGACGGGGTGCTTAATTGTAGCGTTGCTGTTCAGCCACCAAGTTGCTTACGAAGGGTGCTGGGTAGCTTTCGGACACAAGTTATTTTAATGTGGTATGCTTTACGGATCCGGGTAGTTGCTAGTGGAGAAATGGTAATCTAGGTAACGGCTGGCATCGTGGGGACCACCGCTAGATAGTCGACTTTTTGGGCGTCTACCTGTCACCCTAAGGCATCTTACTATTCCTGAACGCTGATCGGTTGGCTTGGCTGCTGGCAGTTTCTGTTGGTTGATCCTACTGGTTCTTCGAGTTCAGGAATGAACTGGCTAAATCTGGTGTTGATGAATGAACTGGTCAGTTCATGCTGTTTTATAGGTGCTCACGGAGATTGGGGGAATTGGTAGCAATAAATCGGAGCGGCATACGCAAAATGAACGCCAAGAAAAGAAAAGCGTACTTTTGCTTAACTCAGTCGCTTATCCGGACGGCTACAAATTGCAACGACTGATATATTCGTTTACGCACACAAATAATAAGATAAAGTCACTTCGTTACAGGCAAAGCTGTGTGAACTTTCAAAGATGTTGTTTTCTGTTTTTCAATTGTCATATAGTGTATTTAATATTGTCTAAAAACTATTCCAAATATTCTATTATACGTATGCATGTAAATTTTGACCTCTAGGTCTGCTTTGTCATCTGGGGATATCAATCGATTTCCCGTGGCCTAAACTTTCGGTTGATAGCACAATGTTCCGAAAACGAAACATTACCTATTTCATGATAAACTTTGGACTGCAAGACTTGCTTCTTAATTTGAAAACTGCTTAATGTTTGGGTACTAATCGACTTTACTTGAGCTAAGCATTTAAGGGATACTATAACCTCCGGCGCGCTGTCCTGAAAACCGAACTGCACCAATGTTCTAAAAGTATATGGATGTTTTTGTTGTAATTGTTGAATGTGCGTTTTATTTCTATTTTGCATACAAACAATTTCATTATAAAATGCTGACTAGTTTATGTAAAAGGTACAGAGCAAGTAAATGTATCTTTACTAGGGAAATTTCGTCAAGACATAAATGAAGAAGGCTAATGTCAAAAGGCTAATTTATTGAAGGATTTCCTTATATATAACGTTCGTTGTGTGATCTACAACCCTTCGAATTTTCACGAGTGATTATTTAAATAAACGCAACCAAACATAACTAGTTGAAAATGCTAAGCCTAACATTCCGCTATCCCAGCTTACCCTCCTCTCTCCCAACATATCACCCTCTTTGATTTGCCCTTCCCCTTCGTCTTATTCGGCTCTTAGACCTCCCCCCCCCCGACTTACCCATATGCAACTATAGCAACGTTTTAATCTTTATCCGTCGGTTTTTAATGTTTCTTAAGAGATAGTATATTAATTCTTTAGACATTTGTATTGTACGTTTTCATCAAATACCCGAATCTGATATGAAAATTAAAAATTCCAAAAGAACGGATAGACAGATACACATATCGAATTTCGTGAAAATGCTCCACAGCAAATACTGTAACATGAGGTTGAGGATTGTTTGTGATATAATTTGTAAGCAAGCGATCGGTGACGTAGTAAGCAAGTAGGAGAGGATGTTTTGTTTTGAGACGAAGTCAACGCTGTAAGAGAACAGTCGGTCTCGAGCGTATAGAAATGCATTGATTAGAAATAACTCTTTTAAAAATATAAATAATTAAGGAATCGCATAAAAAACTAAAAAATTATGAGAATAAAATCTACAATCTATCTTGTTTAAAAAAAACCTTGAACACGTCTATTAGTATTTCAAAAACATCTAATTTACAAAAAATATTATTTTGAAATCGACAGTTAAATATGAAATAAATAAAGATTAGTAAAAAGTTTCACAGAATTTATTAAAATATAACCTGACAATATTGACAGCTAAGCTGTCATTATCAAAGGTAATATAAATATAAACAAACACGTCGCTAAGGTAGATACAAAAATAAGTAACTAGATAAAAATAATAATAATCAGAATTAAATATCTAACACTTCCAGTAACAGAGAATAACTGAGCTCAAGTTATTCATTCATTAAAGGTACTCTGAGTTTGTGTTTGTATATCTCAAAGGCTTCTAAAATGTCTAATTTGCGTTTGTTATTACAAAAATGTAGGAATTTAATATTATTTTGAGGAGTCATTGTGTGATTTTGTTCTAAAAGGTGTTTTGCATTATTAGATTTTTCAGGATGTTTATTTTTGTAATGACGTACGTGTTCTTTATATCTTATGTCAAAATTTCGAAGTGTTTGCCCAATATATACTGAACTACAAAAAGAACAATTTAAACGGTAAATTCCCGATTTCATGATATCATGTGTTCTGTCTTTAGCATTAAATAAAAATGAAAAACCAACACCAACACTTTTTCATTACTTTACGTATAATATTCCTACTTAGCAAACTTCTTTCAAATTTTAAACAAATGCTATTACACATAATGCAACTTTATGAAAAAGATAAAATATTATCTACAAAATTGTTCAAATATGTTTCTTAAAGTTCTTTCACAGTCTCCGTCAATTATTCTAACTTATTAAGTTTTACTACAAGCACGAGTGTTTAACACCCTCCATTCAAATGTTCGCAACAACGAAAAACTTTTTTATATAAATCGAAAACCTTTCCTAACCTCATAACTTTTATGAGCATTAGAAAAGATTTTTTATTTTCAACTTTTAAATGTTGTTTACGTAATGACCTAATTTAGATTCAAATCTCAAATGTTAATATAACTTAAAACTTTTGGCAGACTATGGTACACTCGGAAGCGGAAGGTTACAGTTTGGCAGGGGATCGTCAACTTTATACTACTGTAGCTTATTATAAAGGTTCCAGAACTGCGATAAAAAAGTTAAAAGACATGAAAATAGCTCTCACTCGTGCTCAGTTACTAGAACTCAAAGTAATGAAGGACTTAGCCAACGACCATTTAGTGAAATTTTATGGAGCTTGCGTCGAAAACCCGCATTGTTGTATTTTAACGGAATATTGTCCAAAGGGAAGCCTTCAAGATATCTTAGAAAACGATTCCGTTAAATTAGACATGCTATTTAAAATGTCTTTAATACAAGATTTGACAAGAGGAATGCATTATCTACATAACAGCGATGTAAGATCTCACGGATCTTTAAAATCTTCTAACTGCGTGGTTGATAGTCGATTTGTTCTAAAAATAACAGATTTTGGATTACACTTTATAAGGGTGTATTCTCAAGACGATTCTGTAGATGAACATTCTCATTCATTTTGGCAAAGTAAATTATTGGAAGGAAAGTTTTTATTAGAAACGTAATTTTTAATGTTTTAGGACAACTTTGGACAAGTCCAGAACTACTAAAAGATATCAATCCTCGACCAAAGGGAACACAGAAAGGAGATGTTTATTCTTTTGCTATCATAGTACATGAAATTGTTACTCGTCAAGGAGTGTTTTATCTTGGAGAACAGCCCATAGACATGACTGCAAAAGGTAAGTACTTTTTGAAATATCCTTATGTAGATTTCATGATAGATGATGTGCCCACTGACTCGCAAATATAGATTAACGATCCTTTTACATCATCGTTGGACCCTTAATTAAAAATATATGTCGTAAAAAAGAGGGAGGTAATAAACCCAGCAGGGGGTGGTTATCAAACTCTAAAGGTTACATTTTCTATATAAAATATCCTAATGCATGCCAGTACTATCTGGTAAAAAACGCTCCCACTAGAGGAGCAACAAACAATTCGGCGATGCTCTTATCCGAGAGATTCATGTTTTCCATGTTGTAATGCTAATATGAAAGAATTCTTGATTAAATTTGTATGCTTAGGTAAGTTCAGGTCCAATGAGAGAGGGGTCAGCTGGGATATTCGGCATTAATTTTGAAATGCAATTTATTATAATTATGCGGAAAATAAACATTTTCGAGGGGAAAGTTGCCATGTTAAATTTTGTATTTTGTACAAAAATAAAAAAAAGAAGTTATCTGCCAACTGGAATCAAACTCGGGGTGGCAGCGACATAGGATTATTATCGTTCCGCTCCGGTTAACTGTCGGCGCTATCTGTCTAATTATGTCGGAGCTTGTGTTCAACATTTATTTTAGAAGTAGATTGTGCTATTTAAACTAGTTTTTTTTAACTTTTTTCCTTTAAAAAAGAGATTAAATTTATTCATTTTTCAATATTTTCAGGATATGAGAACTATTTAAACTAACGAACAAAATGATAAAAATAAATAATAACTTGATTTACTTAGGGAGATTTAAAAAAAGGGAGTTTTTTAAAGCACAAATTGACGCGACATCTCGCTTGTAAGGAACATACCTATTATTATTATTATTATTATTATTATTATTCTTATTATTATTATTATTATATTGTGTATTAAGATTTTGTTAATAAAATATTCTTAATTTAATGTCTCAAAAAATTGTATTTGTGCTTAACTATTTAGAGTTCTTTCTTTAAACTATCTGCCAAGTGATACTAAAAAGACTATTGTGTGTTACCCAAAGAGAAAAATTGTTTTACGATTGGAGACGGCTGTTCTTTGATGCGTTTTCCAATTTTTTGGACCAAATTTTTGGTTTTGATTGTTAATGGGTATAGTTTTGAACTTGTTAGTACAATATAATTACTATGTTTTCTCCAATCGCTTTTAACTAACAAACTCCACGAGAGGACGCAAAATGACGTTAAAGTACTTTTTATTTACTGCAATTTGTTATCGAATTCTTAATACTGCGTTTAGAAAGGGATAAAATCCAAAGTAGATGGATAAAATCCAAAGAACTTTTGACAGGAATATGTGTTTACGGAAAAAATTAAAAAGTACATCAAAGGAGAACATGTGTGTGAGTTGCACA
This sequence comes from Agrypnus murinus, assembly GCA_929113105.1. Classification (NCBI taxonomy): domain Eukaryota; kingdom Metazoa; phylum Arthropoda; class Insecta; order Coleoptera; family Elateridae; genus Agrypnus; species Agrypnus murinus. The sequence goes on from OV816023.1 coordinate 93,400,842, forward strand.
GACGGGGAAGAAAGCCGACTTTCGAGGTAAAAGAGATGTAGCATCGCTCGCACTTTATCGCCACAAGTTTTCGTTTGATGAACTGTACGTTTTTTTTATTGTAGTTAGTTATGGGGGCAGAAATTTTAAACGGCCTGGGGCCCACTACAGCTCTTAAAGGTCCTGATTTGAAGATTTGGAAAACACTCAGAGTGACTAGGATCGGGCTAGCATAAATGTAACTGGATAGGCTGCTGCAGTCAAGGAAATTGCATCAAATACAAAATTCAGTTTTTAAGAAAACAGTATTTAATAGCAGTGGTCAAGACTAACATCATAGGTCCTCCAACTGTATCACGTCTAAAATTAATTTTTGTATAAATGCAATAAACATAATATCACTTTAAGACAATTATTCCTTCCTTCAACCCTGCTTTAATATTATTACCATCATTATTGCCAACGTCAAATTAAATTTCTTTCTCTTCAATACACTCCATTTAGTTTGAATTTCTGTATTGTGGATAAACTTATCTTGTTAATAGAACCAAGTTGTATATTGATTTCTGTTCTTGGAAACCAAAGAGTAAGAATAATGCCAGCTAAGATTTCTAGCGTTATCTTAGTTCGTGTTCCGGACATACTTCCGGATGACGTGTATAATGATGACTACTTCTTTTTTACATTGAATCAAATTAAAATAGTTAGCTGTTTATTTTGTTTTTTACTTATTTCTCAATGTGTAGTTGCGTATTTTAAACAGATGCTTTATTTTACTCCTTTATGTAAGTAAAAAAGCTTACTGTATTTCTAATAAATGTGCATGCAATTTGTTTATCAGTTAGTCAATTACAAACCTTTTTTAAGAGTCGCTTACTTAGTGCTGTTAGTATTAGCATAGAGTAATTATACAGTGCGCGTCTAAAGTCCGTACCCCCCCTACTAATTTTTGAACCACCTGGTATATCGCAACGAAATTTGTAGGGCTTAAACAGGATATAAGAACCTAATTTTGTATGGAAAAATGACAGCTAAAAGTTTCAAAATGGTGGCTGAGCGCCCTCTTGAATTACTTTTTTAAATATAACACCCTGTATATTATTCCGTTTTCGAAATCTGCTCATAATTCTTAACATTTTTCTCTAATACACTTTACTCCTAAATTTAATTGATTTCGAAATATTAACGTTTGAAAAGTGACATTCCGGTTTAAAATGAAGTATGGATTTTGCGAGGGATTTTGGTCACTTCCAGTAAAACATTTTTCTAACTAAATTTTATTTGACAGCTAACAGTTAAGTTTGACAGTAAACAAGATGTAAGATACCCCAACAACGATTTTTGTTTTCAATGCAAACTTGATTGATAGAAGAATTCGTGTCTTTGTTGGATTTGAAATTAATTAAAATGTCACTTTTCAAACGTTAATATTTGAAAATAAATTAAATTTAAGAGTAAAGTGTATTAAAGAAAAATGTTAAGAATTATGAGCAGATTTCGAAAACGGAATAATATACAGGGTGTTCTATTTAAAAAAGTAATTCAAGAGGGCGCTCAGCCACCATTTTGAAACTTTTAGCTGTCATTTTTCCATACAAATTAGGTTCTTATATCCTGTTTAAGCCCTACAAATTTCGTTGCGATATACCAGGTGGTTCAAAAATTAGTAGGGGGGGAACGGACTTTAGACGCGCACTGTAATATAGAGGAATCACGGCAATTGCTAGCTTGAAGCACGTATTTGGGTAAAAATTTTGTTCAGAAAGTGGTGCTATCTATTGAAAAATATGATATTTTTCTACGTTTAGCTTGTTTACAAACTATGTTACAATTAAATTGTAGTCGACACGCTTGGATATTTTATCAGTACAAGAGTTTTTTTGTTTGAGGCCTTCAAGATAAAGAATAAATAAATTTGTAATTCCTTGTGAATACATTTCTTATTTTTATTTAAACAGTGCAGATCTTTCGAGACGTTTACCCACTCATTATCAAAACTAATAAATAATTATACTTCAATCTAATTAGTCTGTCATATTATTTCTAATTAAGTTATATCAAACTACGTCGTAAGCTGTAATTAATTACGAGGTATAAACCATTATTTCCTACTCCGTCGGGAAACTAACAAAATGATAGAAACTAGAAAGGTATAAAAAGGCAAGAATCAAAAAGAAAATCACATCAATTGTTAAAAACTGATGGCAAACAAAAACTTTTACTGTTATCGTCTGGCGACTTTTATGAGTTACCAAGGAATTTACATAACGAAAATTTCACCAATTCTAATAGTTCTTAAGCGTTTACATTGTTATATATACAAAGTGCGTCTAAAGTCTAAACGCGTGAAGGGGTTAATTTCTAAACTGTTTAATATTTTTCTTCCAGATTTTAAGGACATTCATTAGGGAATAAATACTACTTTCCGACACATCTCTAATCATTTTTGTTCTAAAATGGCGAAGCAGCGGAATTTTGAAGAAAAGATTTTAAAAGAAAGAGGTTGGGTAATATCTCATTTTAAAGCTCTTCCTATTCTTAATATGACCGTAAGGTTTTAAAGTTACCAATTAAAAAACAAATGAACTACACGCGAGAGAATGGAAAAAATTATTACGAAATTGTATGTAATTTGAAATAATGATAAATTCAATTCATATTCAACATTTTTATTAAAACAAAAGGGTAATTATCAATAATTATTATTAAAGAAAAACTGAGAATGTTTGTATTTTACCTTTCCATGTACAAAGTCCATAAATGTCTAAAAGCAAGCTTAATTGTAGAAAAGGTAGATCGTCTCATACATTTCCACTATAACATGAACCAGAAACCCTACATAATACTTTTATTAAAGTTGAGCCAACGGCAATGTCAATCCGCCATTTTGGATCCAAAAATATACATTGACATTACCTAACTTTACTGTTTTATAAACTAAACTATCTTTCTAAGCTTTTTTATACATTATGGACCTTGTCTATGCAGTTGTGTTAATGTCATCTTCATTCCATTACTGTAAAATTACTGTAAAACAACGCACGTGCTCTTTATACTTTATGTCAGTATTTCGAAGTGTTTGTCCAATATATACCGAACTACAAAACAACAACTACAAAAAGAGTAATACAAACGGTAAATGTCCGATTTTATGATATAAAATGTGTTCTGTCTTTAGCATTAAATAAAAATGAAAAATTGTTAGTATAAAGGCTGTTTTATAATTGTTGGTTTTTCTTAGTAAGGTGGAAAGTATCTTAGTTTTGTAGGGTAGCCTGAAATCCAGTGTTTATTACGTCACCAGTGGATTTTATCGACTTGCAAGAGAAGATAATCAGTGGATCTGCTTCAATAGCAAGAAAAACATTTTACAATGTTCGCAAGGATATTTCGAATAGGTTATTCTACTGGCAAGAGATTCAAGGCAGACATTTTCACCAATATCTTTAATAATAATTATTGACAATTATTTTTTTGTTTTAATAAAAATGTCAGATTTGATTGAATTTATTATTAGTTGAAATTACATTTTTTTAATAAAATGTTTCAATTCTCTCGCATCTACGTAGTTCATTTGTTTGTTAATCGACGACTTTTCAATCATATTCAGAATAACAAGAGCTTTAGACTGAGGTATCACTCGACCCCTTCCATTTAAATTTGTTTTTCAAAATGTCTCTCTCTCTCGCTCTCTCTTTCCTTCTCTTGCTTACAATTGCGGGAGAAACATTGAGGTTTTCTATTACAAAAGCTTTTAGAATTTTAAAATTTAAGATCTTTGGAGCATAACAACTGCGAAACTTATCTCCGTTATTCTCCGTAAGTTATCTCCGTAAAGTTATCTCTAACAGAACAGAAATTGAGGATTGTACATTTTGAATCTGTAGAACGTTCTTAGCTTTTACAGTCTAGATGCGATGTTTCGTCAGTCAGAATGGTACGTGTGTATAGTGTTATTATGTTATTAATATATCCAAATATCTAAGAATTCATTTTTGTCTCCCTGAACTTCTAAACCACTTTATGTCAGTGGAAACCATTTTTAAACACCTGGTTCATTGAAAAGCTACATACTTTTGAATTTCAACTATATAAGGTACCAAGGTGGCGTTCCCAGTCAATATAAATTTATTAATTTGTTTGGCATAAACTGAATCCCGAATTCAAAAAAATTTGTAGACAGTCTATTGTAGCTGTTTGGGACACGACGAGAGAAGCGAGGATTGTTCCAATGGAACGAGTGGTACAATACGTCTTATAAAACAAGTTTAATATACTATTTTTTCTACGTTGCATCATTAATTTTATAGTTTGCAAATTCAAGCTATTAAAAACGTTGCATTACAACCTTGGCCGGTAATACGTGGTAACGCTGTAAAAATAATATTTGACGTTTTGTGAGGTTAAAATGTGTCAACTTTAAGTGTGTTTCACTTCACAGATTGATACCTTGTATTTTTGTTATTTGTAATCGAACCAATTCCAAATCTTATCAGGTATAAAACCCCTTAAAAGAGATTTGTGTGTAATTAAAAACTTTATTTTATAGGAACCACCAGCATACTACGATCAAAAGTAAATGCAGAAAATCAAAAAAACATAGTAGGCCTTGTTTAATTGTAAAAGTCGTTATGCGAATTTTGGATCATCTGAAAACCATAAATCCAAATTCTGGTTAGAAAATCTTAAAAAATAATTATATGAAATTGTTATAAATTGCTTTTACAACAAGAAAGTCTCCCCAGCCCAATACTAGTAGATTGGTTATTTGTTTGTGGTTGCTAAAGAAGAGATATAAGGAGTCGGTGAAAATAATGTTTATAGTTACAATAATAGTTGACAGTTTATTACATTTTTTGGATAATTTTTGTCAAATACAATTGAAGAAAAAGTCCTAATTCAATATCTTTCCAGTTAAAGTAAAACCTTCCAATCTTGTTAGTGCAAAGGCACAATCTTGTCCTTTCTAGAAAATCGGTTATAAACCATATGTCTGCATACGTGAATTTAAGTGTCAGCGAAAAAAGGAAAATTTTTTAGTAGATCCAGATGTACAGCAATTTATCGAGATAAAAAATGTGGAATTTCATTAAATCTGTAAGTAGATAATAATAGATTCACAAAAACGTCACAACAACCAGCATGGACTTCTTCCGATGATTATTATTTAGAGGTGGTCCTTTCGAAGGAAACTTGTAACGTTATCTGTAAATTCCCAATTCAACAAACCCATATCATTAAACTATAAAAATTATGTGTTTGATTGTTTTTTATTACAACACATTTTACCAGCAACAGTCATATTACATCGAAGAAAACTGTTTAATCAGTTCCCAATGTGAATGAAGGGAAGAACACACCCGGACTTCAACAGAAACAAATTATTAGAATTAAAATAAAATTATTTTATTTTTTGGGATTTTAACCAAAATTTGGTTTTGGGGTTTTCAGGTGCCCCAAAACAAATTTCCGTAACGACTTTTCCGATTAAACAAGGCCTAATATGTTCATTTTTTGCATTAAGGGTTCTAGTTTAGGGGTTCTATACCTGATAAATTTGGAATTGTTTGGATTACAAATAAAAATACAAGGGTGTCAAGCTGTGAAGTGAAACACACTGTATATGTAATATAAAACAAATGTTACCAATCTTACAAAACAAATAGTTTCCAAAAACGATTTACTAATCGCCTCTATTAAATTGTTTTCGGTATTACAATAAGCATAATTATTGTTGCCACAAAGAAAAAAATTTACATTGCTATCCCGTGCAACCAGGTTCCGGTTGCAACCAGATTAGCTGCCTTTTGTAAATGGCAATTCCCAATATTCGCAAAATCTAAAATAATTCACATTTTGATTGAAAAATAAAGTTACAAAGATAATGTGATATTGTATAACGTATTCGATAAGCGTGACCTTTCTGTTTTTGTTTCCTTACCTGAACTGTGATGAAAAGAGGCCTTTTAATTAATTATATATTTTAGCTTAATATTAAGTAGGTATATTCCTAGATTTGCAGCGGAGTTGTTTTACTGGAACAAAATAAATTGTTGGCTAAAATTTAAACATTTAAATAAAATCCCACCGATGTTCTTGTATAATTGGCCACAAAAAAATAAAGTTTATCTGTCCATTCATATTTTTCTGTATATACTGTTATTTTCCATTTTTAAAAACTATTAATCTCTTTTAGAATAGTTTACAGAAGGTTAGTTTATAGAACTTACTATTCTTCTATAAAAAGAGCAATATAATCAACCGCATTTAAAAAATATTTTGATATACTATACATGATTTGATATATCACATTTAATATACACATATGTATGTAAAATATTTTCTAAAAAAATTTAGATCATCTTCCGTTTATTAAGTAAAGGGTGGTAAAATCTTTAATTATTATTACACCTATATAAATTAATAGCTAATGTTTTATATTTAAATCAAAACCAGAATTCTAGAAAATTAAAATTAAAATTGTCTGCCAAAATTCAACTTCATACTTTCATGTCAGTAGAAAAGGTTCGTTGCTGAGGTCTTTTGCAATAGCCACAACTAGTAACTATTCCACAACGACAAAGGGACAAAGTCTTGCTGCCTGGTGTTGCGGATCATTTTTCGGTTCAAAATTTACTGTATGGTGAATCATCTATATTATATTTAATCTATGGTATTAGTTACAGTGATAATATCTTAATATAATAGCGTCATTTTAAAGTAAAATCGGGATATTTCGGTTACATCCACCAAGTATGTCACGTTTTACGAAGGTTACTATGCGCACAATTGCGGTTATAGCAATTCAACAAATAAAAGAATAGAATGAAATGTAACAATATAATAACAAAGTTTATCAAAGCAGATAAAACATTTCGAAATATTTAAAAAAACTTAAGTTTATCTGGTATCCTGAGAAGGTTAACTATATGAGTTTGCAAGAGGAACTTCTTTAGATTTATGAGAGTCCTTGCGTTTATATAACACTTTTATCATAAATTATCCAACTTAATAAAAAAGTTAATCAGAGCTTTACCGGAATGCACATACTGCTGATACGATAGTATATGCTGCTGATGATAACTTTACCTCAATTACGATATACAAAACAGATGTGCATTCCAGTTTTTATTGGGGTGGTAGTCGTAATAAATAATATAGGAATTTAATTCATGCCTGCATGTTGTTGAAAACGAATTTGTGAGAATTTCTTAAATTAGAAACGAAAGACTTGCAGTCAATTATATATTATTGGTGTATATGAAACATCCCTACATAAATTCCATAAAGATTAGACATAGTTTTTTATGGTTAATTAACATTGGATCCACCGAGTATCATGTAAGTCCAATAAATATTTAAATACTACTTCCTATTCAAAGTTCAAACCCAATTGCCATAGTGTTGTAATGCCTTAGGTAAATCCAATAAAATTTGAAATCCGATGTTAATTAAGAAAAATAACAAATTGCCTTGGACATTCTGAAAATCGGCCTTGATTTAAATATACACTACTACCACATTTTTTAGATATTTTTGTACATACGTACCTTTAATGGTTTATGTATCTTCCAATAAAATTAATGCCCTTGCATTAATAAAAACGATCAGATTCCTAGTTTCACGTATTTCATTTATGCAATAAAATAAAACATTTTGAACACTATAAACACTTAAATTGCAGTGTTATAAACCTTTAGTGTCTTGTACTTGTACTGTTCTATATCTGAAGACACTTTATTTTATTACTGCTTATGACATAATGATCTTTACTTGACTACCGTTCAAGACGGAATGAGTTTACTTTTCTGCCTTTATTGCTACTAAGAATGTTGTCTATTATATAAAAAATAATTATGAAACATATTAAACAAGGCACTATACAACACTAAATGTATTTCCTAAACATGACTAAAATACACAAAAAGAATTGTACAACCTACCTACTAAACAAAAGTTTAAACAATTAATATGCCTTCAACAATTAATTTGTGTACAAATATCATTGCTATAAAAACATTTTTACGGACATGAAATAACCTATGTTTTAGTTAAAGAAGAACGCTTAAACATGAAAATAAATGTAAAAGCGTGAAATGATAACATTATTTAACAATTAGTAACAGATAAACATACTTATCTATATTTATTAATTACCTGCTATAATGAATAAACCAATTATATAGAATGCGACTCATCTAAGTTTGTAACATCTTGTATAATTAATTTTGATAATTAAATAATGTAGATGATATTACGTAAATAAATAAAGATTCATAAATAGGATTAGACATATTTTAACAAAATTAGATATATAAACAAAAACGCAATTAATCATGAAGAACCTTTAATGAATTGAGTTTAAGACAAATTCAACATTTCGTGAACATTTTATATTTACTTAACTGATTTAAGAGAAATACCATCCAACTACTGCGTATCAATCTTAAGAGTGAATAGCTTTTGTAAAAGACTTTTATTGAATGATTTTACTTTTACCTAACCAGAAGTTAAAACTTATGTTAACAAACAGCATAATTATATAAAAACTAATATTTTAGAATTTTTAGAAAATAGACAAAATTTTGAGATTGATCCTCATTGGCAAAACCAAATAAATATGCGATAGAATGACCCACTTTGGAGCAACCAAATAAATTAATTGGTATGCGAAAATAAAGAGTTTTATAAAAGAAATTTTTGTAAACTTTTTCATTTTTTTTATAATTTAGTTTAAAAAATCTAAAAAACCAAGATTAAATTCTTTATTAAAAATCATATTTGAGAAGAATTTGAAAATAAACGACAAAAAGTCTCTAGCTTAGGGTGATGTGCGGTTTTTAAGGTTATTAGGTGAATCATATAAACTAAAAAACAATCTAATCAAAACTAATTATTAAATTATAATCTAGTTTCGTTTTCTAAACTAAATTACTAAGTTGTTAATTTTCTTCCATACGATGCCCAATGTCATTTTTGTTATTTAATTCTCCAATGATAACAATGATATCAATTTCAACTAACTACTATGTTACTATTTCCAATTCCACTCCAAAACAATTTTCAATAACATTGTATTGGCAGTTTTATTATTTCACCAACCACGTAAAATTCTCGCTCCATAAACCAACGTAAAACTTTTTATTTAAATATAGAAGTTATGAAACTACTTGTTTTTATAAATGGCTTAATTTTGCCTTGGTATTTTAATATTCGTAGAATCTTCTTTGTTATTTTTAATAAACGGCTAAACTTTTCCTTTTTACTTCAATAACCGTAGAATCTTATGTTTTAATAATGGACTTAATTTAATTAAAATTTTAATGGGTGGTTTTTACTGCACATTTTTATTTCGAAAAATAATTTTTCTATATAAAACACCATTTTAGATGTACTCATTTATTATAATAAACTTTAGATCACGACGCAGCTTTACAATATTATACATTTTTACTTTAGTTTTTAATACAGATTTTCTCCTTGACAATTTAAACCAGTCAGCAAAATATTCTAATGATCAACACGTTTTCAACACAAGAGTCAGGATAGTCTATAACATACATAAACAGGGTATACACTATACACACTCCCCCGGGGTCATGGTATTTAAGTAACGGGACACAGATACTCTATAGCTGAAAATTAAACTCGAACTTCGCTGGAAGTGAATTTGAATGAAACTGGCGTTTGACGATTTGTAGCTGCATGTAGAACTGCCTTGTATAGGAAGGCTCTTCCCATTTAAGTCCTGATAACTCTTATTAACTGTCGTAGATCCTATCGACCCGTTTATTTTCGTAAGGACATAATAATTACAAACAGCTGAAGAATTTTCCGATTTATTTCAAAGGTATATATTATAGTTAGAAATTACAATAATTCAAAAGTATAATAAAACTTTTACACGCTTTCGTTGCACCAATTTCTGTGACTATAGCGTTGCCACTGAAATGGGGTTAAAGGTAAACTTAAAAAAATTGTTATCCTACTGCAGTATAAATCCTGTAAATCACTCTTTATCTTATCAACAATTTTAAGCAAAGATACTACCTTTGGGAAAGGATATACTGCTCGGGAAGCTTACGGCGTTAATTCCCAAGCTTGTTGAGAAGGCCGAAGTAAGTAAAAATTTATGACCACCTGCACGATTTGTAAGCTGAATCGTCTAAAATTAGACTTAATGTATTTTAGTGTTTCTCACTAAATGTCTCTCGTAGCATTTGTGGCAATTTAGTAAAATTACGTGAAATGATAATTTACATAAGTTTTGCTATATGAATAAGAAAATTAATGGATTATTTCCAGTAAAGTTGTCACAATGAACGATGACTAGCTATCTATTATTACGCATTATTATATCAATTAGGTATCGTAATACGTGTTACACTTAAAATCAATACTTCTATTATCCATAATTATCCAAAGTTTTGAAAGTGAAGCAAATTATTCCTAGTTTGTGTGTCAAGCTTAAATATTTTAGTACAATAATATAGGGATTTTATAATATAATACCTTATCTCAGACTAAAATTCTCCGTCGTGGGAACTATATGTAAATGTATCCGCAGGTATGTTATTATGAGAATATTTAATCAAGTACAATCTTCTACATAGACGAGCATGTAGTATGTAAAGTGAAGTTCTGAATCTTGTTTCATAATGAACTTTTCGACAAACGAATAACATACCGTACTTTTTAAACAGATTACCCTATTTGCGTTCTTGCGTATGGCAGCCCTAAGGATTATGGGGACGACAAGGGGATCATGGGGATCTAATGGGTGTAATTTGAATAAAGTGGAAGGCCAGCTTGAATACAAAAGCTACAAAAAATGTTTCTGCTGAAAAAAACAAGATAAATGAAATGTGGAAATAGAACATATTCTATCAATAATTGAGATTCGTTTAATACTGCCACAGACGAAATAATTCAAAATTAAATTATTCATTATTTACATTTCAACTAGTGTACATGTTTTCCAAGGTTGTACACATTCTCTAATCTCGTGTGAGCTTACTGCTAAAAATAACGTAGCATACAGCTTCACTGTACACCTGCATCCTGTCTTTTAGAAAGAGACATGCGCACGTGTGAGCTTAAACACGCAGCCCTCAATACTCCTTGCGTTTACAAAACGTATATTAACCAGATTTTGGCTCTAAAGAACTAGGGAGCTCACTACTATCATCTTGGAGTGTGGCCTCGAGTATGTAACTTTAATATTCTTCTATACAGGTACTGGATTGCCTACAGAGGCAATCTAGAGTTGATATATTGTTTACCTGATTTATACTGCTTACAGAGGAGGTCCAGAACCTGCCAAAGTTGATCTAGAGGTTATCTGGCCGTCCTATTGCTTTGTATCAGTTTGTAGTCATTTTATAATCATTATATTGTTTATTTGAACTGTTTCATTTTCTACCGTTAACTACGTAGTCACGACAACCCCCAATTGTGAAAATATTCATTAATTGTTATAATAAGTTAACGTAGTTCACGTAACTAGCAACTGTAATAAGCTTATGCACACTTTCCTTCTTTTAAGACTGGCCTGGAGAATCAGAGATATTTATGGAAGAGGATTTGACCCTGAATGAAGTTAAAGTACCTTCACCTATAACAATTTGAATCAGCTTTTTTCTGGGGTGTTTGTTTAGTTATTTATTTGTTTTAGAATATTTATTAATAAAAATAACGCAAATAGCTTGGTTTTGATTATACTCGTCTAACATTACTATATCCTTCTAGGTCTGATGATTCATTTTCAAAACTTCAAATAATCCTGCAAATAGACCATTAGAAATGCAGGAATTCTTAATAAAACACGAGGAAGTATCTTATACTTCCGTCAGCAATTATCGCTGTGCAACACAAAAAAAATCTTCAGGTTTTCATAAAGTTTTTCTAGCGCTCTTTGGTATGAAGGTCACGAACCTGATGTTGGTTTTTCGGGTCAGGTCAAATACTGTTGTCTTGAAAGTCATTGGTGTGTCATGCTGTCTAACTCAAACCGATTGTTTCAGAAAGTGGTTTCTACCACTCTAATGCAGAATATCAAAAGTAGAATAGCATGCATACAACGCATGCATGTGATTCACAGTTTTGGCAATTTTGGTTATTTTTTCGCAGTTTCGCTATTATTTGTACAGTGTTTATTAACTCTTGGCTATTGTATAATAAGTAGTGTGTCGCGACTCGACCTAACGATAAATAAAAATGACAGGCTAACTATGACTCTCGTTCATTACTGGACCGGTCTAGGGTCCTTATCTCTTTGTGATGAGTGATTGGGGATTAAGTATGGATCCATTACGGAGAGTCTAGCCATGCCTATCTAGCTATCTATTACGTGATAAATGCTAAAACTCGCGATTCTCGTTACCGAAGAACAAAAATTGCGCCAAAATGTGCTTAATTACCACCAGGTGATAAGTCTTGTTACGTGGTAAACGCTAAAACTCGACTACTCTTAACAACTAGGTAACGAGTGTAACCAAGTAGCAATCTACAGCAATGTCAGTTCTTGTTATCAACGAACAAAACTTGCGCCAAAATGTGTTTAATTACCACAGATACTAAATCTTGTTACCTTGTAAACGATAAAACTCCCCTACTCTTAACAACTGGGTAACAAGTTCTGTAATCGTGTAATAAGCTGTTGCAATGCCAGTTCTTGTTAAGGAAGAACAACAATTTGCACCAAAATGCGTTTAATCACTACCAGGTAATAAATCTTGCTAACCGGTAAACGCTAAAACCAGCCTATTCTGAACAACTGCGTAACAAGTTCTGTAACCAGTTAATAAGCAGCTGCAATGCCAGTTCTTGTTAACGAAGAACAACAATTTGCGCCAAAACGTGTTTTATCACTACCAGGTAATATATTTTGATAACTGGTAAACGCTAAAACTCGGCTACTCCTAACAACTGGGTAACAAGCTATATAATCAGGTAATAAAGCAATAGCAGTTTTTGGTATCAACGAACAAAACTTGCCCCAAAATGTATTTAATCACCACCAGATACTAAATCTTGTTACCTTGTAAACGCTAAAACTTCCCTACTCTTAACAACTGGGTAACAAGTTCTATAATCAGCTAATAAGCTGCTGCAATGCCAGTTCTTGTTAACGAAGAACAACAATTTGCACCAAAACGGGTTTAATCACTACCAGGTAATAAATTTTGTTAATTGGTAAACGCTAAAAGTCGCCTACTATTAAAAATTGGATAACAAGTTCTGTAACCAGGTAATAAGCTGCTGCAATGCCAGTTCTTGTTAACGAAGAACAAAAATTGCGCCAAAACGTTTTAACTACTAACATGTAATAAATTTAGTTACCTGATAAACGCCAAAACTAAAAAACTAGTGTTTATTGAAACAAATGTAAATTAAAACTGAAATTTGACCTGACCCGAAAAAACCAAAGCCGATTCATGTTCTGCATCTTAAAAACCTCTAGAAGAGGTGTATAAAACCGAGAAATTCTTAAAATTTTTAATTCGAAATTAAAAGTGCTGTTATGCACTGGGAAGAAAGGTCAAGCATAGTATAAAAAAATCTAAGTTATCTAAACTTTTGTTATTGTCTTTAACTTACAATTCAGTGAAAATAATTAAAATGTAAAACTTGTAGCAGTAATGTTTTATTTTGTTCACCTCCGACATTTTTATTATCTTACCTTTCCTAACATGACCGACAGTACTATACCAGCATTTAATTATCAGAAAATGTAAATTAGACAAAAAAATAGTCTTATACATTTTATCGATTAGAAACTCGACAAATCGTTAATTATTCAAACCTTTGGATATTGAATTCCCAATTGAGAATTTTTCCTTTATTTTCTCTCATTTCTGGTATCTTTGAGAAATCTTTTTGATTTCCGTTGTCGTTCCAGATTTGTGATGGTTCTCGAAACGAATCAATAGAAGCGTTCTATTTTTGTGCGATTTGTAAATAATATCCCTTTTGGGAAGAAAAATCACCCCCTTGATGAGATTATTTTAGATAAATTCGTAATGAAAATTACCCGTTTGATGAATATGCAAATGGATTTTGTTTTGAAACCGCTTTTGAGGGCCAATTAAGTAGAACTACATCAGTTTAAATGTAACTCGAAACTTTTGATTACTTGTTTTGTAAATATCTCGGAAAACGTAAATATAATTAAAATTTCGTTTAGTTAGTTTATCATTCATGATAAATTGATTTAAAACTAATTGAAAAATTCATTCCGTTCGATTAGTCCGCTTGCCCATTAATGTGACATTCGGATAAAATGCGTTGATCTTTGAAACTGGAACAAAACGGTTTTGCATTTTTTATTGCAAACATGTAGAAGTTACCTTCAAAAACTAAAGGGGGTCCTTAAATTGTTTAGTACATACATAATAAATTTTAGGTTATCACTGATTTTGAACTCAGATCTGTTATAATAAGTTAAAGATTAAATTTTAAATATTGTAACGTTCTTTCTAAAAATAATAATACAAGTGCTGTTTAAATCGTCTATTCACAAACAAATATTTATTTCTATACACTAATGAATACACTATAAATTAACGCTATGATTATAAACCATTAAAAACTATTATTTACAGACTATGAATTTCTAATACAACATTTATATTCACTAATTATTTTGTAATACCCAGTTAATGACTTGCAGTTGACTACTCCTTTTCTCCGCGACGCCGACTTTATACCATCCTATAAACGTTCCAGAAGTCGCCCGAACATACCATGTATTTCTAGAATACACCAGAATAAACCGCGTCTGGTTCACATGCCCGCGCGATGCGTCATTCTCTCGAATGCGATAGAACACACCATTTGTTGCTCGAAAAGAGGTTCTTTCTTTTTCTCTCTTGTTACACTGCCCCCCTCTTCAAGTCTGTTCTGTCCCAGAACAGGTTTTATGCTCTGGTTCCTGTAGAACGGGTCATGACGATATCGACAGTCTTCACCTCGACTACACGTTCCATTACGGTAGAAATAACAGTCTACACTCTTCGTTGGCCTTAATGCGGGCTGTGGGTCAAAACTGCAGACGAAGATCTTGACGTCCGTACCTCTAAAGACAACTTCCAGCATGTTTCTAACGATTCTCCAATCCAGCTGGTCCCGCCCACAGCCGAGTTTGGGAACTGCCAATTTGTTAATTTCCCTGGTAAGCAACTCGATTCTCAAATTCCATAGTGCCCTCCACAAGTCGGCGTAACTCGGTTTCTGGTAGTAAAACTGCTTGGTTACCAAGTAGTAAATGGATCGGTCATGATCAGGCAAGCGTAAGGATTTACCAACAGAGGGATTTTGTTCTCGAAGTTCATTCAGCCGTCCAAATTTATTTCTAAACACTACTGCGATCCCCCTGGACATACGGAGATCCTCGGAGACACAGTGGGCAATGGAATAATCACCAGGGACCCAGAAGAGATCTTGTTGCATCTCAGTCGTGACTCCGAATCGCGCTTTTCTAGTTCCAGAAAACGCAGCCATAAATTCTCTAAAGGTTGGCTGATCATCTCCAGGCCTTACGGTATTGATAGCCACCTCAGCCTCATCTTCCGGAACTGCGTCATTATTTCCCTCATAGTGCGCCAGACGATTGGAGTGTACCACCTTTGGTTTCCCTCTTGGCAATTTCTGGATGCGATAAATCAAGTCATTTATTCGTTTCTTCACCTGGTATGGACCCTCCCAATTTCGCTGTAACTTTGGAGAATAGCCACGACGCCTTTGCGGGTTGTATAACCAGACAAGCTCTCCAGGTTGAAACCCTCCTTCTTGGGCTCTCACATCGTACGTAGCCTTCATCCGGTCACTCGCGATTCGACTATTATTTCGGGTTCGGTCGTGAATATCCTCCAACTTCTTCTTTAAGTTGATGACATAATCATTCCCGGCTACCTCCTGCTCTATAGGTGGAGACCCAAATTCTAGATCACACGGTAACCGTAACTCGCGTCCAAACATCACAGACGCTGGTGACTGACCGGTTGTTTCGTGGACCGATGCACGATAAGCCATCAGGAACAGATGCAGGTATTGGTCCCAGTCTCGTTGATGATCGGAGACGACCTTGGCCAAATATTTGCCCATTGTTCGATTCATGCGTTCTACCATTCCATCGGACTGCGGATGTAACGGAGTGGTCCGAGTCTTGCGAATGCCCAACAATCGACAGACTTCTCCAAATAGTACAGACTCAAAGTTGCGGCCTTGATCCGAATGCAGCTCCATGGGCACTCCGAAGCGACTGAAAAACTCTTTGACTAGTACGTCAGCAACAGTCGCAGCTTCTTGGTTTGGTAGGGCATAGGCTTCTGGCCATTTGGTAAAATAGTCCATTGCCACTAATATGTATTTATTCCCATCGTCGGTTTCGGGAAATGGTCCGGCAATATCTATGGCTATTCTTTCCAGAGGACTACCCACATTGTACTGCCTCATAGGTGCTCTTCGTTTCCCCAAGGGTCCGTTACCAGTGGCACATAGTTCACATTTCCGGCACCACTCCTTCACGTCTTCTTTACAGTTGACCCAATAAAAACGCTCCCTAACTTTCTCCAAAGTCTTTTTCACACCGAAGTGTCCTCCTGAGGCACCGTCATGGAGATGTCGCAATACTATAGCCACTCGGCTTCTTGGAACCACGAACTGAGACCTAATGGTGGTGGCATCTTCACTCTCCAGTACTCGCTTCAGGAGATCGTCTTCCACCTTCAAGGACTCCCATTGGGCCCAATATGCTTTGAGCGTTCTGTTGAAAGGGCTGACGGCCTCCCAGGCAGGCCTTTCTCCCACGCGCTTCCATTCCAGTACCATTTTTAGTTCGGGATCAGCCTCCTGCTGTCGTTGCAATTCTTCCGGCAACCAATTGTCATTGACGATGGTAGTCCTTAATACTTGGCAAACCCTCTCTTCCAAACGAGAGCAATGACGGCAATCCGTTGGACAGGGTCTTCTTGAAAGAGCATCGGCATTTCGATGACTAGTGCCCGCTCGATGTTCGGTGTCAAAGTCGTATCCTTGTAATCGTTCGATCCACCTTGCGACCTGGTTCTTCAGGATTACGGAATTGTAGAAGCCATTTAAACGCTGCATGGTCCGTCCTCAATAAAAACTTCCGTCCGTACAAGTATTTGTAAAAGTGCTCAACGGACTTCACGACGGCCAATAGTTCTTTTCTGGTCACACAATAATTCCTTTCAGCTTTAGACAAAACCTTACTAAAATAGCCGATGACCTTTTCTTGTCCATCCTGTATCTGAGAAAGTACACCCCCAATGGCCAAATTACTTGCATCTGTGTCAAGTATGAATTTCCCTTCTGTACGTGGATAGCTCAATATTGGTGCTGTTGTCAGGGCACGCTTCAGCTGTTGGAAAGCTGTTTCACACTCTCCGCTCCAAACATACTCGCGCCCATCTTCAGTTAACCTTGTCAGAGGTTTCGCTATATTAGCAAACCCAGGAACGAAACGCCTGCAGTAGGTACATAACCCAAGAAAACTACGAACTTGGTGTTTATCTTTCGGTGTTGGCCACTCTTGAACTGCACGAATCTTATCGGGGTCGGCTGCCACTCCATTTTGTGATACGACGTGCCCGAGATATTTCACTTCCTTTCTGAATATGTGGCACTTTTTCGGACTCAGTTTCAGATTGGCTCCACGTAGTCTTCGGAACACTTCCTCTAGATTTTTCAAATGTTCGTTGAATGATTTTCCGACTACAATCACATCATCTAGGTATACCAGGCAGGTCTTCCACGACAACCCTCTCAGGATGGTCTCCATTAGACGCTCAAAGGTGGCCGGAGCGTTACATAGACCGAAAGGCATAACTGTAAACTGCCATAGTCCGGAACCAATAGTGAACGCGGTCTTCTCCCTGTCTTCAGGTTCCATTTCAACTTGCCAATAACCGCTCTTCAAGTCCAAAGTCGAAAACCATCGTGAACCAGACAGGGTATCTAACGTGTCGTCGATGCGTGGTAAGGGATAGCTGTCTTTCTTGGTCACGTCATTAAGCTGCCGATAGTCCACACAAAATCTCGTTGACCCGTCCTTCTTACTGACCAGGACCACCGGTGATGCCCATGGACTGCTGGATGGCTCGATAACCCCTTGTTCTTCCATATCAGTAATAATCTTTTCGGCTTCTGCTCGCCTTGCTAGAGGTAGACGCCTCGGCTGCTGACGGACAGGCATAGAGTTGCCTGTATTGATTTTATGTTTTACTATATTTGTTCGTCCCTTCTGGCTATCGTCAAGAGCGAAGATATCTTGGTATCGGTGAACCAAACCCTGTACCTCTTTTACTTCCGTTCTGTTAAGGTCTTCGCACGAGCTAGTAACCATACCCACTAATTTTCCACCATGGTCTTTGGGCACTGGTTTTGGAACATCAGCCATACACCTGGCTACTCGAAATACTGGCACACACTGTCCCACAAGGGTACTCTTCTTCAATGTCACCGGATCCACATTAACGTTCATAATTCTCACCGGTACTCTCTTTCCAACCTTGATCAGCGCTTTTCCCACCAGTATGCCACTATGGATCTTCTTATCACAAACAGGCTCCATCATTCGCACACATCCTACCCGAAGATCTCCATCCAAACCCGCCTCGACAACCATCTCGCTTTGACCCGGCAATATCACATCTTCAGTCAGCAAAACCCTTACAACCGGATCTTCTCGTGGGTGCAACGGAAGTTCTTCGTTACCGACCTTCAAAACACCCTCTTTCAAATTCAACGTAAAACCAAATTTTCTCAGGAGGTCCATTCCCAAGATGAAGTCATCAGTGATATCGGCTACCAGCACCTCATGATCACGTTCTTCACTTCCAATGCCAATCTTCATCTTCACCACTCCGCGTGTTGGTATCACTTCACCTGTTGCTGTACGGAGTTGAGTAGTTGTTGGTAACAGCTTCATACTTGTTCGTAGAACGTTAGGGAGTATGATAGATTTTGTCGCCCCCGTATCAATGAGTAGTGGAACAGTACGATTAGCAATTTTCCCATCTACGAACAAACTACTGGTACTATTGTTTGATGTTACGGCATGGATGGTGATCTTCGGGGCATCTCTACTCAAGGTCAACGTTCGCCCCCACTCGTCGACCTTCTTTAGTTTTCCGACTGCTGAACCTGTTTTGGTTTAGGGCAACGACGTCGTATGTGACCTTGTTCGCCGCAATTCCAACAACGAGGCCCTCGAACTTCTTGATGATTCTTCTTACGGCTTTCTTCCTTCCGAAGAACTCTCAGTACTAACTCCTCTAGGTGATCTTTAGAACCTTCTTCTTCCTCCACAACGGCCCGAACACGCCCGTGACCTCGGGACGCTTGCTTTGCAGCTTCAAATTCTAAGGCGTGAGCAAGCGCATCATCAGTTGTTCTTGGTCGTGCTAGCCTCAATGATTGTTGTGTTTCCCCGTCTCTTAACCCATCAATGAAGGTCTGCACAGCGAGCTGTCCCAGAAATGAATCGGGTGCCGTAGGGTACGCCAATCGGACAAGCCGCGCAACATCGGCTTCAAACTCCTGCAGGCTTTCTCCATTCTTCTGGATACGATTCTTCACTTGCGCGTGATACACTTGTTGAAGATGCGCGTCTCCATATCTCATCTCCAATCTAGACACTAACAATTGATAATCATTTTCCTGTCCTGCTGGGATTGTTTGCAGGACGTTCAACGCGTCTCCACGCAAAGCCACAGTTAAAGAAACGGCCTTTTCCTTGCCTGTCCATCCGTTGGCCCCAGCGGCCGCCTCAAATTGTTTGTAGTAGGTGGACCAAGGTATCTTTCCATCGAACGTGGGTGGTTTTACTTTTATCCCTACGGCAGGAACCTTTTCTTCTTTAAACTGTTTCTTTACTTCATTAAACGGCCTCTCAGAAGTTGAGGGAAACCGTAGTTGCCTCATTCTATCTTCCAGCACTTCGACCATATCGTCTTTCTTAGTTGTTGGTGGTAATTGCATTTGGGCTATTTTCTCTTCTACCATCTTTATTACCCTATCTTGTTCCGCCAATCTACCTTCCAATAGTCCTAACGCACTGGCATTCTCCAAAAATTCTTCGAAAACTTTATCTTCCAACGCTTTGACATTTTCCAACAATTCTCCTTTAAGCATTTTAACATTTTCTTCCAGTGCTTTAGTATTTTCAAGTAATTCTTGTTTAAGCATTCTAACATTTTCTTCGGACTTTCTAGAATTCTCTTCGGACTTTTCCAGTAATTCCTCTTTTAACATTCTAGAATTCTCTTCGGACTTTTGCAGTAATTCTTCTTTTAAAATTCTAGAATTCTCTTCGGACTTTTCCAGTAATTCCTCTTTTAACATTCTAGAATTCTCTTCGGACTTTTGCAGTAATTCTTCTTTTAAAATTCTAGAATTCTCTTCCGACTTTCTAGAACTTTCTTCCATTTTACTTAACAACAAACTAGTATCAATTGCGGGTCCAGGTATTTCGAAGCGGTAATTTTCAGGATCTTCCTTCTGTTCTAAAAGCCATTCTCTTAGCCGATTTATCAAAACTTCTTTCTTTCCATTACTATCCAAGTCCCTCTCGTCCAATTCCCGTTTTAAATCTATTACTAAGAGATCTTTTAATAGTTTCATCACCATTTTGTTGAAATTAATTTTAACACTAAAAATTTATTCTCACAGCACTTTATTTAATTATTACGCGATTTTATTTATTTTAAAACACCACACCGGACAACACTGTAACGTTCTTTCTAAAAATAATAATACAAGTGCTGTTTAAATCGTCTATTCACAAACAAATATTTATTTCTATACACTAATGAATACACTATAAATTAACGCTATGATTATAAACCATTAAAAACTATTATTTACAGACTATGAATTTCTAATACAACATTTATATTCACTAATTATTTTGTAATACCCAGTTAATGACTTGCAGTTGACTACTCCTTTTCTCTGCGACGCCGACTTTATACCATCCTATAAACGTTCCAGAAGTCGCCCGAACATACCATGTATTTCTAGAATACACCAGAATAAACCGCGTCTGGTTCACATGCCCGCGCGATGCGTCATTCTCTCGAATGCGATAGAACACACCATTTGTTGCTCGAAAAGAGGTTCTTTCTTTTTCTCTCTTGTTACAATATGACTAAATAAATAAAAACACTTGGTTAAGTTTCACAAATAGGTATATTTTATTAGCTTAATCGCGATTTTGGTTTTAACACCATCGTCGGTTTGAACACATCTCATTTTTTTATGGTAGATCTTTTAATTGTCGAAATGACAGTATAAAAATGTTAATACCTTACAACAGAAAATTTTCAAACAAAAGGCAATTAATTATAATTTGAACACCTAAATTTTATTGTTAAAAGCAAACTCTTGTTATGCAAATAAAATTATTAAACCAAGGGCCGGTTGCATAAAGTATTGTTAACTACATGATTATGATTGTGTAGACGTGATTGGTTAATTCAAAGCAAGTGTTGTAGTGTAATTGGTTCTCTAACGAATTTACTTTATTTTGTTTAATTATTTTGGATGTAAGAGTGAATAAGCTTATCATAGGTGCGATCTATAGCCGCTCGGATAAGCCGCCAACTAAAGCGAGAGCACGCGTCCCTTCCCTAAATGTTTATTTGTCGTCTGCCGCTCCGTTTCACTCCTATACTTTCTTCCACGCTCCCCGAGCATCTATATAAGAGAATACCCAAGCCGTTTTATTCAGTTCTTTACCGGAACTCGAAGAGATCCAGCCAGTCGACCCAGAAAGGCCAGCCTAGCAGTCCGTTCTACAGGAAATCTAAGAATAGGTCCTCTTAATAACCGTAGTTCTCTTTCTGCCATGATCTCATCCCTTACCTTTTCCGAGACGTCGCTGTGCGTGAGCCTGGTGGCCTCATCCCTTACTCTTTTCGAGACCTCGCTGTTCGTTAGCCTGGTGGTCTCATCTTTTCATCCCTCACTCTTTCCGAAACCTCGCTGTGCGTAAGCCTGGGAGTCTCATCCTGTCCCGATCCTCCTTGTCCAGCCCGTCCGCCATTATTCGACACCGTGTTTCCCGACCCCGTATTCCGATATCACACGCTGTATTGCACCCCGTTTGCTGTGGCTACCGTAGTAAAACTAAGGATTAGAGGTAACACTTGCTGGAGTATTGGAGAAAATAAAACTATAAGGTTTGCTGAGTGTGTGTTATTTGCTATAATTAACACCATTGAAATTGAAATTTGATGAAAACCATTTGAAAATTGGATAATTTTTTTTAAACGTTCATTCAACAAAGTTCTATAAAAGTGCTAACGCTATAAGACTACGTTAAACGAATGCTAATTTCGAGCTTAAATTAATTATAATAAGTTGTAATATTCAATTTTAAAAAATGCCCATGTAAAGCGTGCCTTTCATATTGGCCGGCATGACGGAAAGTAATAAATATTCTTATAAACACTAGAAACTGTAATATCACCTATAGCAATCTTATATAAATTTGTGGTGTTATTACAAAACTGTTGATTTACTATATACTCGTATCATAAACTGATAAAACGTTACTGAAAGTGTTGTTATAAAACTTGAAAGTCTTCAGAAGCAATTATAGTAACCATAGGCGCCTGGAAGGGGGTCAAGGAGGGGCACTTGCTCCCCCTGGCAGTTTAACAATTTGAATTTTTTTGAAAATTTTGGATAATATGTCGTTTTTTTCTAGGCTTGTCCCCCCTTGCATGTCGTTTATTCTAGACTTGCCCGCCCTGGACAAATTTCTGCGGGCGCCTATGATAGTAACAGAAATTACCTTAAGCGATGTTATTTATCATTAGTTAGACAACCAGTGATGCATAGAAAAATGATCTAGCCTCAATAAATTCTAGTTTTTATTTTTTGTGCGGTTTCTTAATAATATCATTTAAAGTTGTACAAATACAAAGACCAGATTGTAAAAAGCTCCCGCCCAGTGGTGCAGAAAAAGAATGTTCATAGTTTTGGCCTCCTGCAAAAAAGAATGGAGGAAAAATTGCAAGAAACTTTGCTATGAAATCTCCTACTGTATTTAACTTTTTCCAAGTTTTTAATTAGCCATTATCCATATTTAAATTACAACGCAGCAAATAATTAAGCTTATGCACAAATAACTGACATATTGTAGCCATCTTGTATACTAAAAACAGGTATGACTCATAGTATGGTTTATAAGGGTAATTTGTAGTCACTAAAGGTAACGGAAATTTATAAAGTAAATATTGGTTACCAAACCTACCATATACCTACTGTATAGAAACACTATTATCTTCTAGGATTTATAAAAGTAATTAACAATATCATTATATCACTCCAGAAATATCAGTTTTATAATGAGATAATGGCAAATTTATTAAACATTTTGATAGGCTACATATTATAGAATGTTGAAAATCTTAGTAAAACAAACGTGCTTATGAAATGAACAAATGAATTAGTACTTCTAATTAAGTCGTCCGTAATTCATACCAAATTCTTGTATGTAGGTATAACACATAAACCTTAGTTCCAATTCCATTCATGGAATAAATCGATTCGAAATTCTATTAATACTTGAGATGTCACAATTGTACAAGTTTAGCGTTACATTTGAATTAAACTGAGTACAAAACTTTTAATAACATCCTTTCGTAATAAAATAACACAAAGCAAGTAAAGGTTATATTTAAGCATGATCATGAATATTCCGTCAAATATTCTTTAGAAAACTTGAAAATATTTTTGTTAAACTTGATACTTGACGTTCGGTGTAATTGCATAACTTTCAAGTTATTTAATATGCGTAAAAGTTTCGTACTAAATATTGAGATTCTTTTGAAAGTTTAAAATAGGAAATTTGCAAGATCTTTTATGTACCTTTTGACATCAAGATTGAAATTATCGATTAACGATGATGCATAAACAAGGAACTTGATTAATTTTCATTTTCTTGTATTTAACCAACTCATCTAACTTAGTATTACCTATTAAATCTAAAAAATAGAAAATCTTCTCTCAGTTGCCTAACCTAATGCTTTTAGGAGCAATAAACCAATAAAACTCAGTCAAAAAATAAAAATAAGATTAAAAACATATAGTTAGTAGAGTCCAGCATCGTTTGACGTATTATAGCCATTAGTATTAGTAGCTAATACAACTTTTATTCAGATTGGAACACAATACTTCTATAGTAGTCATCTTGCGACGTATCATTCGTGTTGTAGAATATCGTCGGTCTAATTCTAATACCTCGTAACCCCCAAATCTCAATTTTTCAGGAGAACAAGAAAATGTCACCAAATGTAAAACAAAACTTTTTTAAATGGTTTGAATTCCCGAAATTTTTTAATTAAATTTAAACAGACAAATGTATTAATTTATCGCGCGATTAAGCATGCATACATTATTAAAAAGTGTGTTACCCATATCCCAAAAAATGTACCAGGTTGGGATACGAGGTATTTCTTAAATCGCTATAGAATAAAACTGGAAGCCCTGTGGTTTACGAGAAGTTTACTATTCGACTCAGCGCACTATTTACCATGGGAATAGCTCATAACCCCAAAATCGCAAAAAAGTAGGTTACGAGGTATTAGAATTAGACCGACAATATACATTTTTTGTCTCTATTGCTATGATTTTGTACAAATCATGCGATTATCAACAATTAATTCCACATAACCTTATGGACTGGATTATTAATGAACTATTGCAGGGGGTGTTAACAGTAAAGCTGCACAATGGCTCTAATATTTATAGTACTACGAATAAAGAAAATAGAAGAAGAAATTAGGTTCGCTAATCATTGATCTAGTAAACTTGGCCTAAGAGCCAAAATATGCCCGCTTTATCTGTAATAACATATAGTTTTCGATTCATTCCAAAATCATATCGTTTTCAAATATTTCCTAAACACTTATCAAATCTACAAAAATTAAGCACTTTAATAATTAAATAGGTTTATGTACCTTCAATCTTTCCTTAATATCTAATATCTTTTAGTATAAGAAACCAGGATAAGATTAGAGGAAAGGGATGGGAAATCTAAAAATGACCATTGACTTATGAAACAATCAATATTTATAGAGCATCATGATTCTGGTGAATCTTTTGTTCATCCCGCTGTTATGGTCAATGTAATAAACCAGGCACTGTAGTTAATGTTCGGTCAGTCGCATAACGTAAAACTAACAGTAACCTAACCTCATCTGCGACAAAAGAAATCTTTTGTGAATAGAAATGCTAGAAATCAGTTTATAATCCATCCGATATTATTGTACACCTACGTATGTTCACTTATTTATATATTTCAAATTAAAGGACACCCGGCAATTTACCCCGAAAGTTTTCTTTTGGTAGCCGTTTCTTGTTGCAACAGTGAAGTATTACTCCTGCATCTATTCCATGCCAAGTTTCATGAAATTATATAGGGAGGTTCTCTCACACAGATCGCTAATCTTATTTCGTCTTTCATTCCTTAATTTTCTTCCTATAACCGCATTACAACGATGTATGATTCAAATAATAGAATTTGGCGAGAAGTCTTCAGTACAATAACATATGCGAGATGTATGAAGAAATAGCTATAACAACTATCGGTCCTGTATGTAGTTATGATAAGCCGATTCATACAAAATCAGCATTCGTTTGGCCCATAAATAAATGAGGTGTTAAAGAATCAGCCGCAAGTAGAGAACGACTTGGTGGTCTTAGAAGATATTGATATCTACCAAGTGTGAAGGAGATTGGTCCATAACTAACAGAAACGGTAAAATTAAGGTATTGGAAGAGTACTCATTCCAAAAACTCATCGTACGATTTGAATAATTTCAAGAAATGTCTCTGAAACGTCTACAAGAATATTTTGTTAAATCTTGTATGCTTAGGAATGAATAATTATTATTATTAAATACATTTTGGAGAATTTACACGAATTGTCTTGAAATCTACAGAAAATTCCTCCGAGACGCCTAGTCGTTCACTCATGAATGGTATTAATAATATTAAATAAATTTTTGAGAACTGAAAGGAATTGTGATGGAATTTAAAATATTAATAAAAATTTGTGGTAAAATTTAATGAAATTGACAAATCCCAAATATGACTAAATGATATAAAATAAATTGTGACAAACCTACAAGCATAATGATATAATTTAAATTAGCTGTAGGGGAATTTAAAGGATTCATAGAGAATTGGCAGGGTATTTACGAACAGTTACTCACTGAATTTCAAAGAATTCAAAGAAAAACTGATTTGTCTTGGTTTTTAAGTTTTTAGCTTACATATTTATCATGGCTTGTAACATGATAATATGTTGATATACAGCCTTGCATCATATTATAATACTATTATCTGCTGCTTGTACTAGTTTTCAGTCCAATAATTTGCTTCCTGCAGTGCTTGCAACTCCGTCTAAGTTGCTGTGCTTCGTTAATTTTGATATTTTATATCTGTAAATATCAGCACTGCCGGTCATACTTTATCCTTCATAGTTTCGTCGATTTCCTCGACAGCAACACCAATTTGACCCCTATTTCTAGAAAGCACTAGGAATCAGCTTGCTCTCGACTCCATTAACTTGTCACTCATCTATAGAAATCGACGCCTACGAAAAAGACTATTAATTGACTTTTTCCGATACTTTTGGATGTTTGCATTGTGATTTGTGCAAATACAAACTTAATTACAATCAAAGATTATTCTTCAGTTAGACGACATTAGGTATGTTTTGACATTGAATTTTGAGGTTCTATTGACCTATTTTTTGATAGATTTGTTTTAGATGATTAAAACATTTTTGAAGGAATTTGGAGAAAATAACATCCATGTAGGCGAAGCAAAATTTATGTAGATATTCTTTTCAGATGTATCCATTACCCGTTGAAAAATACTTCGAGCGTTCTTTAAATGAAAAGGTATTTGGATGTATTTGTAATGTTCGTGTTTACTGTGCAAGCAGTTTCCTCTATAGAGTTGGGTGCATTTTCACCTGATGGAAGCATTGAGCTAAATCCAAGATACAGTAATAGGAACACTTATCGAAATTATCATTATCAGGATTTCTTCTGTTCTTGGAAGACTGTGTTTGTCTTGACAATCTTCTCGTTAAGTTTTTTATAATCTGTTACCTACCAAAATTTACGTTTACCGGAAACATGAAACCTTTTTGGAACTATCCTCACGGGAGCATTACAAGAAAAAAATAAATGGCTTATAGTAATAATACTTTTATTATTGAAAAAACTTCATATAGTGAAAGTGGCGATAAGATTTAACAAACACAGGTTCACTAACTTAGTTTTAATTTTATGCGATCGATATCTTCATTGTAAAACACATCTTTTAATTGCCTACAAAGTCTTAATACGGCTTTCTTCATTTCGCTCTTTCTTTTCTTTCTGTTCTATAGATGTCTGAGACATTAAATGAATTATTAATTTGTATAGGTGGTCCTATAATTTTCTCGTTAACTAAACTTACTGTATTAATTCTTTCTGAACAAATTTGTTTCTGTAGTCACGAGTGAATCAGCTGGCACAGTAAAATAACCATTACTAACGATTGCAACTGGTTCGAGGGATTGTGAAAATACTAGCAGAGAAGTTGCTGAAATGATTACTTCTCAATTGATACGCACTTTTGATATATTTGTTAACTACAGTTTGCCGTAGAACAATTATTTTTGAAGTGTATTAAAAAAAGAGAAGAATTAAAATCTTTGCAATATTAGCAATGGTGTTTGTTTTGTAATCAATTTTTGCATTTAGTTTCATGAAATCATCACGTCTAATCAATGCATCAAAATTCGAATGCCAGTCGACTAGGATCATGTGAATGTTATTTCGAAATTTCAATTTTAGAAAATAGTGGAAATAAATGTTATTATGGAGTTGAATTGGATTTCCTAAGCTAGAGATAGCGAAACGTTTGGTTAGTTTGGTGATGTTGGAGAGAGGAGAATGTACAGAGTGTTTATTACAGAGTAATAAATGTTATTCAACATTAGTTGATATAAATGAGAAGGTGAAGGCAGGCGTCGACTTTTACCGAAGCAATATCTGAAAGTAAAGTATAAATGTTATCGCAAGAAGGTTTGTGTATGTGCAAAGGTGTTAAATAACTATAAGAGTTATACGTGGGTGAGTTGGAGAAATATTAAGAAGGTTAATATTAAGTATCCTTTATGTAATTTTATTAAGTGCGTCAGTGAAGAGACGTTATAAACAGGAGATGCATTAGAACAGCTAAAAAAGGCAAACAATATTACTTACTCAACTGTAAATAAAATTTGTGAAGTTGCTGGTCATACTGAAATATCTAAAATACAATTATTAATATCAAATATTCTTTATACAATTATATTTTTTATTTAATTATCTACAGTGGAACCGACTCTGCTAATAATTCTAAACGTACATATTACTAGAAACCTTCTCAATAAACCATAAATAATTCTCCGATAGAGAACTTTCACAAAACATTTTTCCTTTTTTATATACGAAATTGATAATTGAAACTATAAGAAGAATGTTGCTTTTACTGGATATTCACAGACACTGCAACATATTACTTTAAAGCGGATTGATCGTTGCAAACAAAAAATAAAAAGCAGAAGATATCAAAAACACTTATCAAAAAAGAATATATAGTAAAGGGTAACGTTTACAGCAAAATGTGCATAAAAAACTAGGAAAACAGATGCACACTATATTTTCTAGAAGACAGAAAAGAGAATAAAATTGTTTGCTATATTAAAGGAAAACTATAAAAAATATGAATAAGATTTCATAACCGCCGCCGGTCAAGAGGAAGGATTATAGAATGGAGGAATAAAAAAGAGGGTCAACTTGGATTGTTGAGGGAAATACTCCAGACAGAATTAGATGTTTATTGGGTGTGGTTTAGATTTCCTACTACGCTATTAACTTTTGTATATTAATTTCCACCCCACTTTCATTATTTTTTATAAAGTTTTTTTTATTGTGTTTTCAGCAAATAACTACGATTTTTCAATATGATCTTGTTTTTCTTTGACATATGCAGTATTTCAAAGTTTTCGATTGATTGCAGCAATTCAAAACGGTGTGCTCTGTTTTCTTCACTCTTAAATGTCATATCTATAGTTAACCTCTTCAACGAGAAGTTCTCAAGTAAAAGGCTAATATTAAAATGCATATTCTGAATCTGATGCTTAAAAATTACTTTTGTAGCATCTATTCTCCTGTATTATTAAGTCTTTTCTTTCAGCTTTGTATCTCCTTCTATTTGTGCTCTAGTTATTTCATTCACTTTGTAGAATATTGATCTAAAGTGTATCTGCCACCATTTCTGCCGATTCGCCTTTTTGTCCATACAGCTTTATAAGTGTAAGTTGGAATATGCATAAGACTAGCGTCCCTATAAGATATTTACTACAAAATCAAATTTTAAATCAGCGTAAGTATCTATTTGCGAGATTATTTTAACGTTTCGTTTGATCACTTTTTAAAAATAGAATTAAATGAAGGATTTGAGCTTCAATTGAAAAATATAAAAGCTGGAATTTGGAAATTGGAAGAAAACTTAGAGTTGGCTTTCTCTGTTAAAAACCTCTGGTTCGATCTCCCCGAGTGCATCTCATTGCAGATTAACGTGGCAATCCTGCCGTTAAAACTGTGTCACGGTCCCCAATGGGCGAGGGATTGAGCTACGCTCAATTAGTGCGTCACTACCTGTCAGTTCCTACTGGTGGGAGCGAAGTTGCTATCCACTCTCTACTAACTCTCCAGGCTAGTAACGGAGCTATTAACGTGCTCACCCGTCGGGGTCAGAGTCATTGTCAGAGACAATTTCGAGCATAACTTGTATTAACGTAAGTTCAACTAATTGTCAATTCTTCATACAGAAATGTTAAAAAGTATTAAAGAATATATATATCGAGTTAATTATATATATAATAATATAATAATAACAATATGTGTTATAATTAAAAATTTATTAAAGCTTTCGTAATGACTTAACAACAAAATAATAAATTGATTAACAAAGTTTGTGATCAACATACACAACTACAAGTACACAGTGCATTAACAACTTAACAATTAAATCTAAGATTAATTTCGGGATGGGGCTTCAATTTAACAGCTTCAATTTAACAATATAAAAACTGGAATTTGGAAATTGGAAGAAAACTTAGAGTTGGCTTTCTCTGTTAAAAACCTCTGGTTCGATCTCCCCGAGTGCATCTCATTGCAGATTAACGTGACAATCCTGCCGTTAAAACTGTGTCACGGTCCCCAATGGACGAGGGATTGAGCTACGCTCAATTAGTGCGTCACTACCTGTCAGTTCCTACTGGTGGGAGCGAAGTTACTATCCACTCTCTACTAACTCTCCAGGCTAGTACCGGAGCTATTAACGTGCTCACCCGTCGGGGTTAGAGTCATTGTCAGAGACAATTTCGAGCATAACTTGTATTAACGTAAGTTCAACTAACTGTCAATTCTTCATACAGAAATGTTAAAAAGTATTAAAGAATATATATATATATATATATATATATATATATATATATATATATATATATATATATATATATATATATATATATATATATATATATATATATATATATATATATATATCGAGTTAATTATATATATAATAATATAATAATAACAATATGTGTTATAATTAAAAATTTATTAAAACTTTCGTAATGACTTAACAACAAAATAATAAATTGATTAACAAAGTTTGTGATCAACATACACAAGTACAAGTACACAGTGCATTAACAAGTTAACAATTAAATCTAAGATTAATTTCGGGATGGGGCAACTAACGCGGACAAGCGGACGCGGCAAACTGGGCTCGGTTAATTGGGCGCAAGAGAAGTGGTCGCAAGGATAACTGGACGCAGGGACAACTTGAAGCCATTCATCAGCGCTAAAAACAGAACTAAAACAAAAAGAAAAACAGCACTTCTTGTTTGGGGCTGCATTTTGTCATGCGAAACTGGCCCCTTACATCGCATCGAAGGGGTTATGAATAAGGAAATATACCAAAATATTCTGGAATTTTAACAAAGTAATGACCCGAAGCATTCTTTCGTCCTTGTCAAGAAATGGTTTCAGAGGAGAAGGGTTAATGTTACGCAGTGGCCCAGCCAAAACCCTGATTTAAACATTATCGACTACATGTAGGAGGGACTACATAAGGGCATAGCATATGCGCATAACATGCTGGCTACAGATTTGAAAGATAAGTTTCAGAAACTGAAAGAGACATGATTGGGCAGCGACAAGTCAGTTATTGAAACTTTGTTGGATTCAGTGTCTAGGAAATGCCAGGCTGTAATCGATGCGAAAGGCTTTGCTACTAAGTATTAGTTAAATTAATCCCGTCTAGGACAACTAGACGCGGCCAAGTGGGCGCATGAAATACTGGACGCAGAGACTTGGCGCTAATAAGTATTAGTTAAATTAATCTTAGATTTAATTGTTAATTAGTTAAATTACTCGGTGGTTGAACACAAACTTTGTTAATGAATTTTAATAAATTCAATAACAAAGTTTGTCAACAAACTAATGTTTGTTGTTAAGTTATTATGAGCGTTTTAATAAATTTTCAATTATAACACATATTGTGAATTCGTGAACATTTGATTGACTTGGTATATATTCTTTAATACTTTTTAACATTTCTGTAGGAATAATTGGCAGTTGGACTTATGACACTACCAGTTATGCTCGGAATTGTCTCTGATCGTATCTTTTTGGCCGCTGCTGTACATTACTAGAGAAAAAGATAATTTTATATTATATTATAACAGACTGAAAACATCATAAAATTCATTTTTGAAAGGGATAATAGAATATAATAAATAACTTCAAAATAGCATTCTTAACAATTTAATTAAAAATTAAAAACAGACATTTTTACAAATTTAAACGCTTTTTTAAACCATAACTATCAGCAAATGAAAATGAACAATTATACACAGGGTGTCATGAGATAGAACGCATTAATTTTAAGGAGTGATAGAAGACATCAAAAGGAACAAAAAAGTCTTAATAAGTTTTTTTCAATGTTAATAAGCTTTCAAGTAATTTAGAAAAAACCATTGCCATATCTGGCAACCTTGCTTAAGTATAATCGCAGCTGGGTCTTGACCTTGTTTTAGAAAATCAAACTGATGATGAAAGCAGTTGTTTAAAAATAATAAACATCCCAAGAAGATTAGTTGGGTGACATTCTACGAAAATTGTAATCGGCACCGTAAACAAAATTTGTAGGTTGTACGTTAAAATCACGCTGATTCATAACAAACTAACTGTAAAAATAAGACAATCATTGATCTACATTTTGTATTTATTAATTTCCGGAATATTTTCAAAATTTCTTGACGTATTTGTGTTTTTAATAAAAAATACTATCTTATGTAAAGAAATTTGATTAAGGCACCTAATTACCATAAAATTAAAGATTTTCTAATGTAGCCAGAACGAGGTGTCAACAAAATCCCTTAACCTAATTATCTAATTTAAATTAGATAAATCTTCTCTTTAAAAGATATTCTCTTATAAAATCATTAAAAACTGTTATTAGAAGAACAAAGCTCTTTATTGACAAATTATTATTTCAAAGTTCAACATACTACCAACTCAGTATGATCTCATCTAATAATAATAAAAGAGTATTATTTACACAGTTGCGGTCAGGCATTGACCCAAATATTCTTCAAAACGTGCTTTTATTTCAATGTCAAGAAACCTCCACATCAGCATTTTCTACGACTGTGGAGCAATTTTATTACAAACTTTACATGGTTGTCACGTTTCTTAATTGCGTAAAATAATTTGTAATTGTAAAAAGAAGTCAATTTACGCGGAAACAACATACGATAGGATAAAACGTTATTAAGGTTTGTTGTTGTGATAGATGAGATGCATCTGCCGACAAAGCGCCATAATTAAAGTACTATTATTAACGCGGCAAAATGATGTTAAAGTTTCCAACTTTCTTATTTTCTTCTGAAAAAGTGGTACGTTCTAGAACAAAGTTGTATAAGACTTTTTTGTTCATTTTAGTGTCTTCTATCACCCCTTAAAATTAATGCGTTCTATCTCCGGACACGCTGTATAGTTATATAAGCTTTGCAAGTGACGTACGAGATAACAGGTAATATAGTTGAGAGATAATGTATCATCTCGAACTTGCACTTTTCAAGATAGTTACATTGCTGACTAATCTAATATACACTTTTAGATGCCTTCATTTTAATCTTTTAAAAGTTAGTCTTCTAACCTCCATCTAGGTGTGGACTTTCAAATTGTCATGCTAAAAACGTAAAGATTCGTTCGAGTATTAATTAATTGAGTTTCGTTTAATATCATTTAAATGTGAATTCTCAAATTGTTCTGTTAGGTGTATTGATTCAAATCTAATTATTTAAACTCGTCTTAACTCATGTAAATAATGTTCTACAAATTGCATTGTGAATATTTTAAAACGTTTTCTCTTCATTATAAAAATAATATTATATCGACTGCAAACAAATATATTAATAAATTAATAATAATACTAATTGTTTTATTATATTTATTATTTTTCTTGCTCGAATCGAAACAATTGAATACATGTGCAATGCGCATATAGATTCGAATAGAACTCTTTTGTTCAGAATATGCTGGTGTATGTACATATGTACATATACCCTTAGTATCAACGCTTGTCTTTCAGCCCCAAATGACAATTAAATCAATGCAATACAGTACAACAATATTAAAATTCTTTAAAATTCATTATCTATTAATTGCCTAAACTTTAAAATTTAATGTTTGCGGAAATGGAAATGAAATTTTCAGTTTTATTATTTTTTCAGTTCCCTGCACTTTAATATTAGTTCGGTTACTTAAAACTTTCAAGTTATAAATCTATAAGCTTTAACCTAAAAATGAAATTGCAATTTTTACCTGAATTCTTAAGTCCGTCCCATTTAAGCTTAGCTATCGCATCGGATATATTTGTGACGTGAAACAAAATCCCTTGTGGATTCTTTGCAAGTAGTGCTGCTTAGTGTTAAGAATCAACCAACTCATATTAACGTTTGAAAAATCCTGAAGGCAAGACAGCAAAAGCAAAAAGAATAGGGAGATATTTAATATAGATCTTATAGAAAAGTTAAGAGTTAGGTTTTTGAGAATTGTCGCAAATAGGAAAAACTACAGAAAAGATAATTGCTTTGCTCCCCTACCTCCAACAATGATATGAGCTTTACCTGAAGTTTTTACCGGAAATTAGACGAAACATGACCAAGATTAGAAAGTTTGATCGCCCGTTTAATAGTGTACGAGGGAAAGTACTAACAGCATTCCTAACATACAAAATATGAAATATCTTTGAAATTAAATGATGTAAATGGAGTGTCATTCAAAAGTAGGAAATTTGAATAATATATAAAATAATTAAGAGCTATCCCATAGACTCTTTTTGTAACGAATGAAAACAGGTCATGATGGCAATCGATTTTTTTGAATTTCACATACAGGAAGAAGAGAGTGTTCTATAAGCTACGCATGTTTATTTCAAATTATTATTTTGCTCTTTTAAATAAAACTAAATATGCTGTTTTAAAAGTATAATAAAAAGAGAAATAACTAGTTAAATACACAAGTTATGAAACTATTACCGAACTTAAACTAATTTATTTAAAAGCTATTTATTAACTACAATATTTATTTTAAATATACAAATGTTTATTTATTACTATTTAACACTAAACGCTTCTTGCTCTTCTCTCAAAACTATATGTGGGGTTTTTCCCGTTTATTACATTAATTTAATCATTTTTAACATTATATGAATCATGTTTTATAGTTTTATTTGTAGTATTATTACACATGACCTAATTTTTTTTCCAGAGACGAAACATAGGTAGCTTCAAAAGAAACGTTTACTTATGATGCGTCTTTAAATAAACGTTTATTTTGAAGCTACATATGTTTTTTTTCTCTAGGAAAGAATAATAACATCCAAGAATATCATCCAATAACGAAACCGAAAATAGTTTAAATGCGACAAAGAAATATCTTTTACGTTGATATTAACTCTCTTTCAAACCAAGAGGTGTCTCTGTCCCTGAAACCAATCTCTAAAGTGAAAGCGGTGTCCAGGCATTCGATATTTAATTGCAGTACACTCTTCGACAAAACCGTTGTCTTCTATAGTTCGCCCATGGAACAATGCCATGGACCTTAAATATTTAATTTTGTTGGCGTAGTATAAACATTATTTTTAATTATTATGTTGACTACCAAGTGTATTTAAATTAATTTAATGTTGACAGCAATACATTATTTATTTATTTTACTCTTACACTGCGGGGGAACCAAAACCTAAGGTCATATGTCCCTCAGCTAACATGCAACACAATCACACATCCTTAGTTGAGGTTGACAAATTTATCTTAAAAATCTGTTGCCCCAAGTGAGATTTAAATCTATGACCTTTGGAATACAAGAAGTGTTCTCATACTACTAGTCTACCTACGTTCATTATATAATACTTATTATGACGATTATTGTAAAAAAATAATAATTTAATATCTTTTATACATAACTAGCGACTGCCTCCGGCTTAGTCTGGGTCTACAGATTGCTGCATACAGCACATTTCCGCATCGTTCGTTTGTGATTTCTACTCGGTCAACTACTTACTTATGTAATGATGTAAAATCCGTTACATTTCCGGGATCCCAAGGAATAAATTAGAAAAAGTTCTTAAAATTCGGTTTATTACTTTCGGAGATTACCGAGAACGGACATACAGAAAGAAGGACGAGCACTAGGTTTTATATACAGAGTCTATTATAAGAAACACGTCAAACGCGGCAAGCAGTTAGACATCGATAAGACAAACAAAAATGCAAATAAAGAAGTGTATCGTGTTTTTAGCACATACAGTAGGGTTTGTTAGCCTTTAAAACAAGATGTTTTATGTTTTGTTATGTTTACCTTGCTGATTATGAACCTGCAACATAATATTTTTACAATACAATTTTATGATGTCAGTCAGTCAGATGATAATTCCGAGAACGTCGATAATTAAGAAAAGGATATTGGCATAGGTCAAATCATTGTAAACAATGACATCAACAACGTAAGATTCGCCACACATTAAATCTTAAGGTCTTATTACTAAAACGTTTAATTATTGTAGAGAAAACAAGGCGTCATGGTCAGGGGGATCCCCGCAATTCATCGCAGATATTAGAATTCGTAAAGTAATTTTCATATAAAGTCGAATGGTTATATATATATATATATATATATATATATATATATATATATATATATATTTGTCAAACCGCTTATACACACCCGTTTCGCTATATTCTACCGACTTGTCGGACCATTTTCGACGCTCTCAGACCCGGGCTTGGGTCTGGCAACGTTCTCCTATATTTTCGAGGTCTACAGGATAATGTTTACTTAAAACTGCAATAAAAAAATATACAATTTGGGTTTGGAAAAGTAGGGTCTGTAAAAAGTTTTATACAATCGTAGTTCATCACAATGAACTATAGGGGGCGTCGCGCCTTTCTCAAGTGTATATCGTATATTTTTATACAAGACGCTATCAAACCCGCTATGTTCTACAGTCTTCCTAAGCCCTGAATCTGGCAACATTGCCATGACGCATATGTTAAGCTTTGTTTTATAAACGTTTGGTTATAATAGCTCGCATTTAATATTTGATGGAGAAAAGTGACGTAAGAATTACATCAGCTCGTATGCGAGTTCTTTTCAAATTTGTAAATAACTCTCTGGCTTTGAAAAATTGAAGGTTTTAATATTTGTTAATAATAATAATATACTTTATTTATAGCATATAACTAGATAAATTCCGTATAATACATTATAATTTCTTAAATATTAATGTAATTTATTACATATTTTTTACACTGTTTCTTAAATAATGTTAAAGATGTACAGTTTTTTACATTAGCTGGAAGTGAATTATATTCAACTAAACCTTTATGAAACAGATTATTTTGTCCTATATTTGTTGTTACTGTATGAACATAAAAATTATTTCTACTTCTAGTATTATGATCATGAACATCTTCTACGAATAGTAATTCATTTAAAATGTGCTCTGGATATATTCGGTTTTTTATTTTAAATATTAATGTCATCGTATTATAAAATATATTTTGCTTAACACTTAACGAAGATGTAAGTTGCAACATTCTTCTTATGCTAGTATACCTACTACATTTTAATATTATTCTTAATGCTCAATTTTGTTTTTTTCGAAGATTGTTAATTTCAGTATTATTTAGGAGGTAAAGTATACTATCACAATAATTCAAATGGAGAAGTGTTATTGTTTTATATAGTAATAATTTAGACCACTTGCTAAGATTTTGGCTTATTCTACCCATGAAATTTACTTTTTTTGCAACTTTACTGATAACATAGTTTGAATGACTAGAAAATGTTAAGTGACAATCTATTATTACGCCTAAGTACTTCCACTCATAAACTTGTTCTATTTTTTGACTATTAATTTGTATTCCCACATGACTAGATGTATCAATTTCGTTAAACTTATTTTTTATTATCATGAATTTTGTTTTATTTACATTTAAAGAAAGACTATTTTTACCTAACCAGTTATATACATTTACTAATTCATCATTGATGATATTTATTACTTTTTCAACATCATCTCCTATAAAATATATTAAAGTGTCATCTGCAAATAATAATGTTACATTTTTTAATCACATTAACAATATCATTTATGCATAGTACAAATAAATGAGGGCCTAATACAGTTCCTTGTGGAACGCCAAAGGTAGTTTTTTTTAGCTGAAGATGTACTATTAAAGCATCTAGTTTTTTGAAATCTGTTTTTGAGATATTCACTAAACCATTGTATAACTATTGGGCCGAACCCATATCTTTTTAATTTCAATAATAGTAGATCTCTATTAATAGTCTCAAAAGCACGTCTAAAGTCTAGAAAAACTACACCTATCACCTTCTTCTTGTAAATAGCATTTTTCCATTTCAAAAGAACTGATTGTATTGAACTTTCACATGAATTATTTTTCCGAAACCCTGATTGAAAAGGTGTTAACAGTTTGTTCACTTCAATGTAGTCACGAAACTGGATATTTACGACGGTTCTAATAATTTTTCATAAGTTGGCACCATGTTGATCTATCTGTATTCTTCACATTTGTTAGTGTTGGTTATCTTCTCAATGGGGATAATATGGGATGTCTTCAAGGTTTCTGGGAAGGATCCACTTTCTAGACTCATTTGAATTAGATGCAAAAATCTCTGTCCTATTACATTGAAAGCTAATTTAAGAATCTTTACTGTAATACCATCGACACTACTATTCTTATTAGGTAAATTGTTTATAAATTTTTTTAACTCCAAAAACTCTATTGGTAAAACTTTTTCAAACTTGCATTGATGTACATTAATGTGGCTTAAATCAGTTTCAATTTGGGTTAAATTTGTTAATGTAATAATTTGTTGTATGCTGTTAATAAAGTAAATATTGAATTTTTCTGCAATTTGATTTTCCTTTTTTTCTAACTCATTGTCAAAAATAATACCTTCCTTTTTTTGTCTGTTATGGCCTCCTTTAATTAATTATTTAACCGTTTTACACATTTTTGTTGAGTTATTTTTCATATCATCTAGTTTTCTTGATAATAATTTGTCTTGTGGTTCCTGATCAAACTAACAATTCCATTTCTTTGTTGTCTATACCTATTCATATCACTTTCTTCTTGTGTAAAGATTGCTCTTTTATATAATCTGTCCCTTTCTTCAATTTCCAAGGCTATTTCTGGGGTCCACCAACGCTTACAACTCCATTGACATTTAATGGGTTTTTAACAGTTGGAGCATGCCTGTTTAGTG
Source organism: Agrypnus murinus (assembly GCA_929113105.1). Lineage (NCBI taxonomy): Eukaryota > Metazoa > Arthropoda > Insecta > Coleoptera > Elateridae > Agrypnus > Agrypnus murinus. The sequence goes on from OV816023.1 coordinate 93,439,778, forward strand.
TGTTCATTATGGTTTTAACTAATGTTTCTGCTAGTTGATTGGTGTTTGTACAGTCCGGATTCCATGGTTGATCCATTAGATCTAATTGAAATTGCATTTCATTGAAGTTGCTCATGTCTCTGTGTTGTATTGTATATTCTTCATATTTTTCTTTCACTTTTGCATTGACAGTTATTATTGAGTGATCGGTTATTTTTGGAACATGGTGTACCTGGACATCAATAGATTTTTCATTAGATACAAGAAGATCTATGAGTGTAGCACTGTCCTTAGTGATTCTTGTAGGTTGGTCGATAATCTGATGTAGTCCATTATTTTTAATTAAAGTTCTCAGCCTATTTTCATTGTATGAATCCTATTATAGGTCAATATTAAAGTCTCCGATAATTAGTAAGGTCTCTGATCTACTAGCATATACATCAAACAAATTTTCAAGTTTCATTAGAAATTGAGCATCACTAGAGTTTGGAGAGTGATATAAATTTATAAAGTTATATTTGTATTATTGAAAGCATATATTACTACCTACAATCCATGTGTTCATATCAATGGTATCTTTAAGTAGGACTTTATAACTGAATTCATTTTTTATATAAATGATTAGAGTAAGGTTAACAGGATTTTCGAACAAGTGAGACAACGCAACATAATACGGAAAAGTTAATTTTTGGGAAAAGTGGATGGTTTCCAAATAAGGTGGAAAAGTACATATTTCATTTTCCGTAGTAACGATAAATTTCAAGAACTTGATTAAATTTTTTAGTATAAAAGTACTGTAATATATTCTTTGTATGTTTGTTTGAAGGATTGTTTGTGGTTAATGAATGCTTTATTCTTTTACTGTTAAGATGAGAGAATGAATGCTTGAACTATTTGGTTTCTGAATTATTTTCTGATCCCTCGTTTACATTCGTTTCCTTGGATACTACAAAGTATCCAAGGCAACGGTGATCATCACATTTATTGCTCCCTTGTTTTTTAGAGTTTTTCCAGCAGAAAAAGTCTCCATCAGTTTGCTTGAGGACAGGATTGGAAAGAACTAGTGAATGTACGCATAAGATGCGGTTGTGATGTGTAAAGTAACTTGATAGATACGTAAAATACCGCGTTTTTTTCTTTGGCTGGTTTTACAATTGATTAAAGTTAGTACAAGGCTCTTAATGTTAATGTTCGTTACAATGATAAGAACTTAACCTATAGAAATGAGCTAATAATCGAATGTGATAATTGAAAACGGTTAAAATTAAGACAGCAGATTCTTAATTTTAGGGCTCGTTGCAAAATGTAAATAACTAAAAACTACAAAACTTAACCTAAGAGGAACGTATGAGGATACTGTTGGACTTGTAGGTTGTTAGTTGGATCATAATCGTATATGCAACATAAAAGGAAAATAGTAAATTTATGTACACAAATATGTCTAACAGGTAACAAAAAGTAATTGCGAACGTTCTATACATAAACGGTATAAAAAAAGATAAGAAGGATTTGTAATGGGCTGCATCCGAGTTTATCTGCTATGTATTCCCTGTGTGCCCGATCATACGAAGTAACGAATTTTTAGTACGACCGTTTATTGAAGTTCACAACAACCGATTTGTAATTATACGTTCTGCGACACACTGCTGTGTGGGTTTCTTGTAGGGTTCTGAAACTTTTTCTGAAATAAATAGGTTTAGCTCAGGTTTAAGTCGACAATCTATGCCAACGAAATTGGATAATTCTTGTTGCATTCTAAGGATTGGAAAGTTATGAATAGCTTCTCCTTTTGAAACTTGCGGCGTAACTCCATCACTGTTCACTGTGTGGTCGAGACAAGTTAGTTCTTTGGCTTCAAAGATTGTTTCTTTTTTAATTTGATAGTTAACCGTAATGGTATAGGCGTTGAAATACTTTCTTTAAATGCTGTAGATAGTCTGCTTTGATGGCAGAAAAATTTAGAACAGAAAAAACTTTATACAACCGTGACTTCAGATAGATTATGACTTCAGCGATGGAACTTCTCCATGTACTGGTAGTGGTGGTGCTGAGAGAGTATTGATCCTCTACTGGAATTATGCTAATTGATTTCTCGACATCTGCTTCATAAATAGGATCCTGGTATCTTGAATGGTATGCTAGCAAGAGTAAGTTTCTTGACAGATTGTTGCGTGTTCAATTAAAGTCGGCGGTCACCACATGTAATATCCTCTGTGTTTGTTTGTTTGAAAGACTGTTTGTGGTTAATGAATGCTTTATTCTTTTACTGTTAAGATCAGAGAATGAATGCTTGAACTATTTGGTTTCTGAATTATTTCCTGACTCCTTGTTTATATTCGTTGCATTGGATACTACACGCACACATACATATCACTGGATCACAGTACTCATACATATCGTCGACGTTAATGCATACTAGCGGAACTATTTTGTAGCAATTTTCCAGGAGCGCGGTTTAAATGCTTATAAAAACTTTGTTACAGATGGCATGATGAATTCTTTGAAATCGCAACTAGCAACATTGCTAGTTACAACATTTCAAAGAATTAAGTTCATATGCATTAACGGCGACGATATGTACTATATACCACCAATAAATAACAACGTCGTAGACCATTCAGGGTATAAATCGTGAGGTGTTCTTTATCAAAAATTAAAATGGGCGAACTAAGTTGAGCATCATTTGTGACTTTTTTGCTAAAACGCTGAAGGAAAGCTTTCTCGTCTGTAATTTGTAAGATTACTTAATGGAACTTTTAATGGAAACAGGGCACTCAAAAGGTTCGGAGGGGCAGTGTATGTTGCAACCCCCAATTGAATTTCATGAACATTGGTATGGGTAGATGCAGTAGCAGCACTTCACTATAGCAACAAAAAACGGCCACCTCGTAGAACAAAAGATAAACGGAATAAACTCTGTGGGACGTTCTTTACCAAAAATGAAACTGGGTGGACTAATATGATTTGCGCCTGGTATATTTAGAACTACATATATTTCAAATGTAATCAGAAAATCTCTGGTGTACAATTCGTCACTAAGAATATAATACATATTCCAATTCACAAATAGCTATTTCAGAATACAATAAAAATTGATCTTTAACTTAGTACAAGTGCAATATAACGGAATTAGGCAAGGTTTGAAAAAACTTCTTCTTTTCTTCGTTACCTTTCGACGTTTCTGTTAAAGGCACTTAACCACCATATAGTGTATACTGTTTTGTACCTTCAAATTCATTAAACAGAAATTAGCGATCGAACATTCCATAATTTTTTTGTAACTGTACAAACGCACAGTAAAAATAGAAACTGCTATTTTTTAATCTAAGTTAAACTAATCAAATGTAGTCTATTTTGGTCAACTAAACTTGAAAATGACTTCATGCTTGATTTGTTGATGTTTACGAGTAGATAATATCCTGAATTTTGTAAAATATCAATATTAAACCACGCCTTCAGATGGATTTTGTCGTTTTATTTTCAAAAACTGTTAGGTTTATGGACTGGTTGTTAAGTGGGTTAGATAAAATAAAGCTTATTTAATTGGCGCATGAATATATATCATACAGGTTGTTTCACTTAAGATACGTATCATCTGAATAGGTGGTAGTACACATAAAATGCAACAAAAAAGCTGAAAATCATTAGTGTCTATCTTTCATAATAACCGAAAAAAGAATGGTTTTTGAAAAGTGGGTAGCAGGTCACTGGTCTAAGAATCACACTTGGAGGTGGATGTGCCTATCTGATACATTGACGCAGCAGCTGCTAGGTGATGTCGCAGTTTGTTTTGACTATAATTTCCACCAGTTTCCAAAAGTTGACATTTTTAGCAAATTTTTGTTGATTTGCGTAAAAACAAAAAGAGTTTTTTGTTCCTATTGATGAATACTATCACACATGCAATTTATACGAAAGTTGAGTAAAACATCCTGTATGTAGACCAACAATTTCTACCAATACATTTGACGGAGCAACTTCAGAACATAACTTATTGCGATCTTGTATTCGTCATCAAGTACTTAGCTAAGAAAAAAAAATGTTGAGTTCGCAGTGCAACCTTAGCATCACTTCTGCCAAATTCATGAAGCGATGTTGTTGTTATTGTTGGTTGTAGTATTATGATAATTTTGCAGTAAAACGAATATCTTTAGGAGAATACCCTGTACTGGAAAATTATTTTATAGAAACCAAAATGTATAGGGCATTTCACCTTGTTTTGAAATCTTTCTTACTTCGTTTGTACGTCATACTGCATGACGTTTTACATTTATTTTCTTTCTGCATTTTATAGAGCATTATTTGACTTGTCACTATTCGACTTGGGTCAAGTATACCTGTTTTGTGAAGAATTAAAATTTGCATTCAATGGTGTATTCATTAAACATATCACTGGCACAGAATTCCGTATCTAGTGGTAGCGGGTACGCTACAGCTACCACAAGCACAAAATAACACTAATGTATGTTCTAATAACAACTGTCCTTGAAAACAAAATTTTATCCAAATTGCATTTTTGACTTTTTTATTTTGAAGGTCTATAGCTTTGTAACATTTCATTTTTGAACATAGATATGTTGTGCTTAATGGCCTATTTTGATCAAATGCATTGACCCTCAGGAATTGGCATCGTCTGCTCGAGATATCCTACATGTAAAATGGGTGAAGTCCCATTTAATGTTAAATATCTAGCTACATTTTAAAGCAGGCGTGGAATTAAGTCGTGAACTTAGAATTCCAAAACAAAAACCATTCAAGAAAAAAATTACTCGATACGAATATCAATATAAAGGACAATGAAAGAGATATCCAAAAACCCTGAAGTGCCCTGTACGTTTTAGGTTCACTAAAAAGATTGATTAGTACAGGGTATACCCCTAAAATGTATCTTGCCAATACGAGAATTACCATATGACTAGCCCCAAATAATAATGATAATATCGCCTCGTAGATTTTGCTGGAGATGCTGAGATAGAATAAGACTAAACCAGGATCGCGTTCGATGCTCAACGAGATTTTCATAGTTATTTCATGATGAACATCAAATCACACAAAGTTATGCTCGAAGCTTCTCGTATAATATGTACCGATACAAATTATTTGTCTGTGTGACATATGATCGTTTTTTCGATAACACAGAAACAAGACAACATGCACAAAGTTTTCTTAGCTTTTTGGTATGAAAGTTAAATAAAATCCTATTTTACCTAACTGTCTCCATTTTGATAAACCTAATAGTTTCTGAAAAAACAGTAAAAACCCTCTGGGGACATGGCTTACCCTCATCAGCTTCTCTGGTTCACCACTTTTGAGTAGTAACTTTTAAGGGGTTATTTAACATATCACAGAGAAGGCCTATCAAAAATCCAAGGATATACCTCAATTCCCCTCTATTTTTACAAATTTGACTGAACTGTTACCGTGGCATTAAAATATACATATATTAGAAACTGTTCATTTGTGATAAAAACATAACAGTAAAATGTTCAGGAGGTCAAAAGATTTGGCTATAACATTTATTTTTTCAAAACACATATACATGACGTGTCTTCGAAACTTTTAATTGTATTCTTGTAAACAAAAATAATCATGTTAAAATAAATGATTTAAAAGCAAATTATTAAAAAACAATTATTTGCATAAACCTTATGTATTTTAGAACAAAAGAGGCTCAATGCTATTTTCTCATGTTAATAATAATTTTCAGAGTTACATCGTTTTACGGAAAACGTTAATTTTTCTGCGTTTAAGGTTATTTATGGAATTTACGAACAAATCAACAAAAATAAAGATCACTTATGTGCTTAGCATCCCGAAATCATTACGTCAATCGTAATTTTATCTCTGATACATTCGGCAACATTGCTGGGTTCGGTAGGGTAGGTAGGCTTGCTTAAAATTATACAAATGGGTCTGTAAACACTGTAATATGTATCGGGTCCAAGAACGACTGTCAAATATCACCAATATTTTTTTTTCATATATTTTTACCCCTCCAGGATCTTAAATATTGCTTATCAGAAATAGATCAATATTATGTAAAATATACACATTTTAAAAATCAAAAAATGCGGGTCTACTAACGACCCTACCATATAGCGGGTCCGACAACGTCGATTAAACCTATATATATATATATATATATATATATATATATATATATATATATATATATATATATATATCTTATATATCAGATTTATTTTAAAGCTGTTATCAGATTGAATTTATTTCAAGTTTAAGTCTGCATTCTTAGTATTATGCAGCATGAACAAATTATTTTGCCTGGCTCTCAAATTTCAAAGGTGGCACCTACAGTTATTAATGGTATCACCATAAACGCGTTTATAATTTTATATTTACCGTTCTAAAAACGTCTATCAAAATTATTAAAAATTTTGACTTTTTCTAATCAAAAAACTTTATTAAGATTTTTTGTTCCAAATGCCATCAGAATTGCATTGGTCTACCTAACGAATTTTAGCAGTAAAACAATTTCCCTCCTTTTGAGTCTTCAAACGCTTATTTTCTTAATGCAAATAACTTAATTAAGCCGACCGCAACTTCAAGACAAATACCAAATGATTATACACCGTTATTTGGGTTATTGTCCCTTTTTGTCGCATTTGTAATTTGTTTTCACCATTTAATCTCGTTTTTGTAAGTGAAACACGCGGAAAATTTAAAAGGGTCGCCGTGTGCCTTTATTTGAAATACCTACACATCCAGTGGTTTTGTTTCACAATAGGTTTATCATTTCATTAATCAAATTACCTGTCAGCCTTGTAGGATTTTGTAATCTAGCAACAACTTCATGTAAAACAAATGTAAATCGTAACTGAAACATTTATGGAATAAAGAAGGAACAATCAAAATTTCCCTGAAAAGAAATCGTCAGTGATAACGTCTTTAACGTACATTCGTTCAGTTACACGCTTATTATAACTTTTCCTTTGCTGTGTAGAGTAGATTTCAATGATTTGCAGTATAAAAAATCTTTAGAATCGGAATTTTGTATCTGTGTACCACTGAAGGGTTTACAACACTATCTCACAGCCAGCATAAGGTTAAAGATATTAGTTTTGAAAAATTTAATTAAGTGTGACGATTATAAAGTTGGTCGTATTAGAAAGTTTTTTGAGCGCCACTGTGTTTCCAAATTTTTTATTGATGGCTAAAAATTTATTAGAAAAATCTTAAAAAATTGAATTCTTGATTCAGGCCTCCTCTATTCAGAAAATGGTTGCTGGATAAGTAATAAAAGACCAAAATATAAGCAGATATGTAACTAAAGCGCGTAGTATACAGTTTGAAACGATGATAACAAATAAAACAGGTAATGATAAACAATCGATTGAGAATTCTTGGCATGAGTAGGGGTATATGGCGGGTTCTGGGACCACACCTCCACACCTCGGGTAGGCAACCATATATACACGCTAATATATAGACTAATATACAGCTATCGTTCTCCGACAGGAAGTGACGTCATAAGCACATGTGTTATAGGTAATATGTAAACAAACATGGCCGCCAGATGTAAACAAACATGGCCGCCGGATGTAAACAATATGGCCGCCGGAAGTGACGTCATACGTAAACAAAGCAGCTGATTGAAATAGCGGTATGCATGTAAATGCTCTTATTGGTTATGCCCGCCAAGCATATGTAAACATACAGGGTAACCAAATGCTATTTAGTTAAATAAAAAATTACTAAATAATTCCCCAAAAAATGTAAACAAAGCAGCTGATTGGTTGATTTAAATGGCGGTATGCTCTTATTAGATAAGCCCGTAAAGCATATGTAAACATACAGGTAACCAAATGATATTTAGTTAAATAAAAAATTACTAAATAATTCCCCAAATGTAAACAAAAGCAGCTGATTTAAATGGCGGTATGCTCTTATTGGTTATGCCTACCAACTCTCGTTAATTGGAATGTATGTGTAGGAGAGAGATAGTAAGATCCTTCTTAAATAATACAACATAGTATAAAGGTTTATATCATATATTTATGCACACTACATATGTAATTTATAGACTAAAAATAAAAAATTACATAGGTAAAGATATACAGACTTATATAATACAAGTTATACATGAGCACTTAACTAGTTTCTAAATTATCATCGTTAGAAATCCTATAATTTCCCCAAGCTTATTTATACATATCACATACACAATTTATTATAGAGTAATTACTTTCAAAGAACAATTACATAGGTAAAGATATACAGACGTATATAATACAAGTTATATATGAGCACTTAACTTGTTTCTAAATTATCATCGTTAGAAATCCTTTAATTTCCCCAAGCTTATTTATACATATCACATACACAATTTATTATAGACTAATTACTTTCAAAGAACAATTACATAGGTAGAGGGTTTATATACAGGCTTATATAATACAAGTTATACACAAACACTTAACTAGTTTCTAAATTATCATCGTTAGAAATCCTATAATTTCCCCAGGCCAAGGTATCACCGTTCCCACCAGGGATAATATATCGTTTATCATCTTTCCATGATAACGCTACTTTAGTTTTTAATTCTGTATAAAGTTGGTGGTTATATGAACGGAAAGATTGAACATGTTTATAAATATCTATATTGCGTAATACCACATTTCTATAATCCTTCAAACCCAGTTCGTTCTTGATAACTTCCTTCTGGACACCTTTAGCTGTTTTGGTGAGCAGGCCCTCAACATCTACAGCATAAGCTTTTGCCCCCGTTCCCAGAAATTCCCAGAGAATTCTACCCGCATACTCGTCTTTCATTCTACCAATTATGGACTCATTCTGCGGAATTCCAAATTGATTATCGACCCTAAAGTTTGATGTGTCATACTTGTACAGATATTTCTTCATGTCTTCATAAAAATCATCTGTATTCGTCAGTAGAATTAATGAGTCGGTGTCTGTGTACAGCAGCTGGACCTTGCCCCCGTATATTTTTTTAATATGATTATAATAAAAGTCATACATAATCTGTTTAGCCAGATCTAGCACGCAGAAACCAATATATATCGGCTTATCGTAGTGAACTTGTAGTTTCTCCATGTGAATAGCTACCAGATTCTCTGTAAAGATAGCGCACTCTTTAAATTGCGGTTTTGAGATCAACTTTTCAGCTCCTAGTCTTCTTCCATTATTTTTCCAGTGCGTAACTAACCGTATATTTGATCTATTTTCTGTATTTTCCATCGTTTTACCGAAGACTGAGTTATTTAATAGTTTATAAAACATTTTCCCGAACTCACTCTTATCTGCATTTCGCATATCTGTGTTTAGGTCAATATACTTTTTTAACCACGGAGATTGTTTAAAAGATAAAACACGGTGGATCTTTGTAACTTTCAATCCTGCTGCTATACACTGCTGTAAATTTCGGTAATGAATTACATACATGCTCTTGTCAAATAAGTTGGGAATTAGTTTTGACTGCTTCGAATTTTGCGGGGTAATATTTTCCGGGCAGAATGGTAGCTGATCGTGATCATCGTGAAGTTCTTTCGGATAGTGCAAATCTACTTGTAAAATGTACCCAGTCTCAGATTTTTTCGGAATTTTTAAAACATCGAAATTTTCAACTTCGCTATCTGTCAACCATGTAAACCCCGAATGTGGCAAATATTCAGACATCGCAGCACCATAGAGATTGGTAGCATCTAGGTAATTTATAAACGTTGTAGGTTTTGTTCTATCATATGTAGGCATATATTTGTTATTAGCTTGAACACTTCTTTTACTGCATTGACTCACACCGCCTCGAACACCTTTTTTAATAAAGTGAATCATGTCGATATCGGTTAATAATTCTAATTCTGCTCCTGTATATTTAAGCATTGCAGTCCAAGACAGACCCGGAGCTGTGAAGAAATTGGCCGGATCTAAATGATATACTTTTTGACATATACCTCTGAAAGCTTCAAATACATCTGCTAACAGTAGCACATCACTTTTCAAATATATATCGGAATAGTCACCGAGAGTTTTACATTGGAAAGTATTCCACACAACTGAAGCTCTATGATAATCCTCAACTGATACGTCTTCATTTCGTAATTTATCAAAAAATTCTTCTCGCGTCGGTAATTTATCATAATCTAACTTATCGAATGAATCTACAAATGAATAGGGAAAAACACCTTTTTTTCTCATTAGGCTAAACTTATGGTTTTCCGGAAAATACTCTTTAGTAATCTGGCATTCTTTATCTGTTAAATTTTTTGTTAATTTCTCTAACCCCATAGGCATAAAGCGAAATGAGTCTAAAAATCTTAATTTCAAATATTTGTTTTCCATACTTCCTAAAGTGTTAACTACGGTGTCAACATGCACGTGTTTTGAAAAAGAGATATATTTTTCTTTGTTTACCGCAATAACATCTATTTTAGAACCATCGACACCTAATGATTTTATGAAGAGGTGAGCATCATAATGTGATAAATTGTGAAAAAATACAGGTATAAAACTAGGATTCTTAAAATGTAAATTACATATAGAATGTGCAGGGGCTCGATATTTTCCTGTTAAATGACAATGATCACGCACCCTTTCATCTTCCTGACGGAAGGGTTTTTCGCATATATGACAACATTGAGTGAGTGCGTGAATCAATTTCTCTTTTTCAGTGATTCAATCATTGGGACAACACGTTTCAGGTGATCATTATAAATACGTTTGATATCAGCTTCTAACCTATTACAGAAAACGTCAGCACAGTCTTGACCGCGATAAGTAACATATTTTGATAAAGAATCATCGTAGCTACACTTTATATAATACCCAAATGAGTAGGGTTGATGCATATATGTCTTTTCTGTAAATGAACCATCGTTATCGTTCTGACAATATTGGATAGGTTTAAGAATAGTCTCAAAATCTGCATATACTACAAAAGGGTGTTTTAATTTATGTTCAACTGATTCAAATTTTAAAATGTTACCGGGAACTGTATTTCCAAACTTATCAATACGCGGCTCTGTTGAAGGTAATTTAACACTAATATGCTTACAATCATGTTTTTGATGTTCGAATAACCTGTGTTCAGTATTAAAATTAATTAAACAACCATCGCACAGAAACTTTTGTTGTTTCTTTTTTGATAATTGAGAACTGATTAATCTACTTAAGCTTTTAATTAAGCAATAATGAGAATTACCCGCATTGTCGTCTATCACCAGCAAGTTTACATGCTGCTGACTTCTGTTTTCTGTAAAATGTAGAGGCCCAACAACTTCAAAATCTACTTTAGAATTGCTATAAACCTGATTAAGCCCGTATACGTTTACTGATATATTATTTAATTTTTCAAATTTGTTAATATCCTTTAACTTAATAGGAAATTCCAACCCGCTAAAATTTAGTTTATTCTCATATATTTTATATTTTATAACACGTTCAGGATGTTCTTCAGTTGGGTGTAAAGCAGCTAAAATGCTCCACATGAAACATTTTTGATCGGAATTTTGAATGTTTATTACAGCTTTCTTCTGCTGGATAGGATCCGGCAGTGGTATATATGAAGAAGCTTTCAGGGGATTGTATTTGTTGATATTCAATTCGATAAACAGCAGGTTTTTTAATGTCCAACCGCTCTCTTTTTGTTGAAATTCACTTAGTTTATTATCTAGTTCATCCGTAAAATGGTTGTATGCAAGATCTAGGTCTGTTGAACAGTCAAAGTTTTTAACTTTCGTATTAAAGGATTTCACCTCTTCCAACTCCTTTGATGGTAATTCAAACAGACCGAAAAGTTCAATATTCACTTTAACAGCCGAATACTTATCTAATATAGCTCGCACACAATTTAACGCTTTTTGTTTTAGCACCAACATGAATTCTTTCACGTTCAAATAAACCCGATCGTCTGCAGTAATGCGATATGTTGCAATTCGGGTTTTAAATGCCTGCTTTATTAATGCAACCCCTTCATCTGTCACAATACGCGTTTTATTCTTGTGTTGTAGACTCCGGTAGTGTTGAGGTAAAAATCTTGTTGGTATGTCGATTTCACAAACTTCACATCTCGATAAAGCTTCTTTAGCTCCGGTTTTAGAGCTACTCGAAGCAATACGATTCTCTTTAGGACTGTTAGCTGATGCATCCTCGGCCCCCGATAATTTCCTTTTACGCAAACCATGTTTTTCGATCTGGTGCTTTTCAAAGTGACCCTGGCTAGTGTATAATATACCACACTGATCACATAAAATGGAAACTGGTTGACAGTATCCTTTCCGGTGTCTTAGCAGACTATCTTTTCTGCTAAACTGCTTATTACACTGCTCACACGCAATCATTTTTCAACCCTCGGTGAAGATACGTCTTACTAGCACAACTCTCAAGAATAGAAATGATGAACTGCCTCGGTGATGTTCTTTATATATTGTTTCGATTACCCATAATGCACTGCAATTCCTGAGATTCAGAATAGCGCTCGGTTGGAGCGCGCTGAAAATCATATACATAATAATAATAAGTACAGAAGGTAAAATATGTTCAGAGACGTCCAAATACCTTCAATTATAACAAGTGGCAGCCGGCCAATTCATCACATCAGATCTGCCCTTCGTTAAATGTCGAGATTCAAGATGGTTGGCAGAAGAACGCAGGTGTAGCTAAAGATAACATAAAATTAAAACAAAGAAAAGAACATAACCACTGAAAATACCTTAACTTATAACAAATGTCAGCAATGAGTAGGTTATATATACAGATAAAATGTCCCCCCTCATGAATGCACCAGCGGGTTTACAGCTAGGAATTATAAAAGCGTACAAAGAAAATTATTCAACTAGAAAAATGTCTCTAAAAATAATTTGAAAAAGGAAAACCTTCAAAAATCTATACAAACATAATTTCATTGGGAAATAGGAAAACGGGATAATAAAAAGTTTATTAAAAATAATCAAGAAAAAAATCAATTTAAAATGTATACCAGAAAGTTTACCTAAATAATTAGGTAAACAATTGGATAATTTATAATCTTAATACATTATCTACTAAATAAGGTTTCAACTTTCTTAGAAAAAAAATTATTTTAACTTTTGCAACTAGAAGAATGTCTCTAAAAATAATTTGAAAAAGGAAAACCTTCAAAAATGTTTTAAAACATAATTTCTGTTAATTAATAAAAAGAGAGAAGAACAATTTACCGGAAACTCGATGCATAATGATAAAGGTTGATAATATATTTCCCCAAAATAATTAGGAAAACAAAACAGATAAACTTTCATTACTTCCTTATAAAGGGAAAAAACTTAAAACGATAGGATTATTTACCTTTCATACGACGTATAGCTGTTTCTACATGTCGTTTAATGCCCATATTCAAATCACCCTTTTCCAGAACAGCCTCTAGAAGTTTTATATTTGAAGATGCAGTCTTCACCCACGCTTCAACTTCTTGGGGATTTTTCAATCATTGACATCATTTCAGATGATAACTGCATTATTGAAGCCATTTTTCCTTTAAAATAAAACACTTAAGCCTTAATACGTTTAAATAAAAAATTTATATACCTCTGAAGAATTCACTGAATAAAATTTACAAACACACCACAGGAGCACTCAAACGAAAATGATAGTTCAAATTAGATATATACATGTTTTTATTACCTAACTAATAAGCGCGGGAAAGAGCATAATGTCATGGAAGGCCATCCTCTTATCATTCTGAATATACATTTTATCAGTTCTTGCGGTTTTATATGTTTACTATTTTCTTTATTCTTTGAAAATAGAACAATCATGGCATAAAATTAATTTATTCTTGAAAAATCAAAAACAAATTATAAAAATGTCTTTATTGATCCAGATAAAATCTTATTTATTAGAGTATTACATCTTATAAGTAACATGATAAACTTACTAGGCGATTTACAATACATTTCTCTATATTTAATTTAAGGCAATAAGCGATTGTGTTTGGTGTAAAAAGATTTACAACTTCTACTTCTAACTTCAAGTTGCAAGAAGGGTTGTAAATCAAATTGTAAAACGTAATTTATAAAAAAAGGTTAAAGGAATTGTAAATCAAATTGTAAAATATAATTTAAGTTGTGATGATTATTTAAGTTGTTTTAGAAATAATTATGTAAAAATTGTTAAACAGAGTAGTATACAAAGTAAGCAACATAATGTATATAGTGTTGAACAAAAAAAAGAGAGCTCTTTCGAATGAAGATGATAAAAGATATATATTAGATAGTGGTATTGATACTTTACCATGGGGACATTATAGGTAATGTTGAAGTAATGGATGTAGACTAAGTTTTATTGTATCTAACAGGGGTAGTAAAAAAGATTTAAGTAATTACAAAATGTAATTAGTGTTCTGACTGGCGTTTTAAATCTCTAACTAGAGTGAGAGATGTTAGTTACAAATTTGATGTTAATAATCTCAAAGTTGAGTTTTTCATCCACACCTACTAAACATATGCGAATTTCTCCAGCTAAAGACTAAAACATGTCTACACTGAACCACTTTTCAACACCAGTAAATATGAAGTAAACAACATAATGTCTATACCATAGAGCTGAAAAAAGAAAGCTCTTTCAAATGATAAATTAATGGATGTAGACGAAGTTTTATCGTATCTAGCTTGGGGATACGAAATAAAAAATAATATACATATTAAACAGACTTTTATTGATTAATTGTTTCACATATTTACTATATAATATTTATACACAGCACTTCTAACATACCTCATACATTTTGATTATTTACATTAAGCAACTATTCAATATAAACTTTATATTTTCAAGAGCATCTCCTCTAGCTGGGATCAATGCTGCACTATGGATAATGTTTTTATAATAATTCTGTTCTTTTTAATATTAGGGGTCATTTTCATAATCAACATATGCAACATCTTCATTCGTTTGATATTATGAAAGTAAGGATACATCGTAGCTAATTAGTTTCGATAAAACATCTCTCAGTTGCTCCATAATGCCTTTATTTGCACAATTAACGTTAAATAAGGATAAATCTTTTTTGCCAGTTCTGCTGAGTATTCCAGAAAATTCATTTAGTTCAAAGAAATTTTCATTATTCATAAAATACAGCATACCATTTATATATCTAAATACTGAATTAACCGATGTCGGCATTTCAGGAAACAAGGATGACATTAAGAAATGTGCTTTTGGTTGTTGCGTAGATCCCTCAAGTTCAAGCAGTTTGTTATGTCCATAAAATATGTGTTCAACTTTAACATCACACAGATTTGGTGGTTGCAACACAGTTGGGGTTATTTCTGTTATTGTTTATTGTTTCCACCCTTATTTTGTGGAACTCCATAATCGTAGTAGGTAATGGGACACTTGAGGCAGACCACATGACGCCACAGTGACGCATGACGCATCATGCATGATGCATGATGCACGATGCATGATGCATGATGCATGATGCATGATGCACGATGCATGATGCATGATGCATGATGCATGATGCACGATGCATGATGCATGATGCATGATGCATGATGCACGATGCATGATGCATGATGCATGCATGAATGCATGATGCATGCATGATGCATTCATGCATGCATCATGCATCATGCATGCATCATGCATCATGCATCATGCATCGTGCATCATGCATCATGCATCGTGCATCATGCATCATGCATCATGCATCATGCATCGTGCATCATGCATCATGCATGATGCGTCATGCGTCACTGTGACGTCATGTGGTCTGCCTCAAGTGTCCCATTACCTACTACGATTATGGAGTTCCACAAAATAAGGGTGGAAACAATAAACAATAACAGAAATAACCCCAACTGTGTTGCAACCACCAAATCTGTGTGATGTTAAAGTTGAACACATATTTTATGGACATAACAAACTGCTTGAACTTGAGGGATCTACGCAACAACCAAAAGCACACTTCTTAATGTCATCCTTGTTTCCTGAAATGCCGACATCGGTTAATTCAGTATTTAGATATATAAATGGTATGCTGTATTTTATGAATAATGAAAATTTCTTTGAACTAAATGAATTTTCTGGAATACTCAGCAGAACTGGCAAAAAAGATTTATCCTTATTTAACGTTAATTGTGCAAATAAAGGCATTATGGAGCAACTGAGAGATGTTTTATCGAAACTAATTAGCTACGATGTATCCTTACTTTCATAATATCAAACGAATGAAGATGTTGCATATGTTGATTATGAAAATGACCCCTAATATTAAAAAGAACAGAATTATTATAAAAACATTATCCATAGTGCAGCATTGATCCCAGCTAGAGGAGATGCTCTTGAAAATATAAAGTTTATATTGAATAGTTGCTTAATGTAAATAATCAAAATGTATGAGGTATGTTAGAAGTGCTGTGTATAAATATTATATAGTAAATATGTGAAACAATTAATCAATAAAAGTCTGTTTAATATGTATATTATTTTTTATTTCGTATCCCCAAGCTAGATACGATAAAACTTCGTCTACATCCATTAATTTATCATTTGAAAGAGCTTTCTTTTTTCAGCTCTATGGTATAGACATTATGTTGTTTACTTCATATTTACTGGTGTTGAAAAGTGGTTCAGTGTAGACATGTTTTAGTCTTTAGCTGGAGAAATTCGCATATGTTTAGTAGGTGTGGATGAAAAACTCAACTTTGAGATTATTAACATCAAATTTGTAACTAACATCTCTCACTCTAGTTAGAGATTTAAAACGCCAGTCAGAACACTAATTACATTTTGTAATTACTTAAATCTTTTTTACTACCCCTGTTAGATACAATAAAACTTAGTCTACATCCATTACTTCAACATTACCTATAATGTCCCCATGGTAAAGTATCAATACCACTATCTAATATATATCTTTTATCATCTTCATTCGAAAGAGCTCTCTTTTTTTTGTTCAACACTATATACATTATGTTGCTTACTTTGTATACTACTCTGTTTAACAATTTTTACATAATTATTTCTAAAACAACTTAAATAATCATCACAACTTAAATTATATTTTACAATTTGATTTACAATTCCTTTAACCTTTTTTTATAAATTACGTTTTACAATTTGATTTACAACCCTTCTTGCAACTTGAAGTTAGAAGTAGAAGTTGTAAATCTTTTTACACCAAACACAATCGCTTATTGCCTTAAATTAAATATAGAGAAATGTATTGTAAATCGCCTAGTAAGTTTATCATGTTACTTATAAGATGTAATACTCTAATAAATAAGATTTTATCTGGATCAATAAAGACATTTTTATAATTTGTTTTTGATTTTTCAAGAATAAATTAATTTTATGCCATGATTGTTCTATTTTCAAAGAATAAAGAAAATAGTAAACATATAAAACCGCAAGAACTGATAAAATGTATATTCAGAATGATAAGAGGATGGCCTTCCATGACATTATGCTCTTTCCCGCGCTTATTAGTTAGGTAATAAAAACATGTATATATCTAATTTGAACTATCATTTTCGTTTGAGTGCTCCTGTGGTGTGTTTGTAAATTTTATTCAGTGAATTCTTCAGAGGTATATAAATTTTTTATTTAAACGTATTAAGGCTTAAGTGTTTTATTTTAAAGGAAAAATGGCTTCAATAATGCAGTTATCATCTGAAATGATGTCAATGATTGAAAAATCCCCAAGAAGTTGAAGCGTGGGTGAAGACTGCATCTTCAAATATAAAACTTCTAGAGGCTGTTCTGGAAAAGGGTGATTTGAATATGGGCATTAAACGACATGTAGAAACAGCTATACGTCGTATGAAAGGTAAATAATCCTATCGTTTTAAGTTTTTTCCCTTTATAAGGAAGTAATGAAAGTTTATCTGTTTTGTTTTCCTAATTATTTTGGGGAAATATATTATCAACCTTTATCATTATGCATCGAGTTTCCGGTAAATTGTTCTTCTCTCTTTTTATTAATTAACAGAAATTATGTTTTAAAACATTTTTGAAGGTTTTCCTTTTTCAAATTATTTTTAGAGACATTCTTCTAGTTGCAAAAGTTAAAATAATTTTTTTTCTAAGAAAGTTGAAACCTTATTTAGTAGATAATGTATTAAGATTATAAATTATCCAATTGTTTACCTAATTATTTAGGTAAACTTTCTGGTATACATTTTAAATTGATTTTTTTCTTGATTATTTTTAATAAACTTTTTATTATCCCGTTTTCCTATTTCCCAATGAAATTATGTTTGTATAGATTTTTGAAGGTTTTCCTTTTTCAAATTATTTTTAGAGACATTTTTCTAGTTGAATAATTTTCTTTGTACGCTTTTATAATTCCTAGCTGTAAACCCGCTGGTGCATTCATGAGGGGGGACATTTTATCTGTATATATAACCTACTCATTGCTGACATTTGTTATAAGTTAAGGTATTTTCAGTGGTTATGTTCTTTTCTTTGTTTTAATTTTATGTTATCTTTAGCTACACCTGCGTTCTTCTGCCAACCATCTTGAATCTCGACATTTAACGAAGGGCAGATCTGATGTGATGAATTGGCCGGCTGCCACTTGTTATAATTGAAGGTATTTGGACGTCTCTGAACATATTTTACCTTCTGTACTTATTATTATTATGTATATGATTTTCAGCGCGCTCCAACCGAGCGCTATTCTGAATCTCAGGAATTGCAGTGCATTATGGGTAATCGAAACAATATATAAAGAACATCACCGAGGCAGTTCATCATTTCTATTCTTGAGAGTTGTGCTAGTAAGACGTATCTTCACCGAGGGTTGAAAAATGATTGCGTGTGAGCAGTGTAATAAGCAGTTTAGCAGAAAAGATAGTCTGCTAAGACACCGGAAAGGATACTGTCAACCAGTTTCCATTTTATGTGATCAGTGTGGTATATTATACACTAGCCAGGGTCACTTTGAAAAGCACCAGATCGAAAAACATGGTTTGCGTAAAAGGAAATTATCGGGGGCCGAGGATGCATCAGCTAACAGTCCTAAAGAGAATCGTATTGCTTCGAGTAGCTCTAAAACCGGAGCTAAAGAAGCTTTATCGAGATGTGAAGTTTGTGAAATCGACATACCAACAAGATTTTTACCTCAACACTACCGGAGTCTACAACACAAGAATAAAACGCGTATTGTGACAGATGAAGGGGTTGCATTAATAAAGCAGGCATTTAAAACCCGAATTGCAACATATCGCATTACTGCAGACGATCGGGTTTATTTGAACGTGAAAGAATTCATGTTGGTGCTAAAACAAAAAGCGTTAAATTGTGTGCGAGCTATATTAGATAAGTATTCGGCTGTTAAAGTGAATATTGAACTTTTCGGTCTGTTTGAATTACCATCAAAGGAGTTGGAAGAGGTGAAATCCTTTAATACGAAATTTAAAAACTTTGACTGTTCAACAGACCTAGATCTTGCATACAACCATTTTACGGATGAACTAGATAATAAACTAAGTGAATTTCAACAAAAAGAGAGCGGTTGGACATTAAAAAACCTGCTGTTTATCGAATTGAATATCAACAAATACAATCCCCTGAAAGCTTCTTCATATATACCACTGCCGGATCCTATCCAGCAGAAGAAAGCTGTAATAAACATTCAAAATTCCGATCAAAAATGTTTCATGTGGAGCATTTTAGCTGCTTTACACCCAACTGAAGAACATCCTGAACGTGTTATAAAATATAAAATATATGAGAATAAACTAAATTTTAGCGGGTTGGAATTTCCTATTAAGTTAAAGGATATTAACAAATTTGAAAAATTAAATAATATATCAGTAAACGTATACGGGCTTAATCAGGTTTATAGCAATTCTAAAGTAGATTTTGAAGTTGTTGGGCCTCTACATTTTACAGAAAACAGAAGTCAGCAGCATGTAAACTTGCTGGTGATAGACGACAATGCGGGTAATTCTCATTATTGCTTAATTAAAAGCTTAAGTAGATTAATCAGTTCTCAATTATCAAAAAAGAAACAACAAAAGTTTCTGTGCGATGGTTGTTTAATTAATTTTAATACTGAACACAGGTTATTCGAACATCAAAAACATGATTGTAAGCATATTAGTGTTAAATTACCTTCAACAGAGCCGCGTATTGATAAGTTTGGAAATACAGTTCCCGGTAACATTTTAAAATTTGAATCAGTTGAACATAAATTAAAACACCCTTTTGTAGTATATGCAGATTTTGAGACTATTCTTAAACCTATCCAATATTGTCAGAACGATAACGATGGTTCATTTACAGAAAAGACATATATGCATCAACCCTACTCATTTGGGTATTATATAAAGTGTAGCTACGATGATTCTTTATCAAAATATGTTACTTATCGCGGTCAAGACTGTGCTGACGTTTTCTGTAATAGGTTAGAAGCTGATATCAAACGTATTTATAATGATCACCTGAAACGTGTTGTCCCAATGATTGAATCACTGAAAAAGAGAAATTGATTCACGCACTCACTCAATGTTGTCATATATGCGAAAAACCCTTCCGTCAGGAAGATGAAAGGGTGCGTGATCATTGTCATTTAACAGGAAAATATCGAGCCCCTGCACATTCTATATGTAATTTACATTTTAAGAATCCTAGTTTTATACCTGTATTTTTTCACAATTTATCACATTATGATGCTCACCTCTTCATAAAATCATTAGGTGTCGATGGTTCTAAAATAGATGTTATTGCGGTAAACAAAGAAAAATATATCTCTTTTTCAAAACACGTGCATGTTGACACCGTAGTTAACACTTTAGGAAGTATGGAAAACAAATATTTGAAATTAAGATTTTTAGACTCATTTCGCTTTATGCCTATGGGGTTAGAGAAATTAACAAAAAATTTAACAGATAAAGAATGCCAGATTACTAAAGAGTATTTTCCGGAAAACCATAAGTTTAGCCTAATGAGAAAAAAAGGTGTTTTTCCCTATTCATTTGTAGATTCATTCGATAAGTTAGATTATGATAAATTACCGACGCGAGAAGAATTTTTTGATAAATTACGAAATGAAGACGTATCAGTTGAGGATTATCATAGAGCTTCAGTTGTGTGGAATACTTTCCAATGTAAAACTCTCGGTGACTATTCCGATATATATTTGAAAAGTGATGTGCTACTGTTAGCAGA
This sequence comes from Agrypnus murinus, assembly GCA_929113105.1. Taxonomy (NCBI): domain Eukaryota; kingdom Metazoa; phylum Arthropoda; class Insecta; order Coleoptera; family Elateridae; genus Agrypnus; species Agrypnus murinus. The sequence continues at coordinate 93,460,889 of OV816023.1, forward strand.
TGTATTTGAAGCTTTCAGAGGTATATGTCAAAAAGTATATCATTTAGATCCGGCCAATTTCTTCACAGCTCCGGGTCTGTCTTGGACTGCAATGCTTAAATATACAGGAGCAGAATTAGAATTATTAACCGATATCGACATGATTCACTTTATTAAAAAAGGTGTTCGAGGCGGTGTGAGTCAATGCAGTAAAAGAAGTGTTCAAGCTAATAACAAATATATGCCTACATATGATAGAACAAAACCTACAACGTTTATAAATTACCTAGATGCTACCAATCTCTATGGTGCTGCGATGTCTGAATATTTGCCACATTCGGGGTTTACATGGTTGACAGATAGCGAAGTTGAAAATTTCGATGTTTTAAAAATTCCGAAAAAATCTGAGACTGGGTACATTTTACAAGTAGATTTGCACTATCCGAAAGAACTTCACGATGATCACGATCAGCTACCATTCTGCCCGGAAAATATTACCCCGCAAAATTCGAAGCAGTCAAAACTAATTCCCAACTTATTTGACAAGAGCATGTATGTAATTCATTACCGAAATTTACAGCAGTGTATAGCAGCAGGATTGAAAGTTACAAAGATCCACCGTGTTTTATCTTTTAAACAATCTCCGTGGTTAAAAAAGTATATTGACCTAAACACAGATATGCGAAATGCAGATAAGAGTGAGTTCGGGAAAATGTTTTATAAACTATTAAATAACTCAGTCTTCGGTAAAACGATGGAAAATACAGAAAATAGATCAAATATACGGTTAGTTACGCACTGGAAAAATAATGGAAGAAGACTAGGAGCTGAAAAGTTGATCTCAAAACCGCAATTTAAAGAGTGCGCTATCTTTACAGAGAATCTGGTAGCTATTCACATGGAGAAACTACAAGTTCACTACGATAAGCCGATATATATTGGTTTCTGCGTGCTAGATCTGGCTAAACAGATTATGTATGACTTTTATTATAATCATATTAAAAAAATATACGGGGGGCAAGGTCCAGCTGCTGTACACAGACACCGACTCATTAATTCTACTGACGTATACAGATGATTTTTATGAAGACATGAAGAAATATCTGTACAAGTATGACACATCAAACTTTAGGGTCGATAATCAATTTGGAATTCCGCAGAATGAGTCCATAATTGGTAGAATGAAAAACGAGTATGCGGGTAGAATTCTCTGGGAATTTCTGGGAACGGGGGCAAAAGCTTATGCTGTAGATGTTGAGGGCCTGCTCACCAAAACAGCTAAAGGTGTCCAGAAGGAAGTTATCAAGAACGAACTGGGTTTGAAGGATTATAGAAATGTGGTATTACGCAATATAGATATTTATAAACATGTTCAATCTTTCCGTTCATATAACCACCAACTTTATACAGAATTAAAAACTAAAGTAGCGTTATCATGGAAAGATGATAAACGATATATTATCCCTGGTGGGAACGGTGATACCTTGGCCTGGGGAAATTATAGGATTTCTAACGATGATAATTTAGAAACTAGTTAAGTGTTTGTGTATAACTTGTATTATATAAGCCTGTATATAAACCCTCTACCTATGTAATTGTTCTTTGAAAGTAATTAGACTATAATAAATTGTGTATGTGATATGTATAAATAAGCTTGGGGAAATTAAAGGATTTCTAACGATGATAATTTAGAAACTAGTTAAGTGCTCATATATAACTTGTATTATATACGTCTGTATATCTTTACCTATGTAATTGTTCTTTGAAAGTAATTACTCTATAATAAATTGTGTATGTGATATGTATAAATAAGCTTGGGGAAATTATAGGATTTCTAACGATGATAATTTAGAAACTAGTTAAGTGCTCATGTATAACTTGTATTATATAAGTCTGTATATCTTTACCTATGTAGTTTTTTATTTTTAGTCTATAAATTACATATGTAGTGTGCATAAATATATGATATAAACCTTTATACTATGTTGTATTATTTAAGAAGGATCTTACTATCTCTCTCCTACACATACATTCCAATTAACGAGAGTTGGTAGGCATAACCAATAAGAGCATACCGCCATTTAAATCAGCTGCTTTTGTTTACATTTGGGGAATTATTTAGTAATTTTTTTATTTAACTAAATATCATTTGGTTACCTGTATGTTTACATATGCTTTACGGGCTTATCTAATAAGAGCATACCGCCATTTAAATCAACCAATCAGCTGCTTTGTTTACATTTTTTGGGGAATTATTTAGTAATTTTTTATTTAACTAAATAGCATTTGGTTACCCTGTATGTTTACATATGCTTGGCGGGCATAACCAATAAGAGCATTTACATGCATACCGCTATTTCAATCAGCTGCTTTGTTTACGTATGACGTCACTTCCGGCGGCCATATTGTTTACATCCGGCGGCCATGTTTGTTTACATCTGGCGGCCATGTTTGTTTACATATTACCTATAACACATGTGCTTATGACGTCACTTCCTGTCGGAGAACGATAGCTGTATATTAGTCTATATATTAGCGTGTATATATGGTTGCCTACCCGAGGTGTGGAGGTGTGGTCCCAGAACCCGCCATATACCCCTACTGGCATGTTAGGGTCACAGTGTCTAACTTTGTTAGTAATTCTGTTAGTAATACATTTAGTAATATATTTTTTAGTTCCTGACTAGACTACCAATCGGCAGGTTCTTGTTTCAAAAGACACACTACAATTTTTTTGCTTTCTTGTTGTTAGATTGAAGTATTGCATCTGTACCTACTCCATGATTCTATTGGAGGTTCTATCAATCAATCGTCAGATCGATAGTATCTAAATGCTTTATAGAGAACAGAATTTCATTCAACTTGACAAGGATAAGTGCATAGAACCAACATTTCAAATCCATCGTGTATATTTCCAATTTAACATTTAAGCACTGGTCTGAGATAATAGTATATTATTCAACAAGCGTGTAATGATGAATTAATCGTGAGTAATAGTCATTACACGCGAGTAGGATACTATACCTTTTCTACGACTATTCAATAGAAAATTGCACTTTGCGGTCAAGACAATTAATTATTTATTGTTTTGAGCTTTATTTGGCAAAACTCCATAATCATAAAATAAATAAATCAGATTAATAATAATTAATTGTAAGGTAGATTATAATAGATCTGTACAGTTTTGAATACTTTTCTGTACTGATGTTATTTACGTTTAGTGCGCCCAGAATAATGAAGATTCGTATATCTTTGATAATTTTCCAAAATAAGCTAACAGAACATTCTCAGAGAATGAATTGACGTTTTTAAGGCTTCCCAAATCCATAAAGGCCGCCTTGTACACCACTTCGTATTTTTTTAATTTTTTCCCGGTAGTAAATTTATAAATGTTTCTTTTGCCGCTTGTAAAATCTCTGGTGGAGTATAATTTTCATATCTGTCATCAAAATCCATTTTTTTAATTTTTTTAGAACAGATTTGAGGATTGTAACTATCAGCATCAAGTTATTAAAACCAACACCACTACGTAGGTGGTGTTGTTAAAACCCTTTAAAATAAAACAACTAAAACATTTAAATATCTCGTTGCGTCACAGCATGCACGGGACGGGCTCGTTTATGCAATCAACGCACTTGCTTATATGCGTCTTATTCTTGTGGTACAGATTATATACAGATATCGCTTCTCCCTCATCTATAAAAGCGAAGCGTTTGGATTAAAGAACTTGTGCTTTTGTAGGCGTAGGTTTTTTGTGACTGGACACAGCCCGTGAGCAATAAGTTATTACTCACTGCCCGTGGCTTTTATTACTATTACTTATTAAGAAACGCACTTATAATTAATGTATTATTTAATAGAAGAAAAAATGATTAGTAAAAGAAATACCCTCTGAGCAAAAACAAACAGACCTTTTCAATTGCTTAGAAATAAAAAATATGTTAATAAATATATGCTAATCGGTAATATTGATTTGCACTGCAATGGAGAAAAAACTGAAATTTTTGTCTCCGCGAGTGCAGTAAAGCACACAAGCGAGAATAACCACTTTCTTCTTGAGTTGTAGATACTATTTTTTTCTGATGCCCAAAATATAAATAGGAAGTCTAACGGAAATGTTTAATTTAATTGTTTGGATGATACGATAAAACATAAACGAAACCGAATAGTCAATAAGATGCATTCCTATAAACAACGGGATAGTTGTTCGGAAGTTACTTTCTTCCCTAGGAAGGAAAATACAACTTTCTTTCGTAAAATGAGAAAAGAAAAGCTTTTCTTCTGATATGATAATAAAATAAAGTATTTTAGCTAGGACTCAAACTAAAATCTGATTTAATAACATACCTAAAAGACTACGATTATTTAAACAATTCAATAGTTGACCGATTTTAAAATATTTACTAGGTTACTTAAGTAATACAAAAAAGATATTCTTTAAAACCCACTTGCTCTTGTTATCTTGTTACCAAGACACCCATAATATCGAAATACACTCGTAATATTTTTAAATCCCAAAAAATGCGCCCACAGACTTTAAAATTATTTCCAGAATTTCTCAGTTCCACAAAACCTCAGTAATTCAAATTATATCAGAATGGAGATTATTTGATAATAATGCACTTACGGCAATCGGCCATATACAGTGTGTTTTTTGTAAACGATAATATAGGAAATCCAATGGAATTTTATCATTTTCCTGCTAAGTTTGTACCCTTGCAAATGTAAGTAGAAATCTTGGTATCAATCGAAAGAAGAATTCATTTTACGTCAAAAACATATTAAACTTTATGAAGAAAACCAAAATCAATTGAGAAAAATAGTTAAAAAGCTTATTGATTTACTGCTTTTGGTAATAAGCTATAAAAAAAGCTGAAAGCCCCATCTTCGTATACTTTTTTTTAAATTGTATTACTTACTAATTATTATTTTTAGAACCTTATATCGAAGTATCGGTTGCACCATAGATAGGCACTCTAAAATATTTACGTTAATATATTAGTTATAAAATTTTAATCGGAATGAAAAGTTATTCGCAAAAACAATTTACGATACTAAGAGTAATCTACACATAACTTTAACACAAAAATAACACTACTGTTATAAGAAATGAAAACTAAAATATAAACTTAAAATTGAATATGACAAAATATTTTGAAGAATATTTCTAAAATCATTACTTATAAAGCATGATTTCGTAAGAAATAATATATTCTTGTATTTTTAATTTTCGAAACTTTTTTTATTTTTGTCACTTAGGAAATTTAATAATTAAGCATTTTATTTGAGTATATGATATAGAAACTTATTAGAATGGCAACTGACTGCTACTCCTCTCACTCTTGCATAGAATCTACACTATTCTCTATGTTATTACGAGCAACAGGTTTGCCAAACACCTTTCCATGGTTTCCGGGCCAAGAATTATGGACGCGCTTGTGTTAATACAATTCTAAACTCCACTTGTTAATAAAGCAATATTGATGTGACAAATTGTACCAGTTTAATGTAATTACCGAGAACTTCAAACAACAAAGGACACTAGTTACGTAGAAATACTGCTTACTATCAGCAAGCAGATAATATCATATTACATTCCAAGATAAGAATAAAGTCTTATCTATCGTGGGAACTGCTGAGAATGCAGTATTAACTTTCTCATGAGAATTGCTTATCATGCAGATAATATTGCATTACTCTTCTCGTGGGAACTGCTTAGTAATATTTTATTTATATAAGAGAATCATATATAAAGAGTTTTAGACAGTAGATTCATTAAGTTTTGATCAGTTCATAGTTAAGTTTACATCTAAGCTCTAATGAGCATTTATATTATTGTGTAATATAATTGTCATTACTTCCGCTGGTTTAAAATAAAGATCCAGGGAAAACAAAAAATCTTTTTAAAAACTCGTTTCATTTGAACCCAAACGAAACTGGCGCAGTTAACGTCCGGATCTTCAAAAATTAGAGGAACCAAGTACTCTAATTTTCCGTTTCAACGGTCAATTGAAGAAACCATCCGCTGCAAGTAGACACTACCGCTGACGTTGCATTGGGACCCCGAGGACATACATCGCCCCGGCCAAAGCACCTTTACGGCACCTATTTCAACAACAACCGCTTTGTCCATTGCGAGGACCCTGTTCATAGTAAACCCCCGTCAACTGCTGGCGACTGATCATCGCGATCAATAATTCATCATTACAAGAAAATGTAAGTGAAATTTATAATCTTAAAGTGAAAAGTTTAAAGTTTTAAAAAATAAATTTAAATTCAAATCATAAATTTACTAACATAGTTTTACAATTAATTTAAGCTAATATTAAGAGCATTTAATTATACAATCTGTTTCAATTTATTTGCTTTCGGTAGACGAAAGGAATAGTTGGACACTTTGGTAATTAATAATTGCATTTTAGTTTCTAATTTACGTACATTGGTAGACGCCAAACCGATAGGTAGTGTCAAATATTGACATTATAAAGCCTTTCATGCTTGCCATGTATGGGTAGGACCCTTAATTTTTAAGCCCACTAACATAAGAATAATAATTAAAAATCCTATATAATAATAAAAGTGTATTATTAATGCAAAGGAATCGCTCAAGATCTCCAAGACGATCAAGAAGTGTAGAACGTTCAAATTTGAACAACCCTCCTTTGTTATTTTTAAATAACAATAATATTAATAGAAATATGGTTTTTCCTGCACATTTTCATGTTTCCCTTTTAAATGAAATTCCAAATTACGATGGTAATCCATCGACACTTTCTGAATTTATTAGAGCTGTTGATACAATCACAGGTCAATTTTGTACAGAAACCCCAGCAGATTACATTAATCAATTGGTTATTTCAGCAATCAGAAATAGATTAAAAGGTCAAGCATTAGAAATAATTACTGGATACGAATATGCTACGTGGAATGCATTAAAGCAAGTATTAATAGAACATTTTGGAGATCAAAGGTCAGAATTAAATTTATTAATCGATTTAACTAAATTAAAACAAGGAAAAGATTCTCTAATAGATTTTTATAATAAAATTAGAACACAATTAGCAATCTTTAATTCTAAAATTGCTTTAGGAAACGAAAACCAAGTCATTAAAAATTATAAACTTCAATCAAATAAAGACTTAGCATTGAGAACATTCACTAGTGGACTCAATGATGATTTTGGAACTTTTATTCGTAGCCGTAACCCAAATTCATTAGAAGCAGCCCTTACTATGGTTATAGTAGAGTGCCCTGTGGGGTAAAACGTGTCACCCTGTGGGGGTTTTGAGAGTAAGAGCTGGGACTAGTTGTATTCGATAGCTTATAATTGATTGTTATACCAAAAAAAGTTGGCCGAAAATTGGCCTGTGCAAAAGGGCACAATTCAAAATTTTGGAGTTATCTATCGTACGTGATGCACCGTTATTAGATCAATCTTTTCATGTAGGTTTCGATGTAAAGTCTGTAGCCGTTTTTCTAAAAAAAAATAAACAAATCTTTGCAAAGCATTGAGTCTTACGGGAACTATAAACTTTAAATGCTTGTAACTTCGTTTGCGAAGCTTCAAAAATTAATTAATTTTAGGGTACTTTCGCGTTTATCAACTCATATTTCAGAAACGAAGCCTTTAATCGAAAAAAGTCGTTCTTATAAAATTGTAGACCGCGATCTTTCGCTTCTAACGGTGTCACTTTTATATTTTTAAAGATTACAATAATTCCGTAAAAGAATAAAATTTAACACCAAACACAATTTAAATTGTATCGACACCCGTAGTCCTCGATAAGCCCCTCTTGCTCTTCCGGCTCCGCGCGCAGCAGTTGTCCATGTTCTAGGTCTATTAAATACACCTAAAAATGTATTTCGTTTCTCTTAAATTAATTAATAGATGCCTAATATAATAAATAATTTAAATAGAATAATATTTTTATATCTTTGTTATTTACCCATTACTTAATAATAATAAAACAGTATTCCAAAATAGTTAAAATTATAACATAGGCATTTATTTTTTCCAAAGCACTTCATAGCAAAGAATCTCGTAAGTAACTTTTAAATTTTTTGGCTAGTATCATCTTCGGTAAAGAGATAATAAATTACCCAAGAACGAAAAAATGTAAAGACTTAGTTTTCCCTTAATAGGTATTAGTAGAGTTCATCTAAGCCACGGATCACTGACACTACGGGTCACTACAACCCTATGTTTCATAAGAAATTAGTTTCAGTTGTGTATATTAAAGTATAAAATTGATGATATTGGAATTTAGGAGCATGTTAATATTAAGAAAGCGACCAGACTGTTCATTCTGGAGTGAAAACGGCAGAAATAAACTCGTGTTGTTTTATTAGAAGATAATTTGTTTAATTTACCGCGCAAATTATATTTATGATGGTATGTCACTGGTACAGAGCTTCGGCAAACCGATCAACACTAAGACATTCGGGGATTATTCAAGAACATTCTCTTCGATCATATTTAATAACTCATACAAGGCTGAACGAGTAGATTTGGTATTAGATCACTATAACGACATGTCAATCAAAAATATGACTAGAATCAAAAGAGGATCTGGTAAATCAATTGATACAATTATTCATACGGTCGAATCGCTACTACCTCGGCAATGGTAGTTATTTATTCATTGTACTTTTAATAAGAATCAGTTGACGAATTACTTATCAACTGACGGATTCTGCTACGTATATTATCTGCTAAAATAGTCTGCTACAGCAAATGCATTATCGAATGCAGGGACACTAACGTTTTGGTACTTCTACATCACTTTAGAAAATATTTAACCCCAGAAGTCTAGATTAAGACCGGAAAAAAGGATAGCATTCGCTTCATACCAGTTCATCTCTTAAAAATAGAACATCCTTTACAAAATCTTCCAGCGTTCCATGCCCTCACAGGATCGGATACTACAAGTCAGGTTTCTGGCATCGGGAAGAAAACTTGTTGGAAAACATACCTTGCTTCATACAAATTGCTTAATAATTTCGGATTTCGATGAACAGATTTTTCAAAACTTGAACAATTTTGTTATTAAGCTTTATACCAATAATTAAAACGTTAACTCCATTAATCAGCTTTGAGGTATACTTGCAGGTTCTAAAACTATTGATAAATTACCACCTACAGAGGACAGCCTAAAATATCAATGCTTACGAGCATACCAAACAGTGCAACATTTGGCTAAATGCCTTAAACTCGATTCAAAACTATTTAAAATATTGCGATTTCACGGTTGGCAATTGAAGAGTAATCAGATTTTTCCTATGTTATAAACTCTTCCATCATTACCGACAGACATTACAGTCTTATCAACATGCGGATGCAAAAAAAAGGTATACAGCTACATTTCTACATTTTTTACTATTTTCTTACGACTTTTACTTTCCGACTGCAAACAGAAATGGTGCAGTTGCAGGAAAAAAATTATTGCATGTATAAGTTCGTGTAGGTGCATGTACAAAATAATGTGTACAATAAGCCCTTCAAATCCAAAATGTAATGAAGAAGGTGAGGAAAGCAAAGTCGACAGTGAATAATGTTGATAATAGTACACAGGCACATTCAAGTTTTTACATTTTTTCGTTCTTGGGTAATTTACTATCCCTTTACAGGAGAATATACTAGCCAAAAAATAAAAAGTTAATTAAAGTTAAAATATTATTCTATTTAAATTATTTATTCTAAAAAATGTTTAATGCGTTTAAACTTATATTAGGCATCTATTAATTAATTTAAGAGAAACGAAATACATTCTTAGGTGTATTTATTAGACCTAGAACATGGACAACTGCTGCGCGCGGAGCCGGAAGAGCAAGAGGGGCTTATCGAGGACTACGGGTGTCGATACAATTTAAATTGTGTTTGGTGTTAAATTTTATTCTTTTACGGAATTATTATAATCTTTAAAAATATAAAAGTAACACCGTTAGAAGCGAAAGATCGCGGTCTACAATTTTATAAGAACGACTTTTTTCGATTAAAGGCTTCGTTTCTGAAATATGAGTTGATAAACGCGAAAGTACCCTAAAATTAATTAATTTTTGAAGCTTCGCAAACGAAGTTACAAGCATTTAAAGTTTATAGTTCCCGTAAGACTCAATGCTTTGCAAAGATTTGTTTATTTTTTTTTAGAAAAACGGCTACAGACTTTACATCGAAACCTACATGAAAAGATTGATCTAATAACGGTGCATCACGTACGATAGATAACTCCAAAATTTTGAATTGTGCCCTTTTGCACAGGCCAATTTGCGGCCAACTTTTTTTGGTATAACAATCAATTATAAGCTATCGAATACAACTAGTTCCGGCTTTTACTCTCAAAACCCCCACGAACATCAAAACTAAGCGACTTATTGGCCAGCGAGCACTCTACTATTAAAGAAGAGCTCGGTATCAGATACTCTCAAGCTCAAAATTATCTTCAAATTTAAATCAAAGAACATCTATTAATTTTTCACCAAATAATTTTAAACAAATTACAAATAATTCATTTAGGACCGCTTATCCACTAAGACAACCCCAACCTTTTATACAACCTCAACCTTCTGCACAATCATTTGTCCCTAGACAATTTAATCCTAATTTTAATAGGCAAAACAATCCAACCAGCCATCAACATCGAAATGTCTTCGCCCCAAAACAAAATTATAGGCCAACCAATAAACTTATACCTATGGAAGCAAACACAATACTAAAAAGACCTCCCACTACACAATTAACCAACCATAATAAATTTCGAGCTAATTCTCAAAATATAAGGACTTTGCCTACTCCAGCTGGTCCACAACGAACTTTTATCTCCGAAGAATTATTCTATCATGATGACGATGAACCTGAAACTTCCACATACCCCCAATATGGCTATCAAGATTCTATCACTAGGTCTGAACAGTTCCCTGAATCAATCACACAATCACAATCAACCGAAGAAGAAATATCCACTGAAGAATTGGAAAATTCTTATTATCAATACTCAAATAACGACAATGAAGATGCCGAGAATTTTCATTAACGGCCTCGGAAAATATTGAAAGCTTTAGTATTAACCCCAAATCTAATATCCCATATATTATAATTCCGTCCACCGGACAAAAACTCCTAATAGACACTGGTAGCTCTAAAACCATAATTTCCCCTAAATTTGTTAATGAACATTTCCCTAATTTCGTTTATAATTTTAACTTTGAAATTACCACTTCTCATGGAACCACCAAACATAATTTAGTTGCTAATTTACCTATTCCAAACCTTTTTTCAGAAGATGGATTTCATCTTTGCTATTTATACGATTTTTATTCTGAATACGTAGGCTTAATTGGCTCAGATCTACTTAACAATTTATCAGCCAGAATTAATTATAAATGGATGCATATCCAAACCGATAGCACTACAATACCGTTTTATTATAATTCATCCATGATTAAACAGGAAACCCAAAGACGTAATGAATGTAATTTTTCCAAATTAAAACATAACGAAATCCCAATAAAACAAATTGAAATACTCCCACGTACTGAAATGTGTGTGATTTTACCAGCCGTTGGTAAAAGCGGAATAAAAATAAACCCAAGATTAAATTTTAGTAAACATGTCATGATCCCTTCTGCATTAGTTAAATTACATAATAATTGGTTTCAAACTAGTGTAATAAACACAACTCTAATGAAATACAAAAAATAAATCTATACTCCCCATTAATTTTAGATGAATATGAGACTAATAATGAAGAATCAATACAAATCAACAACATAGACGTTCATAATTCCAAATTAAACATCAAAGCCATTCTTAATGAGAATTTACAAACAAATTTAAGAACTGACCATCTAAACGAAGAAGAACAAACATTATTAACCAATCTTTGTTATCAGTATATTTTTTTTAATTTAACCAAACATCATATTAGAACTAAAACTGATGTTCCTATATTCACAAAAACATATAGATACCCACATGTGCATCGAGAAGAAATAAATAATCAAATTCGTAAAATGCTAGATGACAAAATTATAGAACCTTCGGAAAGTCCATATAATTTGGGTCGTTGCTAAGAAATTAGACGCCTTAGGACATCAGAAATGGCGCATTGATATCGATTATCGTAAATTAAACGAACAGACGATAGAAGACAAATACCCTTTACCACGAATCGAAACCGTTTTAGACCACCTTGGTCGAGACAACTACTTCACTACTTTAGATCTCGCATCTGGTTTCCACCAGATTAAAATAGAAGAATCAGACCGCGAAAAAACAGCTTTTCGACTAAAAAAGGCCACTTTCAATTTCGACGTATGCCCTTTGGATTAACAAATGCTCCAGCCACATTTCAACGAGCTATAAATAATGCTCTTATAGGACTAACCCCCCAACAATGCCTCGTTTATCTTGACGATATTATTATTTACTCTACTTCTTTACAAGAACACATAACCCGCTTAAAAAATGTTTTTAATCGATGTGGACAATCAAATATCAAAATTCAATTAGATAAATCTGAATTTTTACATAAATCCGAAACTTATCTTTGTCATATAATAACCTCGGAAGGAATAAAACCTGACCCTTCTAAAATTTCAGCCACTAAAAATTTTCCTGTCCCAAAAACCAAAACAGAAATAAAATCATTTCTAGGATTATTCGGATATTATATAAAATTTGTTAAAGACTTTGCTAAAATAACTAAATTCTTAACTATTTGTCTCAAAAAGGATAGTAAAATTATACACACCCCTGAATTTCTTCAAAACTTCGAACATTGCAAACAAATTTTAACTAATGAACCGTTACTTCAATATCCCGAGTTGAATAAAATTTTTGAATTAACGACTGATGCATCTAAATATGCCTTAGGTTCAGTATTATCACAAGATGGAAAACCTATTTGTTATGCATCAAGAACCCTTAACGAAGCTCAACAAAAATAGTCTACAATAGAACGAGAACTGCTCGCTATAGTGTGGGCAACTCAACAATTTTGCCCTTACTTATACGGTGTAAAATTCAAATTATACACAGACCAAAGACCATTAATTTGGCTTAGAAATTTAAAAGAACCAAATTCATAATTAACCCGTTGGGTACTCAAACTAGAAGAGTATGACTTTGACGTAAACTATTTACCAGGAAAACTAAACAAGGTAGCTGATGCTTTATCACGCATTCAACTTTATCCTATGAATGTTGAAACCGATAGACTTGAAACCCCCGAACCAGAAACCTTCACCAATATCGATAGCAGACTAGCAAGCAGAGCTAGCACCCCTGATATTACCGAATTATTCGACATACCAATCATAAATCCTCCTGTGTTAGATAAACCTCGTATTAAAATACTTTCTGATGTACAAGTAAAACCACCTGATAACCGCCCCAACATACCAAGTACTAAAAAGAAAGACGAAGACAGTAAATCCCTTACACATACAATACATACCCAATTATCATCAACCCCAGTAATAGATATCTCGGACAAACCACTACAACATTTTAAACATCAAATTGAATTCATAAGAGCCCAAATTCCAAGAAAAATCCGTAGTACAAAATATGATGGAAACATTCATTACACTGTATTTATCAATGACCACAATAAAACTGATATGTTTAATAAAATACTAATCGAACATTGTGAACCTAAAACTCATTACTACTGTCACTTTCCTGATAATGAACTTTACCTTGATTTCTCAAATTTCATCGAAGACATAACTAATGAAAACACACCCAAATTCCATCGCTGTACCATTCAAGTTACATATATTATAGACCCTGACGAAAGACAAAATCAAATTCAAAGTTACCATTTAGGCAAAACCAATCATCGCGGAATTAAGGAAACTTTAGAACATATTAAACGCAAGTATTATTGGAAATCTATCAAGAAAGACATCACTGAATTTATTAATAAATGTCAAATTTGTAAAACTCAAAAATATAATCGTAATCCGATTAAACAACCTTTTCAACTTTAACCGACTCTTAATAGACCATTTCATACCGTACATTTAGATATCTTTCGAATAGGCAATAAAAGTTATTTGACCATAATCGACGCCTTTTCCCGATTTGCTCAAGCTTATCCTATTAAATCTTATAACCTGAAGGATGTTATTGAACAATTACTAACTTATATATGCGTCTTCACAGCCCCAAATATAATTATTGCTGTTGGAGAATTTAATAAAAACATATTTAAAGATTTCCTAATTCTTCACAAGATTCAATTACACACTACAATCCCCGCTCACCACCAATCAAATTCGCTTATAGAACGTCTACATTCCACTATCATCGAACATTACCGTTTATTGACTAATATACCAGAACACCAAAAAATTCAATACTGTATCTTGGCTTACAATCACACACTCCATTCAAACCTTAAGCTAACACCTTTTGAAATAATGTTCGGGCACACAGAAAGCAAAAATCCATTCGACTTAGATTATACAAAAACCTATTATCATGATTATATGTCGGAATATAAAACAAGAATGCGCTATCTCTATGAATCATTACAAAAAGAACAAACGGACACCAAAGAAAAACGAAATATAAAATTAAACCAAAAGCGCGGAACAAAAAAACTTGAACTAGGAAGTAAAGTTTTCATTACGACTAACACTAGAAATAAAAAGGACCCGAAATTTTCTGGACCATACACTATTTCCCAAATTCTTGAACATGATACTTATGAATTAACACCCCCTAATGAAGGACCTCAAATTAAACGACATATAAACGAACTATTACCATTTTCAGGTTAACCATTATCGCCTGCTACATCCTCACAACTCAATTTGTGATCAGTGACGTAATTATCGAAAACTTAGATGACAATCCTGTACTTTATCCATTAAACTTAGGTAACGCTATCCTAAAAGAAAGCGAATTTACATTAATTAAGACTATAGATCATACACCTATTATTACTCAATATGGTATGCTTAAAGAGAATTTAATAAAAATCATTATTCTTTTGGAAAATCAACAATACCCCATCGAACATAGGCAGTTCACTAATATTACTGACATATTACTTAGTCATAATAACATATTATTAATCATTAAACAATATTTAGACAAAGCTGACAAACTTATCGATCAATTATTCCCTCAAACACAACATACAATCCAAAAACGAGGACTCGTAGATGGTTTAGGAACCATTTTTAAATTCTTAACTGGCAATCTGGATGCCAAAGATGGTCAAAGATATGAAACATTGATTTCCAAATTACAAAAAGTTAGTGAAACACAAACTAACGTCATATTAGAACAAGCTAAAATTCTTAATGACACTATTTCCACTATAAACAATCTAGCCAACAATCAAATGCTACTCAATGAAAACCTAAACAAAATTATTTTAGAAAACGAACAGGTGAAAAAACATGTCGCCACAGTATCCCAAAAAACAGTTTTACTCGAAGCCGTGCAATCTTTACAACTTCTTATAAACACCTACTTTGAACTCGAAAACGCATTAACTTTCGCACAGAATCAACAAATGCATATGTCATTAATTGACAATATTGAACTAATTCAAAATCTAAAGGATATTTCTAAACACTTGTCCCACCAAACAACATTAACCATTCCCTATTTCGCAGATCAAAGTTATCTACATCTATATGAAAGTATCATTATTACCAAAGCCTATAAAATTGCAAATAGAATCACCTTCATCTTTGAAATCCCTCTAACCTCTAAAACTAACCAATATCAACTTATACAATTGATACCTTTTCCAATATTTATTAACACCCGTCATTTCCATATGATTATTCCAACCTACAATAATATATTGTTTAATACTAAAATGAGTATCCCTATCGAACTCGATCATTGCAAATTAGTTACAATAGACACTTACTTTTGTAACCAAAATAATAACTTTGAAATTCCAAATGATAAATTATGTGAAACCCAATTACTTTCTTTTAATAGTAACCAAACATGTACCCCATATCTTTTTGATCTAACTCATATTAAAATCTCTCAAATAGATACTGCCACTTGGCTAGTAACTGTACCTTCCAAAGCAATTCTAGACATTAATTGTAAAAATCAAAATTTTCGAAAAGAACCTTATGGTTCTAAAATTTTACATTTGAGTCCTGATTGTACAGCGTTAATTAATCACGAGCAAATGTTATTTGTAGCAGTCTGAGAAAGCTAACGCGTTTTGGAAGTTTGATATGAATATTTAATATTTAAAAAGCTTTGAATTTCTCAAATTTTGGTTTTGTAGATTTGGGGTCTTTGATGCCTTCAGATTCGGTACATATTATAGTGAATCAGGAAATATCGAACAATCGAGAGGCCGGGTTTCTGCAAGCGCCGAAAAAAATCATGAAAACCTTCACAAAAAGCGGCGTATTATAAAATAAATGGGTTTCAGTGGAAATAAATAATTGTGCGCTTAGAATAAATAAGCTCGTAATGTTAAATAAATTTGTTCAAACAAAGTTCGTTTGTTTAATGATTAGTCTTCCTGTATGTTAATTAGTTTTAGGCATTGTAAATATTTTTAGGGATACTGAAATATTTTGGTAAAGATTTTCGTTATGGTGTTACTTCAACGTTTTTTTGTCATAAAGTAAAGCAATTTTCGCTCGATCTCAATAAGTAAAAACTTTCGCCAATTTAACAAACCCCTTTAGTACATAGTACATAAAATCTACTTGTATTTTTTCGTTCATTCTGAATAAGTCATTTATTATTATTATTATTATTATTCCCTTTTACAGCATCTACAGTTTTTTGTTATTATTCCTATAGAGGATATATGTAACTATAGGTATTAATTGGATGTTGGTAAGTTGGTATATGTTTTTGAGGTACGTGGCTACATCCCTGTATTTGGTAATTTTCTCTTATATTATTTTTTCAGTGTTGTTTGATAGAGGCACCACCACCAGCCTACTTCGATCGAAGATAAATGCAACTAATCGAAGAAACATAGTAGGCCAAGTTAATCGTAAAAGTCGTTACGCGAATTTGTTCTGGATCACCTGAAAACCATAAATCCAAATTCTGGTCAGAAAATCTTGAAAAATAATTATTTGAAATAAATTATTATAATTAAATTAAAATTATTTTATTTTTTGGGATTTTAACCAAAATTTGGTTTTGGAGTTTTCAGGTGCCCCAGAACAAATTTCAACAAGGCCTAATATGTTCTTTCAATTTTTTGCATTTATCTTTGATCGTATTAGGTTGATGGTTTATAATAAATGGGGTTTTTAATTACCGAAAAATTTATTTTAAGGGGTTCTATACATGATAAAAATTTGAAATTGATTCGATTACAAATAAAAAAAATACAGGGGTGTCAAGCTGTGAAGTGAAATCACACTGTATATATTATTACTCAAAAAAGTTAATACAAAATAAAAATAGAGTTATGTGGTGGAAAACTGCAACAAGCAAACATTTTATTTTGTTGAGAAATTGTACAAAAATTACTGTGTTATTATCTATTTTTCAAAAAACTTATAGAACAACAAATTGCATAAAAGTAAATGTTTAAATTTTTGAGATGACAATTGAAAACAGCAGTGCTGGTAAAATAAACAAATGCTATAGCTAATACCAAAAAAGTTGTAATAAAATATACTACTGAGGTTTTTGACATTGGTGTTCTTTTACAATTTGAATCCACCTGAATAAGTGGATTTTTTTTAAAGATCACCAGTCAAAAAACTTCGTTTTTGGTCTCTGCCGATTTTCTAATTACCAATGCGTAATTTTTTTGATTTTTGCTCTTACTTTTCGATATAGTAACTCACTATGCGGTCCGCATATAAAAATCCCTGGCGGACCGCAGCACACTGGATCGAAATGGGAAAAGCATGGACATTTGGCGAAACGATCAAATGTTGAAAATCAATAACATTTTTATGTAGACGTTTAAAGGTCAAGAAATGTTTTTTAAATCGATTCTTTCTTTGCTTCTTAGTATGATGTTTCTTCTATGAATTACATATTTTTTGATAATAACTATTATTCATCTTCCTTGAAAAAAAATACTTTAAACATAACTCGTAATTTTTAAACAAGTCTTGACTTTCGGTGGACTTTTAAAAAAATGCCTAAGTAAGTCCAGATGGAGATTGTCATATTTCAAATCTGTAGCATATTTACTTTATATATTCATTTTAATCTAGTACAAATATGTGCAAATAAGATAATTATCCATCGTTTTCTCTGTAAGTACCGGGATTCCATAGAGCGCGTCTGTTTTGACATCCATATTAACAAATATTTTTAACGACTATCTATTATGTCCAGTTATTAGGTCCATTTTAATATTCAGTGGTTTTCTAAATCCAAACTGTGATACGGATATCAAAATAAAAATAGTACTTTCACTTTCTGTGTATATGAATGTATTTGGAGAGAATTCTAATAGAGAACTGAAATTATTAGCATGTAAATGTGAAAGATATTCTGGGACCAATAGAGATGAGGTTCTCCATACATTAAATAGTGAACTTCAAAATGTAACTAAGTGGTTAAATTGCAATAAATTAAAGTTAAACATTGATAAAACAAAAGCAATGGTTTTTGGAAAAAGGAACATTGTTAATCAATGGACAGAAACAAATTTTGAAATTAAAATTGGAAATTCGAATGTTGAAATAGTCAATAAAATAAAATATTTAGGAGTAGTGGTAGATGTAAATCTTAAATTTGGAGATCACATAGATTATATATGTAAGAAGATAGGAAAAAAAGTGGGTATGCTTAGTAGAACTAGTCCCTACTTAAGTACCTACGCAAAAAAAGTAGTGTATAATACAATAATATTGCCTCATTTCAGCTTTGCCTCCACGATCCTACATTTAGCAAGGGCGGGTGATATGAACCGTCTACAAAAACTTCAGAACAGGGCGATGAGGGTGATATTAGGTTGTAATAGGAGAACTAGCATTAAAACAATGTTGGAAAAGTTAAACTGGCTTAGTATTGAAAATTTTTGTGAAATGAATGCACTTATCTTTATACACAAAATTAGATGTAAAATAGTACCAACATATTTCAATAATATTTTAAAAACAGGAGAAGAAACTCACAATTACGAAACCAGATCTAGACTAAATTATCAAATAGGTAGAGTAAATCTTACTGAATCTCAAAATTCTTTGTTATATAAAACTTTGATCATTTACAATAATCTAACAAATTGTTTAAAATCTTTATCAATTATCAAATTTAAAATTAAGTTGAAGGAACATTATTTACAGAAAGATAAATTAATTACAGAAAGTTAAATAAACAAAATAGCCGCTTAAAATAAAATAAAATATTTATTAATTCTAACAATAAAGTTAATACAAAAGATTATGCATGTACCTTATTATGTATGTTTATGTACGTTATACTTACTGTGATTTAAATGTGATTTTTAAAATGTTAAATTTATCTATATATTTTGTTATGTAAGGCTCTTTGGCCAAATAAAGATTATTATTATTATTATATTTTATTGTAGTTTTTATTAATTTGGAATCTGAAGGGGTATATTCTCAAAGTAGGAGTAATCTTCTTTATTGAGTTTATCTTTATCCGTATAAAATATGAAAATTATTCAAGTATTATTGAAAATATTTGTTTTTATTTGAATCATTTAAAATACAAATTAAAATGACAGCTTTACAAAAAACTCTTCTTTGAAACAATGGATATCCAGAAATTAAAATATTTTATTTATACTCATAGCATATTCATTCATCAGCTGTGTTTGTTACTACCGTTCTTTGTAGTTGTAAAGCAATAATTGCTTATAAGTTGAAAGTGTAGATAAATTTAGATAATCGCTTTGTCTCTATAAATGGAGGAGACCGCAATGAAATCTACAAAGGACTTTAATTTAACATCAAATTAATTGTGTTAGACATTATGATCCAACGACTACAAGTAACTACAAGTAAATTACAGATACAGGGCTTGTTCAGAAATTTACCACTTCCTGCTCTTACTCTAATACATTAGAAAGACTTCATTAGGTATTTTTATTTAATAAAAACGTAATAGGAAATAAAAATAAGTGTAGATATTAATGACCAGAAGAAATAATAAGTAAAGACGCTCTCAACTTTTTTTAAACTGAACACTCTGTACAACAGAGGAAAATTTTCAGAGTACGATGATCTCGGCTTTATTTGGTTTATTTTCTATATTTTTGAAGCACGTTAATACTGATCACGGCAATTATATCTTATCATTACGTTGACTTTCATTTTCTATAGCAGACTGATCTAGAAGGTCACTTGCCACTTCATTGCGAAAGGTGAATCTTGAATGACAACTGAAGCCTTTTGAACATGTTTGACAAATTGTTTGTAGGTTATGAGAATCCCTGTTGCATTTACAAAGCTTTTATCAGCTGCTATAGTGTCTAAAACGTACCTTTCTTTAATCTTTTGCATATGACATTAGAATTTGCGTTTCTAATCTCTCACGCAGAGTTATACTTTTCAGATAGTATATTTAAGACGTTATTCATAGTACCTATCATATTCACACTCAGTATTAAGGTGTTTTACGCAATATGTGCTCTATCTTCTATTAATATTTTCTTGGCG
This sequence comes from Agrypnus murinus, assembly GCA_929113105.1. NCBI lineage: Eukaryota > Metazoa > Arthropoda > Insecta > Coleoptera > Elateridae > Agrypnus > Agrypnus murinus. The sequence continues at coordinate 93,481,481 of OV816023.1, forward strand.
ATTGCCAGCTGTCATTCTATCAACATAGCACAACCGTACCATGTTTTATTGTCTTTATAGAAAATTTAGGTTCATTTCTAGAATTACCTAAATGATTCTTTGTTGGATATGATTCTTTAAACAATTTTTTCACGGATTGGGCCAAATAATTTGCACAATATGTTTAATTTCTACAGTGCAAGAGACCTTCACTTTTTGTGAAAGTACTTTTGGCGTAAGTGTTTTTGGGTCATATTATTCTCATGTTTTCTGATGAGCTTAAAACTGCTTTATTTAATCATGTCAGCTGTCATATTATGTTGTAAGGGGGTTTCTTGGCTCGGGTGTTGAATTCTGTTAGCTTCCTGCTCGCCAAGTTGCTTACGAAGAACGCTGGGTAGTTTTCAGTGGTCGGTGGTAATTCTCGGGTGCCAGTTACAATAACATGGTTTGCTCCACGGATCCAGGTAGCTGCTAGTAGAGAAATGGTAATCCATCCAAATGGGGTTCCAATGGAACTGCTGGAGTCGTAGAGGTCAGCACGCTCTAGATGGCTTCACCGATCTCCACTTGTTTTATTCAGAGAAGGTAAAGGTGTTATCAATAAATAAAACGCAAGTAGGTATTGGGGCAGTTGGGCCAGACGGAAATTGACATGCCATGTGGCATGCCAATGGCATGGCCCCCCTCTCCTTTTATGCAAATGACCCGCGATCTAATTAATATGCAAATGAGGCGTGGTCTAATTAAATGCGCGAATTAATATGCAAATGAGGCGTGGTCTAATTAAATGCGCGAATTAAATGCGTGAATTAAATGCGCGAATTAAATTAATTGATCTAATTAAATTAATTCACGGTATCATATACATATCTCCTCTCTCATTTACATATATAATTTCTCATATGCATGCGTGAACATATCTGCCATTTTGTATCTTTCATTTTCAATTTGTCATCTAGGATTTCCCGCCCTTAGATTCAAATTTTTAGTACTACTACTGCCATCTATCGGTGACGTCATATGATCGGTATAGTAGATTTCTATGCGCCTGTTGATAGGCAACCCGCTATATTTTTTATAAAAAACCAATGGAGCCAACAGGATTTGAACCGGGGACCGTTCGAATGGTAGTCAGCCAATGCATCCATTACACCACGAAGGTAATCTATTAAAGCACTGTAAACGGGTTATAAAAAAAAAAAATAATGTTGACTAGCTATTGTTGTGTCGAATTGACGATTTGATTTGAAAATTTAATAATGTAATTTATCGTTTAGACTAACCCTTGCTTACTTCTATATATGTTTAATTAATATGTAATTATTACATCAAAATATGTTCTTAATATGTTAATCAATTTCCTTATAAAATATAACTATATATCATTGAAATAAAACATTAAACAATTGCAGTCGTTTATCATAAACCTAGTGGTGAGTTTGTATTATTCGTATAGCGATATGGATATATTATTCAGATATGTCGTGTTATGTGTTTAAATTTCTCATATGCATGCGCGAATTAAATTAATTCACGGTAACAATTACATATCTCCTCTCTCATTTACATATATGATTTCTCATATGCATGGGCGAATTAAATTAATTGATCTAATTAAATTAATTCACGGTAACAATTACATATCTCCTCTCTCGTTTACATATATGATTTCTCATATGCATGCGCGAATTAAATTAATTCACGGTATCATTAGTGTATCTCCTCTCTCATTTACATAACTGATATCTCATTCTGTACATCTCATTTTTATATATTATTTGCCATCTCTCTCATAAATTTATTTTAAAAATAAATCAGTCCTATTTGATATTTATCTTCAGGTCATCATGTAATTCTGCGAAAATAATTTAATATGAAACGTAATAATAAAAAATTTATTTTCAACTATGCAAAAGTAACTCTTAAGCTAATGTCAATCAACTGTCGGATTAGCTCTGGTGCATTAGACCTGATTAAATATACGCCATAAACATTTAGTTTGAAAGGAAACAATTAGGGTCGTTATGATTTCATAAAATTTTATTCAAGTGAATCTTCTTAAGAATATAGAACACTGTGAAGCATTATTTTAAAATTCAAAAACATTATCTATAGCTAAAACTGTTTAAGAAATAACTTTTCAAACTAAATGTTTTTTGCATGAAAATACGTACAAACTAATTAGCCATGTTGTTTTCAACATTCTTTAAAACTGCTTTTAACTATAAATAAACAAACGTTCTTACGAATGAAAGGAATTTAGATTTTTATAAATAATTTGTTAAGAGATCAATGCTACTGTCAATCACTTGTCGGATTATCTCTGTTGCAATTTTAAAAAAGTTAATGAAGCGTGAATCAAATCTCTATGATTCATTTGAAAGCAGAAATACTAAACAAGTGACTATATTTCTTCTAAGTTTCTTTATAATTAGCTCATGCAGAATAACACAAAGGATGAGTCATATTTCTTGGTTAAAAAGTTAATGAAGCGTGCATCAAATCTGTCTACATTGACAATCAATATAGTCACTTGTTTAGTTAAAAATTTATATAAAAATTTATCCTATGTATTGGTGAAAACTCAAATATTCATGGAAATATAACAATAGGTACATATAACGATACTAATCAGTCTAACGCGGGATATATATTTTATATTATACAAACGGCTAGAAAAGAATAGGTACAATCGGATTATGTTCGAAATCAATCATGTAAGTTGCTTTTATTTTAACGATGTTGTGTAAACTTATTTTGAAATTTATTATAGACTGACTGCAGTTTTCCAATCTGATAGAATGTCTGCTGAAATTATCAAGTTGACAGTGGTGATAGCGACGTCGACGACAATCTCATTTTTATATATTATTTGTCAGCTCTCATCGCCCTCTCTCATAAATCTATTTTAAAATAAATCTTATGTTGTCATTCCTATTTGAGGATATCCATCGTTTGATTAATATCTATTTATTAAAACAAATAATTTATGAAATGAAGCAGAGAGTCTATTCAATGAACATTACCTAATACTTTTTCTGATTCTTCTTCTATCCTATAGATCTGCAGTTAGAAACAAGGGCCAACATCTAACTCTGAATGTCATACAGGGCTATCAACTAAATCATATACAGCTTTTGCTTAATTGCACGAATAACTCGTTCAACTATTGAAATCTTAATCATGGAATACGTAGAGTAATGATTTATGTTGTATTCATTCATTAACTTTAACTCGATATATGCGAATTCATATATGAGAGAAATGTTATATAAGTCAATACAGCTCTATAACTATCATTTATTGAGCTACACAAAGAGATTTATATCTACGCTATTAAGAATATAGAATACTGTAGAGCATTATTTTTAAAATTCAAAAAAAAAAAAGATTATCTATAGCTAAAACTGTTTAAGAAATAACTTTTTCAAACTAAATGTTTTTGCATGAAAATACGTACAAACTAATTAGCCAGGTTGTCTTCGACATTCTTTAAAACTGCTTTCAACTATAAATAAACAAACGTTCTTACGAATGACTGAAAGGAATAAACAATAATTGTTACTTAAGATAAAGTGTTTTTATAATAACAGATTTATTTGTGTTATTTTAAACGTTGTTCGTCGAGTGGTGAGTCAGTCACGTGGTTACTTGAATGAGTATAAAGCTTAGAAATTTTTATATCTCAAATCAGTACGAAAGTGTTTCCATAGAGAAAACAACTATTATCAACACAGCTATCCAGAGTTTAACAGTGTATATTTAATTTAATCAGGTAAGTTAATATGATTTTATGTTTAACGATCTTTCCACTACTGTTTACCTGCTATATCTATAATATGTAAATGTTCTACATTTATTTATGTAAACTAATCATTTGAACTTTTTTAGATCGTCTACAATTCCGTATCATTAAGAAAATATAATTTGTTTATTTGAAATCAATCATGTAAGTTGCTTTTATTTTAACGATGTTGTGTAAACTTATTTTGAAATTTGTTATAGACTGGCTGCAGTTTTCTATCCGCGTGAAATCCACATAGTTTTTTATTCCAACAGGTTGCTGTATCAAGGAAGTCGAAGACACGAAATTATCATCGTTTGATAATTCTGTATCCTGCAAATTTATTTGAAATATATCAGGCAGGTATGTTTTATCTTCAGTTGCTTATATTTTAAACTATATGTAAATGTTTTACGATTGCTTACAGTAAGAAATGGAATTTTTAAACGAATTGAACCAATCAGCCGGAACAGCAAAGCCCGTCAAGAAATTGCATGAATACAACATGAAGGAAGTAGCAGAGATATCAGAGATCAAAATTATCACCTGCAGGGACGGACGCAGAGCTGTGTTCATTGTCGCTGAAAAACATATAACATATCTACCCAAAAGATTCGCCGACAAACTTACTGAAGATAAAGTGATCGATCTCAACCAGAAGATATCGAATAAAACTCTGTCTCTAGGATTGGTTTACCTAGGTAAAGTAAAGACAGAAAGATATCAATCGTATCCTGACTGTATGTTTATCGAAACGAATAAGGTATGAACTGTAACAGGTAGTCTATTCAGTGAACATTGCCTAATACTTTTTTTTTTCTATTTAATTCACGGTATCAATTACATATCTCCTCTCTCATTTACATATATGATTTCTCATATGCATGCGCGAATTAAATTAATTGACGGTATCAATTACATATCTCCTCTCTCATTTACATATATGATTTCTCATATGCATGGGCGAATTAAATTAATTGATCTAATTAAATTAATTCACGGTATCAATTACATATCTCCTCTCTCATTTACATATATGATTTCTCATATGCATGGGCGAATTAAATTAATTGATCTAAATTAAATTAATTCACGGTATCAATTACATATCTCCTCTCTCATTTACATATATGATTTCTCATATGCATGGGCGAATTAAATTAATTGATCTAAATTAAATTAATTCACGGTATCAATTACATATCTCCTCTCTCATTTACATATATGATTTCTCATATGCATGCGCGAATTAAATTAATTCACGTCTCATTTTGTTCATCTCATTTTTATATATTATTATTTGTCATCTCTCATCTCTCTCTCCTCATTACCGACTTGGATTTCCCGCTGAAAGATTTGAATTCCTAGCGCTGCTAAGGCCATCTATCGGTGACGTCATATGATCGGTATAGTAGATTTCTATGCGCCTGTAGATAGGCAACCCGCAATATTTTTTATAAAAAACCAATGGAGCCAACAGGATTTGAACCGGGGACCGTTCGAATGGTAGCCAGTCAATGCATCCATTACACCACGAAGGTAATCTATTAAAGCACTGTAAACGGGTTATAAAAAAAAAATAATGTTGACTAGCTATTGTTGTGTCGAATTGACGATTTGATTTGAAAATTTAATAATGTAATTTATCGTTTAGACTAACCCTTGCTTACTTCTATATATGTTTAATTAATATGTAATTAGTACATCAAAATATGTTCTTAATATGTTAATCAATTTCCTTATAAAATATAACTATATATCATTGAAATAAAACATTAAACAATTGCAGTCGTTTATCATAAACCTAGTGGTGAGTTTGTATTATTCGTATAGCGATATGGATATATTATTCAGATATGTCGTGTTATGTGTTTAAATTTCTCATATGCATGCGCGAATTAAATTAATTCACGGTATCATTAGTGTATCTCCTCTCTCATTTACATAACTGATATCTCATTCTGTACATCTCATTTTATATATTATTTGCCATCTCTCATCTCTCTCTCTCATAAATTTATTTTAAAATAAATCAGTCCTATTTGATATTTATCTTCAAGTCATCATGTAATTCTGTGAAAATAATTTAATATGTAGAAACGTAATAATAAAAAATTTATTTTCAACTATGCAAAAGTAACTCTTAAGCTAATGTCAATCAACTGTCAGATTAGCTCTGGTGCATTAGACCTGATTAAATATACTCCATAAACATTTAGTTTGAAAGGAAACAATTAGGGTCGTTATGATTTCATAAAATTTTATTCAAGTGAATCTTCTTAAGAATATAGAACACTGTGAAGCATTATTTTAAAATTCAAAAACATTATCTATAGCTAAAACTGTTTAAGAAATAACTTTTCAAACTAAATGTTTTTTGCATGAAAATACGTACAAACTAATTAGCCATGTTGTTTTCAACATTCTTTAAAACTGCTTTTAACTATAAATAAACAAACGTTCTTACGAATGACTGAAAGGAATTTAGATTTTTATAAATAATTTGTTAAGAGATCAATGCTACTGTCAATCACTTGTCGGATTATCTCTGTTGCAATTTTAAAAAAGTTAATGAAGCGTGAATCAAATCTCTATGATTCATTTGAAAGCAGAAATACTAAACAAGTGACTATATTTCTTCTAAGTTTCTTTATAATTAGCTCATGCAGAATAACACAAAGGATGAGTCATATTTCTTGGTTAAAAAGTTAATGAAGCGTGCATCAAATCTGTCTACATCGACAATCAATATAGTCACTTGTTTAGTTAAAAATTTATATAAAAATTTATCCTATGTATTGGTGAAAACTCAAATATTCATGGAAATATAACAATAGGTACATATAACGATACTAATCAGTCTAACGCGGAATATATATTTTATATTATACAAACGGCTAGAAAAGAATAGGTACAATCGGATTATGTTCATACTAAGCTCACCATGATTATTATAAACATCTTAACAGAATAAAAAGGGCGATATGAATATAACTTATAGGATTTAATCAAACTAGAATCTCTGTTACATTAGACCTGTTTAAATATACGTCATAAACATTTAAAATACGGTTTACAAGTAAAGCAAATTCTAATTTGAAAGAAAACACTTAGGGTCGTTATGATTTCTTAAAAATTTATTTAAATAATTCCGACAAATATTTATAAATAAAACTTAGAAAAATGAATATTGTGTAGTACCACTTTCAAAGTCAAAAAGCTTATACCTGTTTCTTTAAATATTCTAATATTCAGGGCTATATGAACCAAAACGATTAAAAATAAACATTCTTTCCCTGTTATGCGAATAGTATAATAGACAGGCATCGTAATCCCTAAAAGCAATCAAGCTTAAGCTATTTCGACGAAAACAATAGAATTTTAAAAATAATTACAATCACTTTAGTACGAACAATAACATTTAGCATTCTAGTGTATTAAAATCTAGAAATTGCAGAAAAACTGGTTTAAAATAAATTGTATGTAGTTATACATACAATTTATTTTAAACCAGTTTTTCTGCAATTTCTAGATTTTAATACACTAGAATGCTAAATGTTATTGTTCGTACTAAAGTGATTGTAATTATTTTTAAAATTCTATTGTTTTCGTCGAAATAGCTTAAGCTTGATTGCTTTTAGGGATTACGATGCCTGTCTATTATACTATTCGCATAACAGGGAAAGAATGTTTATTTTTAATCGTTTTGGTTCATATAGCCCTGAATATTAGAATATTTAAAGAAACAGGTATAAGCTTTTTGACTTTGAAAGTGGTACTACACAATATTCATTTTTCTAAGTTTTATTTATAAATATTTGTCGGAATTATTTAAATAAATTTTTAAGAAATCATAACGACCCTAAGTGTTTTCTTTCAAATTAGAATTTGCTTTACTTGTAAACCGTATTTTAAATGTTTATGACGTATATTTAAACAGGTCTAATGTAACAGAGATTCTAGTTTGATTAAATCCTATAAGTTATATTCATATCGCCCTTTTTATTCTGTTAAGATGTTTATAATAATCATGGTGAGCTTAGTATGAACATAATCCGATTGTACCTATTCTTTTCTAGCCGTTTGTATAATATAAAATATATATTCCGCGTTAGACTGATTAGTATCGTTATATGTACCTATTGTTATATTTCCATGAATATTTGAGTTTTCACCAATACATAGGATAAATTTTTATATAAATTTTTAACTAAACAAGTGACTATATTGATTGTCGATGTAGACAGATTTGATGCACGCTTCATTAACTTTTTAACCAAGAAATATGACTCATCCTTTGTGTTATTCTGCATGAGCTAATTATAAAGAAACTTAGAAGAAATATAGTCACTTGTTTAGTATTTCTGCTTTCAAATGAATCATAGAGATTTGATTCACGCTTCATTAACTTTTTTAAAATTGCAACAGAGATAATCCGACAAGTGATTGACAGTAGCATTGATCTCTTAACAAATTATTTATAAAAATCTAAATTCCTTTCAGTCATTCGTAAGAACGTTTGTTTATTTATAGTTAAAAGCAGTTTTAAAGAATGTTGAAAACAACATGGCTAATTAGTTTGTACGTATTTTCATGCAAAAAACATTTAGTTTGAAAAGTTATTTCTTAAACAGTTTTAGCTATAGATAATGTTTTTGAATTTTAAAATAATGCTTCACAGTGTTCTATATTCTTAAGAAGATTCACTTGAATAAAATTTTATGAAATCATAACGACCCTAATTGTTTCCTTTCAAACTAAATGTTTATGGAGTATATTTAATCAGGTCTAATGCACCAGAGCTAATCTGACAGTTGATTGACATTAGCTTAAGAGTTACTTTTGCATAGTTGAAAATAAATTTTTTATTATTACGTTTCTACATATTAAATTATTTTCACAGAATTACATGATGACTTGAAGATAAATATCAAATAGGACTGATTTATTTTAAAATAAATTTATGAGAGAGAGAGATGAGAGATGGCAAATAATATATAAAATGAGATGTACAGAATGAGATATCAGTTATGTAAATGAGAGAGGAGATACACTAATGATACCGTGAATTAATTTAATTCGCGCATGCATATGAGAAATTTAAACACATAACACGACATATCTGAATAATATATCCATATCGCTATACGAATAATACAAACTCACCACTAGGTTTATGATAAACGACTGCAATTGTTTAATGTTTTATTTCAATGATATATAGTTATATTTTATAAGGAAATTGATTAACATATTAAGAACATATTTTGATGTACTAATTACATATTAATTAAACATATATAGAAGTAAGCAAGGGTTAGTCTAAACGATAAATTACATTATTAAATTTTCAAATCAAATCGTCAATTCGACACAACAATAGCTAGTCAACATTATTTTTTTTTTATAACCCGTTTACAGTGCTTTAATAGATTACCTTCGTGGTGTAATGGATGCATTGACTGGCTACCATTCGAACGGTCCCCGGTTCAAATCCTGTTGGCTCCATTGGTTTTTTATAAAAAATATTGCGGGTTGCCTATCTACAGGCGCATAGAAATCTACTATACCGATCATATGACGTCACCGATAGATGGCCTTAGCAGCGCTAGGAATTCAAATCTTTCAGCGGGAAATCCAAGTCGGTAATGAGGAGAGAGAGATGAGAGATGACAAATAATAATATATAAAAATGAGATGAACAAAATGAGACGTGAATTAATTTAATTCGCGCATGCATATGAGAAATCATATATGTAAATGAGAGAGGAGATATGTAATTGATACCGTGAATTAATTTAATTTAGATCAATTAATTTAATTCGCCCATGCATATGAGAAATCATATATGTAAATGAGAGAGGAGATATGTAATTGATACCGTGAATTAATTTAATTTAGATCAATTAATTTAATTCGCCCATGCATATGAGAAATCATATATGTAAATGAGAGAGGAGATATGTAATTGATACCGTGAATTAATTTAATTAGATCAATTAATTTAATTCGCCCATGCATATGAGAAATCATATATGTAAATGAGAGAGGAGATATGTAATTGATACCGTCAATTAATTTAATTCGCGCATGCTTATGAGAAATCATATATGTAAATGAGAGAGGAGATATGTAATTGATACCGTGAATTAAATAGAAAAAAAAAAGTATTAGGCAATGTTCACTGAATAGACTACCTGTTACAGTTCATACCTTATTCGTTTCGATAAACATACAGTCAGGATACGATTGATATCTTTCTGTCTTTACTTTACCTAGGTAAACCAATCCTAGAGACAGAGTTTTATTCGATATCTTCTGGTTGAGATCGATCACTTTATCTTCAGTAAGTTTGTCGGCGAATCTTTTGGGTAGATATGTTATATGTTTTTCAGCGACAATGAACACAGCTCTGCGTCCGTCCCTGCAGGTGATAATTTTGATCTCTGATATCTCTGCTACTTCCTTCATGTTGTATTCATGCAATTTCTTGACGGGCTTTGCTGTTCCGGCTGATTGGTTCAATTCGTTTAAAAATTCCATTTCTTACTGTAAGCAATCGTAAAACATTTACATATAGTTTAAAATATAAGCAACTGAAGATAAAACATACCTGCCTGATATATTTCAAATAAATTTGCAGGATACAGAATTATCAAACGATGATAATTTCGTGTCTTCGACTTCCTTGATACAGCAACCTGTTGGAATAAAAAACTATGTGGATTTCACGCGGATAGAAAACTGCAGCCAGTCTATAACAAATTTCAAAATAAGTTTACACAACATCGTTAAAATAAAAGCAACTTACATGATTGATTTCAAATAAACAAATTATATTTTCTTAATGATACGGAATTGTAGACGATCTAAAAAAGTTCAAATGATTAGTTTACATAAATAAATGTAGAACATTTACATATTATAGATATAGCAGGTAAACAGTAGTGGAAAGATCGTTAAACATAAAATCATATTAACTTACCTGATTAAATTAAATATACACTGTTAAACTCTGGATAGCTGTGTTGATAATAGTTGTTTTCTCTATGGAAACACTTTCGTACTGATTTGAGATATAAAAATTTCTAAGCTTTATACTCATTCAAGTAACCACGTGACTGACTCACCACTCGACGAACAACGTTTAAAATAACACAAATAAATCTGTTATTATAAAAACACTTTATCTTAAGTAACAATTATTGTTTATTCCTTTCAGTCATTCGTAAGAACGTTTGTTTATTTATAGTTGAAAGCAGTTTTAAAGAATGTCGAAGACAACCTGGCTAATTAGTTTGTACGTATTTTCATGCAAAAACATTTAGTTTGAAAAAGTTATTTCTTAAACAGTTTTAGCTATAGATAATCTTTTTTTTTTTTGAATTTTAAAAATAATGCTCTACAGTATTCTATATTCTTAATAGCGTAGATATAAATCTCTTTGTGTAGCTCAATAAATGATAGTTATAGAGCTGTATTGACTTATATAACATTTCTCTCATATATGAATTCGCATATATCGAGTTAAAGTTAATGAATGAATACAACATAAATCATTACTCTACGTATTCCATGATTAAGATTTCAATAGTTGAACGAGTTATTCGTGCAATTAAGCAAAAGCTGTATATGATTTAGTTGATAGCCCTGTATGACATTCAGAGTTAGATGTTGGCCCTTGTTTCTAACTGCAGATCTATAGGATAGAAGAAGAATCAGAAAAAGTATTAGGTAATGTTCATTGAATAGACTCTCTGCTTCATTTCATAAATTATTTGTTTTAATAAATAGATATTAATCAAACGATGGATATCCTCAAATAGGAATGACAACATAAGATTTATTTTAAAATAGATTTATGAGAGAGGGCGATGAGAGCTGACAAATAATATATAAAAATGAGATTGTCGTCGACGTCGCTATCACCACTGTCAACTTGATAATTTCAGCAGACATTCTATCAGATTGGAAAACTGCAGTCAGTCTATAATAAATTTCAAAATAAGTTTACACAACATCGTTAAAATAAAAGCAACTTACATGATTGATTTCGAACATAATCCGATTGTACCTATTCTTTTCTAGCCGTTTGTATAATATAAAATATATATCCCGCGTTAGACTGATTAGTATCGTTATATGTACCTATTGTTATATTTCCATGAATATTTGAGTTTTCACCAATACATAGGATAAATTTTTATATAAATTTTTAACTAAACAAGTGACTATATTGATTGTCAATGTAGACAGATTTGATGCACGCTTCATTAACTTTTTAACCAAGAAATATGACTCATCCTTTGTGTTATTCTGCATGAGCTAATTATAAAGAAACTTAGAAGAAATATAGTCACTTGTTTAGTATTTCTGCTTTCAAATGAATCATAGAGATTTGATTCACGCTTCATTAACTTTTTTAAAATTGCAACAGAGATAATCCGACAAGTGATTGACAGTAGCATTGATCTCTTAACAAATTATTTATAAAAATCTAAATTCCTTTCATTCGTAAGAACGTTTGTTTATTTATAGTTAAAAGCAGTTTTAAAGAATGTTGAAAACAACATGGCTAATTAGTTTGTACGTATTTTCATGCAAAAAACATTTAGTTTGAAAAGTTATTTCTTAAACAGTTTTAGCTATAGATAATGTTTTTGAATTTTAAAATAATGCTTCACAGTGTTCTATATTCTTAAGAAGATTCACTTGAATAAAATTTTATGAAATCATAACGACCCTAATTGTTTCCTTTCAAACTAAATGTTTATGGCGTATATTTAATCAGGTCTAATGCACCAGAGCTAATCCGACAGTTGATTGACATTAGCTTAAGAGTTACTTTTGCATAGTTGAAAATAAATTTTTTATTATTACGTTTCATATTAAATTATTTTCGCAGAATTACATGATGACCTGAAGATAAATATCAAATAGGACTGATTTATTTTTAAAATAAATTTATGAGAGAGATGGCAAATAATATATAAAAATGAGATGTACAGAATGAGATATCAGTTATGTAAATGAGAGAGGAGATACACTAATGATACCGTGAATTAATTTAATTCGCGCATGCATATGAGAAATCATATATGTAAACGAGAGAGGAGATATGTAATTGTTACCGTGAATTAATTTAATTAGATCAATTAATTTAATTCGCCCATGCATATGAGAAATCATATATGTAAATGAGAGAGGAGATATGTAATTGTTACCGTGAATTAATTTAATTCGCGCATGCATATGAGAAATTTAAACACATAACACGACATATCTGAATAATATATCCATATCGCTATACGAATAATACAAACTCACCACTAGGTTTATGATAAACGACTGCAATTGTTTAATGTTTTATTTCAATGATATATAGTTATATTTTATAAGGAAATTGATTAACATAATAAGAACATATTTTGATGTAATAATTACATATTAATTAAACATATATAGAAGTAAGCAAGGGTTAGTCTAAACGATAAATTACATTATTAAATTTTCAAATCAAATCGTCAATTCGACACAACAATAGCTAGTCAACATTATTTTTTTTTTTTATAACCCGTTTACAGTGCTTTAATAGATTACCTTCGTGGTGTAATGGATGCATTGGCTGACTACCATTCGAACGGTCCCCGGTTCAAATCCTGTTGGCTCCATTGGTTTTTTATAAAAAATATAGCGGGTTGCCTATCAACAGGCGCATAGAAATCTACTATACCGATCATATGACGTCACCGATAGATGGCAGTAGTAGTACTAAAAATTTGAATCTAAGGGCGGGAAATCCTAGATGACAAATTGAAAATGAAAGATACAAAATGGCAGATATGTTCACGCATGCATATGAGAAATTATATATGTAAATGAGAGAGGAGATATGTATATGATACCGTGAATTAATTTAATTAGATCAATTAATTTAATTCGCGCATTTAATTCACGCATTTAATTCGCGCATTTAATTAGACCACGCCTCATTTGCATATTAATTCGCGCATTTAATTAGACCACGCCTCATTTGCATATTAATTAGATCGCGGGTCATTTGCATAAAAGGAGAGGGGGGCCATGCCATTGGCATGCCACATGGCATGTCAATTTCCGTCTGGCCCAACTGCCCCAATACCTACTAACGCACAATCAAAGTACCAACCACTTAACGATTTATTAATACCAAAAGTTCCTATAGGCTTACCGTAATAATCGTACGGTTATTCACGCCATTCCGGGCAATACAACGTAGCAAAAGCAAACCAAGCTTGCGGGTATGGTACGGAAATGGATTACGGAAAAGAAAGCGGGGTGACGGGGTTCGGGTTCTTGGATGAGGATCTCAGGTATACACGCAGTGAGGTATCGGAAAAGAGGCGGTATGCGGGGTGGAACAGGAATTAGAGTTAAGGTTAAGAGTAATTACTCTTACAATTACTAAAAGCGATTCGATCTGCTGAACTGGCTTGCCTGTTGGCTGGTTGGTCCTGCTGGCTTCGAGTTCCGGAATGGAACTGAATAAATCGGCTCTCGCACTCTCTTGTATAGGTACTCGCAGAGCGTGGGAGAAATAGTATGAGTAAAACGAAGCGGCGCACGCCAAATTAACACTTAAGGAAGGGACGCGTGCTCTCGCTTGAGTCGGCGGTTTATCCAAGCGGCTATAGATCGCAACGGGTGATAAGCTTATTCACTCTTACATCCAAAATAATTAAATAAAATAAAATAACATCGTTACAGCGTTTACTTGGTGCTTTATTGTTTGCATAATTCTATTACTGGAAAAGAAGTACTTAATTCTCTGTTTTTTTTTCTTCTGGATCAGATAAATTCAAAAGTTTCAAATAAACTTTCTTCACTTTTTACAGATCGATCTCCAGGATTGAAAATCTTTCTTTATTGTCTTCTTTGTCGGTACTTTCTTCCCATGCTTTTCTTACTCTCCCTACTTCCTTTTTTCCACTCTTTTTACTTTTCTATGTCTGTAGTTCTCGTTCAGCTACACTTATAACGTCTTTGTATTTCCTACAGTTCTCCATTTATTGCATTTTTGCGCATCTGTATAATTTGTTTCTACATTTTTAATTATGCTCCTAATTCTATTTTTGCTTCCATTTGTCTTGATAAGGTCCATGTTAAAATATCATTCATCTGATCACTTTTCTTGTTCACGTTAAATATTCCTTTGCCTGAAAGCTTGTTTATTAGAAAGTGACTATATCTGCCATATACACCTGGTAAGTTTGTTGTATCTTCATATTTGGTTTTTTATGTCAATTGTCTTCTTCTAGTTATGATCGTTTTGACTTTTTAGTTTACTTCCAGTTATGATTTTGTGGTTTCTTACCCAATTATCTTGCTGAGAAAACGTAAAGAAGAATTATAATTTTGAATTTAAAGGGATACTATCTGATATCGTGTGACTTCATGAGTTGAATTACATAGCGGGAAAATCTCTCAGAATACATACTCAAGCAAGTCGCAGTCCGATACGGTTTATCTATTTATAGTAAAAGTAATCGTGGCGTATATCTTCAACTGCTAAACCATCCAGGCTAGTCAGAATGCCAAATGACGGATTAACCCCTAAGCACAATAATTGCCTGTCTAGGTTGCCATGTTCGAAAAAGGAGCAAAGTGAAAGATGTTTTTATTTTTTACTTATTAACTCGGGTGCTTTGTTTATGTGGGATTGGAAGTTTATGTTATTTGGTGATGAGGTTTGTTCATAGTAGATGTAATAGTGTGATTGGTTCCTTGGAACCCGCTCTTTTACCCCCGTTTTATCGTATCATGTTATTTAACCAACCTACCTAGTGTCTTCTAGTGGAAAGAGACTAAAACATATCTAGTGAAAATTGTTACTGTTCTATAACTATCCAGTGGCGACAAACTGTATATTGCAATGTCGTATTTTCGTTGGTTTAATTAACAAGTTAGTATTACTCCGGAGAGTACGTTCATATTTCATATTATATAATTATAATAACTACTACTACCACCTATTACTTGGCGAACAAGACCCCAGAAGCTATGAAGCTTGTGTGGGAGGGAGGGGCGTTTATTATTATTACGTAGGCTCATCGTGCAGCTGCAGTCGACTTACAGTTGGTATAGCACAAGTCCCACTTCTGTGTTACACTAAAGAAAACTACAGAAAACCTTAACCGAATCTGCCGGTACCAGGATTCGATCGCCGTTCGCCTGGGTGAGAGACTAGCACACTAGCCGCTACACTATCAAGGCTATTCAATGCTAACTATTATTCAAAAAGTGAACTTAATCTAGAAGCCAAGATAAATTGTGAACGATATAAATTAGATTTTGCCATTGGATTCTATTAGAGGTTAGCACACTTTCAAATTCGGCAAGAATTTATTGTAAATGCGTGAAAATACGTTTCTTACATCTGCTTGATCAACGTAGTTATTAATCGTCTCACGTTGAGATTACAGTGTGCGTTCTTATGGACAACGGGGTTGTCAAACATCTTGCAAGCAACTTTTAAAAAGACTTGTAGTTGTAACTGCATAAACCTTTATAATCCCTATTGTTCGAGCAAGTTACATTGCAGGTAGTCACTTCTTCTGACAGCGGTAGTAAAACAAAATTTCAAATTTAAAGTTTTACATTATACAGCCTAGCATTGTCAGACGAACGCCTAAACGCGTTATTTAAAAAACACTCCCCCGATTTAAGCCTCCCTCCGACACCCCCCGTCAGACCCACCAGCTCTCCCCCACTAAGCCCACGGCGTATCGGGGCGTATTGATTTAACTACCCATTTTCCGACTTATTCATCCATCCTCCTACTCCGACTTATCTCCCAGGCTTTATTCCCCGGCTTAAACCCTTAACTTAAGCAATCCTACCGACATACTTACCCATCTTCCCTACGGATTTTCCTCTGACTTATCTATCCACCTCGACCTAACCACCCTAATTCTTAAAAAAGGACACACACACAAAACGAATGGAGATACAGTCATTTTCGGAGTTCGTGATAATGTTCAAAGTAAAACTTTGTAGCACAATGCAGAAATACAAATGTGTAATTGCAAAGATGGTTACAGAGATAAAAACCTTATCTTTAAAGGGGCATAGCACCCTTAAAATCATTCTCGGACCTGTGTGCATCTGAAATTTCTTTCATATTTTCTTACGTAGAATAACTTCTTGAAGTATACTTCTTATTCTTTCTCAGCTTCGATTTGTCCACTCCTGGACGTAAGCCTCTCCAGTATCTTTCCATGTCTGTCGGTCCTGATCTGATCTGATCCAGTTTTTTCCTGCTTTTTCTCTGATGTCATCAGCCCACCTCTTTTAGCGTCTACCGACACTTCTCTTGGTTTGTCTCGGTCTCTATCTTGTGACCTTGGATGTCCATCTTGCCGTGTGATGTGTCTTGCCCATTGCCATTTTTGTCTTGCGATCCTTTCCATAACATCTGTTGTTTTTGTTCTTCGCCTTATCTCTGTGTTTGTTATTTTATTCAATATGCTTACATCAAGCACTGCTCTTTCTATGGCTCTCTGAGTTACTCTTAGTTTTTCAGCACTTTTTTGTGTTAGTGCCATTGTTTGAGGTTGATTGGAACTTCTTTGTTTGTTAATATGTGTCGCAGGTTCCCAAAGGCTGTCCATGTTAGCGGACCTTCCTCTTAATTTCCAGAGATTGGTTTTTCTTACCAAGTGTTATGTTATGTCCTAAATAGACGTATTCTTTGACAAGTTCTATTGAGTGATTTTGGATGTTAATCACGTCGTTACTTTCACTTATTATTTTTGTTTTATTATAGTTTATAGTTAAGCCAATTTCTTCAGAGGCAGTTTTTAGTTGCTCTAACATAGTTGCGAGTTCAGTTATATCGCTGCTAATGAGGACCACGTCATCAGCGAATCGAAGATGATTTAGGTAGCTTCCATCTATGTTTAGCCCAAAACCGTGCCAATCTACCCCCTTGAAGACGTCCTCCAGGGCCAAGGTAAAGAGATTTGGTGATACAATATCGCTTTGACGAACTCCTCTTTCCAGTATGATTTTATCTGTTTTTAGGTCATCGTCGATCTTAACTTGAATTGTCGAGTTTTCGTATGTATCTTTAATAATCATGGAGTATCTGGAGTCGATTCGCGCGTGGTTTAAAGCTGTAAGAAAAGACCACTTTTCTATTGAATCAAACGCCTTATGACAGTCTATGAAGACTATGTGCAAGGAAACGTTGTAGTCTGTGCACTTTTCTATTACTGTTCGAATCGTCTGAAGGTGATCTATTGCATTGTAGCCCTTTCGAAAGGTGGCTGGTAGGAATCCAGTTTCTCCGTTAGTCTGTTAGTTACTATTCTTGAGAGAAGTTTATAAAGATGAGAGAAGGCTGATAGGACGGTAGTTTTCAATATTTGTGTTTTCTCTCTTTTTAAACAGCAGAATCACCTCTGCATTTCTCCAGGCATTTGGGATTTTTCCTTCTACTAGACAGCGATTGAAAAGCATCTTAAGTGCGTGGGTTAGTGGATCCACGCACTTAAGATGCTTTTGTGAATAATGCTTAAGTGAATCGCCACTTATTTTTATCATTTCGCTTGTGACCTGATCTTCGCCTGGGCTTTTTTTGTTTTTCATGGGATTTTGGCCTTTACTAAATTGTAAGTCTTTAACCTTTATATTGTGTTTGCTTGTTGCCTAGCATTATCGTCATAGTTATGCAGTATGGAATTGTATGCTATTCCTGACACCCCAATTGGCCCTTAATGTGGTAATATGCAAAATTCATATCGAACAAATTTCTATTTTCTATCGTTATAAGATAAAGATGTAAACTGCATATTAAGCAGCCTTTACTTATTATACTCTGTTCTCATTCCTGTTCTACTTCTTGCCATTTCTTTAATCGATTCTGCTAAAGCAGACTTGCATTCGGTCCCTAAAACATGTTCAGCAGTAACGCTTCAGATTGAGCTTCAGATCTGCTAGAACGGTGGCTGTGGTATTTGTCGAGACGTTATGGTGAGTTTCGAAACTATTATGCCAGAAATTTCTTCTCGCATATCACACGAGTACGCTAAGGCAGGCTCCTTTTTAAATCTCGCACCCTTTTAACATTATATGTAATTAAAATGTATCTCAACAACTTTTCAAGTGGAATATATCAAGATGCGAAACTTCCATGATTAATACACTGCAATTACACGCTAATTTAATTATACTAACGAGTTGTTTGTGATTTATTGCTGTGCAACTAGTGGTTCTAACAAATTACAAAACGAAATTCAGTTCAAATCATCATTATTAACATTTCTGGTATTTGTTTTCTTTTTAAAATATTCTATAAAACTTATCGGCGGGTAGTTTCCACACGCAAGAGTTCTGCACGCGCTTAAATTCTGGAATTAATTAACTTTTTAATTTTTCTTTTGCCTTCAGGTAATTTTTAATATTTTTACTTTTATAAACGACTTGCATTAAATGAGCTACTGGAGAACTTAAAAGTATTACTTAAATTTAATGGAAAGCTTCTGTATTTCGGTTCTAAAATAAAACTGAACGCTTTTCATAAGAAATATAAATATGAATACTAAAAGATTGGAAAAATATTTAAAATACGAATAGGTTACCTAGTCAGTGATTTTTCTCGTAATTACATTACATTAGAGTATGAAGAAAAGTTTTGTATAATCTATATGATGTGACAATACTGAAAAAAGTAACCAGAATCTGAATATACTTATTATGTAACGAATTGTTCCCGTGAACTAGTTATTTCCTGAAAGACTTTAATCCGGAAATCCCTGAACTTGGTGTATTAAGGATTATCATAGGGATTAGTTCAAAATTGTTTCTCATCATGGTTAGGTATTGTTTTAACTGTCATAAATGTATACCATGTACTTTAAATCAAATTTTCCCATTGGGTTTACAATGCCGGGCATCGTATTTTCCCCGGAATATAATCCGGGAAACGCGAAAACCGGCGCAGAGTCATCGATTTCCTCGGTAGTGGTGGCCTCATACAACATTGACAATCAGTGTACCACTAGATACCATGGTGAACGCAACATAATTTCAGTGCTCCCTTACGACCACATGCCGTTTGTGGTTCATCTATAATTCTATAACATACTAAAAAAATGGCCAGTGCGAACGCAGCGATGTCTTTAGCATTACCAGCAGAAAATTCTGGAGGACGAGAAGTGGGGACCTCGACTTCTCCGAGAAGGGCTGTTAGTCCTCTTCTTGAAGTTCGAAGACCGCATTGCACTCTCAATTGTGACCATTGCAATGGCATTCTTGAAGATCGCTTCAAACATCTAAGTAAATTCAATATAGCTTTTTATTATTATTATTTGAAACTTTTTAGAAGTTTTTTTTTGTTACTATCTATTCAAATAACAACTTTAAAAAGTTTTTTCTAAAATGCTTGGATGTGTCAATATTTTTATTAATGATTGTTTTGCGTATTGGAGCACTTCCACTTATAAAATCCAGCAATTCTATTATCTACCCATAGAAGAAAACACCGGTTTGACATAGTTGCTGAAGCGGAAAATTCGTTCAAACAGAAGAACGGGTATACGGGTTGACTTCAGATTTTTACTGAGATTTTCAAAAGTATGGAAAATTGGCATTTGATACGATTTTTACCTTATGTCTTTTTTTGAAATGTAACAAAAAAATTTTCTCTGGAATTCAAATAACTCTTTTTGAATTAACAGTGCCACCGAAAAAATATACCATAGCAATTCAGAGCATACAATTTTATTAGTGATCTTTAAAGACAACATGGTATCTCTAATGTACACATTGACGCACACTACGTCACCGACGGTATGCTGTATAGGAATTTGCTTGTTAATTTAATTAAAGATCAACACAACAAATTAACACAACTCCCTTCTAAATAAAATTTAATAGACGTGTTTACCCCCTATTTATGATTTTAACATATTCGTGCTTTACTCTATTAAAAAGGTTTTGTTAATCTACCGACTTATTAATTTGTGGAATTTATTTTTATGACTAATTAATTACAACTAAAAAAAATAATTAACTAATTAGAAATTTTTAACCAGAAAGTCCGGGCTAAAATTAACAGCTTTTGAAAAGTTAACCAAGAGGAAATCAATGGTAATTCAATAAAAATTCCTGAAGTTTAAATAAAAACAGAAAGTTCACTTTGAAATTTTTCCAACGCGCGTGAGTGCTGTCTTTTTTCCCTTTTATTTGGGGGCATTGGACTTTGTCCATTTAATATAATGTATACATCGGAAATTTAGCCCGTGTTAGAACGGATATTAAATAGAACCCGATTTTACCACACAAAATGAACATTTATACACAAATAATATTCAAAAAATTAGCCTAATGAAAAATTGCCTGATGTCATGATTATGTATTATGGCCATATAGGCCTTTCGTAAAACTTTTACACCGCTATTTGCCATAAATGCCATAATCCAACGCCTTCTGTAGTTGGAGAATCTTTCAAAAACTTTTAACGTTAATATATCGCGTGGGGTTGGTTCTATGTTTCCTTCATGAAAAGCTTTTCAACCTACACAGTCTAGCTTATTGGGTGGTAATATGTGGACGCGTTGACATCGTTTGAACTTATCTCCAAGCAACTTTGCATAGACACGACCTCAAAATGCCAAATGATTTACATCTGAAGTTATCTTTTCTTTAATCCAAAAAAGTAAAAATGATATTGTGCCATAAATTTCCTCCCTTGTAAGGAATGCAACGAAAACCAGATTTAGTTTATCAGATCGATTTTTGGTTTTGGCCTTCCTTTTTAAAGTCGGATATTTAAATTAGTAGTCCGACGCCGAACACTCGCCTTTTAATATGTTTGTAGTTTCTCCCGCCTGCGGTCAATGAGTAAATAGGATATCCTTTAGAACATCGAAAGAGGCGTTCGGAAAATTGGGGTTGGCTTTAAACATTGACTTTTTTGCTCAGGATCACATCCGGTCGTAAATTCGGATACTAAACTGAACATCCTTCTTAACGGACCCATTAACTCTTCGCTACCAAGACGTCCAAAAGCAATTAATATGTCTTACTTTTAGATATCAGCAAATAGTGTTATGTAACAGTTTAGTGCTTGATATCTTATGAAAAGTGGATGATGTAAAAAGCTTTCTTTCATATATTTTACATACCTAGAGAAATACTGTCTATTAAGATTAATTTAAGATACTCTAAATTAAGACTCTTTCAATCTTCTATGCGGAAATAGGATCAGGATATTTAAACGAAAATATCACCGCCTCCACACGTAACTTGCAGCGTAAATTGCCTTCTGTTTCTATAGAACTCTCGAGCTCGTTTTGTACTCCCACAAGGAACTGCTGTCTTAATTATAAGTGGAGGAATTAATATACAAAAAGTTTTACTTTTACTAAATATAGAGATGAAAGGTTAATTAAACCCTTATTATGTTAGACTACTATTAACAGTAATAAGTTATCATTTATAAACTCCTGGAAATAGATAGTCCCTAACTGAAAACCTGTAAGACTCTTTACACAAAAATAGTAAAAATACATTATTGGAAAGTGATTTCGTTCAAATAGAATTTTTGTAAGAACGTACTCCAAAACATGAGACTGTATAATGCATATAGTTGCACTGAAGCCGTCTATAGTCAATGACCTACCTTCAAATGTGCGTCAGTGCAATTTTTGAATTGTCATTGTCACTTCAAAACCATAAGTACTGCAATAGTACTTATGTTAATGACACTAGAACTGCATAAATAACTACAAGTAGCATTATTGACAATAGATAAACTTTTTGCTAATGGTGCAGATAACCAGTAGCATTATTTGAAAAATGAAGGAGGCAACATTATTAGCAATATAATTTTTTTGGAACTGCATTTTATAGACAGATGTAGATTGTATTGCATACACAGATAATATCGTTGGACAGAGTGCTTATAACCAAGACTGTTTTATTACACCAAATCATTGCAAATAACCGAAACATCATGAAAATATTTCTAAGACTAAGGAAAACCAAGAGTAAGGAAACCTTGAAAAATTAAAAAAATGGCGTAAAAAAAGATAAGGAAATATACTCCAAACAGTACAAGAGATAAAAACCTAAAATAAATCTCATAGAATCTTCAATTAATTCGCTTTGAGCAACCCTAAGTCAACTGAGTGCATTTGAAGAGGAAGCAACTGAGTTGCAACACTTTAGTTTAGATCACATTAGCAAATGAAACAAAAAATTCTACTAATATGAAATAAAGCGGTCTGCATTTAAGTGCAAATAAAATACAGTTATTAGACATCCATATAAGAACACCAGCATACAGATTTGCAATAATTGCCGCCTTGGTCTTAATTCTAGAAATTAGTTTAACATTGCATGAACTTTGGGTTTGGCAGACATTGAACTTATTCAGCCATAACGGCGATGCTATATCCTGCTAATAAGTAGATTTTAGATAAGTAGATAACGAGATTTTTCAATAGTAGACTCTTGTGTATTGCAAAAGCTTGTTTTTCCATCTGCTTTCATATTTGAGTAATAATATGAATCAACCACATCACTTACCAAATCGTTCTATTATTTTTCATTTATTTGTATCCTTAAAACTAGGCTTTGGCCAATTTTATGAACACACTTAATAAAATAGTAAATTGTGTTATGTGAAAGTTTAAATAAAAGAAAAAGACTTAGTGTAAAAATAGGCTTAGAATGTGGTGCTTTAAAACATATCAATACTCCTCATGCGTGGGTAATGAGCCGACTGCGCCATCTTGAAGAAATGGTGGATTAAATTACTTTTTCGCTAATATTTCAGAAAGTATTAATTTTACAGGCATCAACGTTCATAATAAAAATGTAGCTGGCTCCCCCACAATCTTTTTATTGAACCTCGTAAGGTCAATAGTTTCTGAGATTTTCTTTCAGCAATCTTTATATTGGTTGCACGACATTCAATAACCAACTTTTTTGTAGAAGATTTAAGTCAATTTAAGTTTTATAAAATGCATTTTGTACGTAGGAGTAGCCAAATCTGAAGTTTTAAAAATAAACGCGCAAAGAAACGGCACTATTTGGGAATTTCGAAAAATGACAGTTCCTAAAAAAACCTATCTCAGAAACTATTGGACGTACGAGATTCGATAAAAAATAAACTTTTGGGTAATTTTGTCAGCTACCTACATTGTTATTTTGAACGTTGATGCCCGTTGAATGCCCGAAAAGGCAATTTGTTCACAATTTTTTTAAAGATGGCGCAGCCGGCTCTGAGATGTTTTTCAGCCTCATATTTTAAATCTATATACCTATTTTCAGCTTTTCCCCATTTTTTCTTTTATATTTCTAAAAAGACTTAATTTACCTGGGCTATGGGTGCAGTAAGTAGAAAACCTTCATGCATAACCACAATAGTCATTATGACAACATTTTCGTTCTTATACTGGAATTCCAAAGTAAATTCCATTAAAGTTAATATGAAGGCTATTGTGATGGCGATAAGAAGATATCTGAATACTACCTACTAATAGCAACCTTTTAACAACCAGATGCCGCTATGGCACCAACTGACCATTCTCCCATAATTACAATAATAATTATGTTCTAATGGAAGCAAATTTTTAAAACACCATACTCTGCTTTGCGGACTTATCATTATAACCGCATTTAACCATACTTATTCATGATTACAAATAACTGAAGTCTTTATATGATGCATGATACAATCGCTTCGTGGTGATCGAACAATGATACATCTCATAATAAAACTCCATCTTGAAGAGCAAATATTAGAGAAAACTATAACAGCGTGAAAAAGGTTACTAAACATTTGAAGACAGTGATTTGTAGAAAATTTAGAACCTTGAGATTTTCTCATGTAAGGCAGTTGCTACGTATTAAGATATACAGATTTTAAAGTTTTAAGCCCAATTAATGGTTTGCCAGAAGCCATATATGTCCACTATTCCCAATTTATCCGTTACTGTACATACCAAAATGGAACATGGTGAAACCATAGGGCGTCTACCCGTTTTCTGTTTCCATTACTTTGACTAATCGTGCCAAAAAAATAAAGTTAGGGTAGTATGTATTCTTTCTGGCGATCTAACTGTTATCATTTGTTTATGTGGAGCTGTCTTTAACTTCTTGAGTGTTGAACTTCTTGTACTATTGACTTGTTGGCATTGGAATCAATGTACACATCGTAAGCTCTTAGGATTACTGACAGTTATCATGTGAGAACAGGTTTAACATATCTGGTAATAATGCGAATGGTTTAGTTGAGTCGAATATACATTTTTACAGTGCGTTTCATCGGTTGGGCACACAATATCAACAGTTGAATATAATATACAAGAGCTAACGTAAAGGTTCCGAGAGCGAACCAGATTAAGTATGACACATGTTTTCGTGTCCACACGAACACATGTTTACATGCCCTGTCAAGTACGAGGAAGATCAATATTTACGGTCCCTGATATAGAAAGAGAAAGAATTTTTAAAACATTATTTATTTATTTCTCAACATAATCTCCCTGGACTTCAATGCACTTGGTCCACCGATGTTCCAATGCTTCAATGCCTTTCAGGAAGAAGTTTTCCGGTTGCTCCTCAAACCAGCCATTTACTGCGGTCATAACTTCATTATCGTCTCCATATTTTTTTCAACGCAGGTTTTCCTTTAATTTTGGAAATAGATGGTAATCACTGGGTGCCAGGTCTGGTGAATATGGAGAGTGTTCTAGGATTTCAAAGCCAGCGTTCTGTATGGCAGCCATGACAATGCAGCTCTTGTGGACTGGAGCGTTGTCCTGACGGAACAAAATTTTGTGTGCCAACTTTCCTGGTCTTTTTCGGTCGATGCTTTCGCGCAATTTTGGAATTAACCCTGCATAAAAAGAACTCGTTATTGTGTGTCCACGCTGCAAATAATCGATCATCAAAATTCCTTCTGCATCCCAGAACACTGTGGCCATAATCTTTCCAGCCGCCCGTTGAACTCGAAATTTGCGTGAAGGTGGAGAACCTCTGTGATGCCACTCCATACTTTGTCTTTTCGTCTCAGGATCAAAATGGTGCACCCATGTTTCATCCACAGTCACAAAGCGAGTGAGAAATTGCTTCCGATTGGCCTTCAGGTACTCCAAATTGGCTTCCGAATGCAGCACTCTAGAGCGTTTCTGATCGACGGTCAGCATCTTTGGAACCCAACGCGCCGAAATTTTTCTGAGATCAAGAACATTTCTTAAAATATTTTCAACTGACCCATAAGAGATGTTCGTTATTTTCGCGATATGGCGAATAGTCAGTCTTCTATCTGCCATTACCATATCATGGATCAAATTGATGTTTTTGTCAACGGTGACACAGACTGGACGTCCCGCACCTTTCGCATGTTCGCAAGTTGTTCTGCCTAATCTAAACTCACGAGACATATTTTTCACCACTTGGTAAGAAGGGGCAGAGTCCCCTAAAACGTCTGTCATATCCTTGTGAATTTCAGTAGGTGTTAATACTTTTTTTTGCAAATACTTTATCACCGCTCTGACTTCACTTTTTTCCATTTTTAAAAATTGTCTGTTATCGACCAGCTTAATTATTAATAACTTTCAAAGAACAACACGCACCTACGCAAAACTTGACACAACAAATAATTAGTAATGACCGTTCTTATAGAAAAATGAGTGACGATATCATGCAAAGCCTACTATGTCAGGGACCGTAAATACTGATCTACCCTCGTATTACATTAAGATATTTAGTTGTATGCGATATATTTGTAAGATATTTAGTTATTTGATAGTTTATTTTGCGAATTTTAGTCTTTTGACTTAATTTGACTCCTTTGACTATTTATGTCAATTTGATGTGCGGTTCTTCCAACAAAAATAAATATAAGAGTAGACACGGGTTGCTGATACTTCTTTAAGCAAATGAATCGACTAAAAAGATCTGTTAAGGAAATTTTAGATTCCACTCGCCATCTAGATACTGATTATAAAGTTTAACCTGGCAATCAATCTAGAAACGCTTTTGTAAAATGGCTAATCGTTGATAACGAATCATTTACTGAAGGGCTTTCCAAATGAGAACGTCGACAGCTACTTCTAAGTTAAGAGATTTTTGTCGGTTTAATTATTTTTTCTATTGAATTCAGGATGTGTGGGCAAAGAAAGCTTGAAACATCCAATTATTCTAATACGTTGAATGTTTTCTTGCTTCTATAGATGGTCGTGAGTCATTTCCGGGACCAGATGCTTTAGAAGACTAAAATCTTTTTAAAATATCTCTTTATTGTGCACAGACGCAGAAAAGGTTCTCATGAACAAACGGTTTCGGTTCTAGAAATTTAGTTTGTAAGATCTTAACGTGAGTTTCAATGGATCTCAAATGAACCTATGGTCATTGGACAGCTTATATATGTATGGTTAGCGTAATCGTCGGATGGAAGTAGTGTATAGGTCCAACATTTTTAGCAAAGTGGAAATCTTACTTTTGGATTGAATGTTCTTCGATGGGCTGATTTTCTTTTCTGGCGTTTCTTCTTTGATTCTTAAAAGCCTCTAGTGGAGTTGAACCGGGTCAAAACCGCCAAGCTGGGTTATTTTCTGTTAGGCAAGTTACCCGTACCGTTTCTGCGGGACATCGTCTCATAGAATACTGCAACGAAGTTACTTTATTTTAGTTGTTAATTGAATAAGGTTATTTATTTATTTTTAAAATATTTTATTTAATAGTTATTGTTATAAATTAATTATTTTACTTGAAGCTTAGTTTTCGCGCGACCTTCGCATAAGCCGAGTTGGGTTATACAGATCCCTCACCGCTGATTCCCCACTGTCCGGCCATCCCCGCGTGGCGCGCGCACGCTTAATTCGTCTATAAAACCGCGTGCTGTTCGAAGTCTAAGTGCACAGTTAAGTGCCAAGAGTCAAAAATCAAGTACAGAGTGTCCGAACCAGAACACAAAGTGAGGCTGTGTATTCACCGCTATTCGCCGTAACCGCCCCGTTATCCTCTGCTGTTAGCCGCTTCCTTCATTATTGTTCATCTCTCTCTTCTGCCACATCACTGAGCTGGACCGTGATGCAGGTTCTCTCCTTCTCTTCTCTTCCCTTTTCTGGCACATCACTAAGCTGGACCGTGGTGCAGGTTCCTTCTCTCTGTTTCTGCCGCAGTACTAAGCTGGACCGTGGTGCAGGTTCTCTCTTCCCGCGTACCGATATTCCGTACTGGTCCGAATAGCTGGCTGTTACTCAACTACCGCCATTGTACCGTGCTTGACCGTACAATTGAGACCACACCTAATACCTTCCACTCTCTTCCTCCGCCGTACTAACTACCATAATCCCGGTGTCCCGGTCCTCCCATCCTTTTAGCTGTTACCACTCTTTTGCTGTTTCGAAGTCTAAGTGCAAAGTACCAAGGGTCAAAAATCAAGTACCGAGTGTCCGAACCAGAACACAGAGTGAGTCTGTGTATTCAGCGCTATCCACCGTCATCACCCCGTTATCCTCTGCTGTCAGCCGCTTCCTTCATTATTGTTCTTCTGTCCCTTATGCCACATCACTGAGCTGGACCGTGGTGTAGGTTCCTTCTCTCTCTTTTCTTCTCTTTTCTGCCGCATCACTCAACTAGATGATGGTGCAGGTTCCTTCTCTCTCTTCTCTTTTCTGCCGCAATACTAAGCTTGACCGTGGTACAGGTTCTCTCTTCCCGCGTGTCGCTATTCCGTGCTGGTCTATTGCTCAACTACCGCCATTGTACCGTGCTTACAGAACCCGTGATACCGATTGCTTGACTTTGCTTTTGTTTACCTGCTTCAAGATTTACTGTATTTACTGTGCACCCTTATACAAGACTTCTGGGGTACTACAAGGGGTACTCTATTCGGTTTACCAGAGAGTAAACTGGCGTCCGAGAAAAATAATACATCGTAGGACGAACGGACATAGCAGGCATCCGACCCGCCAGCAAAATAGTCAGCGAAGAACGTCGCAATTTCATAATACCATAAATTTACCTTGATAGTGTGACTTTTGAATACGACCACTTCTGGATAAAAATTTATTTGTTTTTAATTTAATTTAAATGTAAATCCAGTAGTGGATACATTTTTGTACAACACAGAGGTCTATACAGCTGAAAATCGAAGGTCGTGAGTTAGTGTATGTTAGTGCATCCTAGATAAGGAGTAATCATTCATAGTATTAATCAATCCATCCTGAGCGAAGCATAGAATAAAAAAAAATCTCTTAGATTTAATCGCAGCTAAATCGTGATATCCTTTTTAATTTGGTCAAACTGATGGACTCTATCGATTTAATGCACGTTTTTTAAATATCCAAAACAACAAGATATAGCAACTTCAAAAAGGTTGGTAATAGTCCATTTTTATATACGTCTATAGCTCTTCATTTGAGTTTTTGTCTTCAAACGTTGCAGAATGATTTAATAGCTCGATAACATAAAAGAAATCTGAAATCATATATTTTCAGAAAACCTGAAAGGTCGAAAGCCCAATAGCACATCTAAATGCTACGAAGCGTCGGATGACCTGATTCTTGATACAACACAAAACGGAAGACGCACAATTTAATTTATCCTATTTCTGTTTGATATATTTTATGTGGGGTAGTTCAAATATGAACTGATACAACATGAATTATTGTTAGTAAAAATCTACTTACAAAAAATGAGTTCCGGAAGGTAACTCAGTTTTCAAGGATGTAGGGAAAATGCAAATGAACGTGTGCGTAACACTAAGATAATGATTCAAACGAATATGAAAATGAAGTAAATCAAACATTAGCTTTATAATCTTTTGTAAACAGTTTGTCGTATATACATTTCAGCACAAAATTCATACGGTAGTTTATAAATGCGTTTATTTCATTACAGGAAGTATACCCTAAAGAAACAAAACGTGAACGGAAAGGTTAACGAGTTGTGAATAGTTTTACTAAAAGTTTTGAAAGACGACTGAAAGCATACCCGACAAGATAAAATATTATAATGGATGCTACGGAATAAAGTTACTATTCATATCTTATGAACGAAAAGGAAACCTTAGTTACTCTTAGAAAATTTGACCCTTTTTGGCGTTTCTTTAAAAAGTGACTTCTAAAAGGTATTGATGCAACATTATGATTGTTATATTCAGATACCTGTGCTTTATCGTGATTTATGCATCTCATATACCTTTTTTATATTAATTATGTAAAATTTGTCTAGGCTGGTAGGATTCTAGGCGTCATCACAAGTCTAGATATTTCAGTTCCTCTGACGTATTCCTTTACTTTTTCTAACCTTGTAGAAATACTCACGCTAAAGTAAGAATCAATATTACAATTAACAATACGTTATAAGAGTAAATAAATACCAACAAATTTGAACCAATAATAACACAAAGTACATCCTTTGTTTGCCCATTTTCGTTATTGCGTAATACCTTCGCTGCGTCAGCCAACTTAAACACATTCTTGTATTAACTGCGTTATAGGTCCCGGGTAATATGTTTTCACGTTTGACGTCTATGCGATACATATATGCTGGGATGTCTACAATCTCATTGGAATCGAAGTGTCTTTTGATTGAACTCTCTTCTAGGGGAGGCGGAGGCCCTGGCGGGGGCACCCGCTACTAATATTGCGAACGCAAAATATTTCCTGTATTTAGCATCTGCCAAAAATAAATATGTGCAGGAACTTCATTTTATGACATATCACCGGATTATACCCCTATAGGCCCAAAGGTTACCCCGAAATATTCAGATTTCCCTACCCGGATGCTGTTCTGAGCTCACTCTCCAATAAAATACATGTATATACAAGAAGGTATTGTTCTGACTAAGTCAAACGCCATATTCGACTCCAGGTACCGGTAAATCTGGTTAACGTTTTCTGCAGCTTCCGTTAGCTGTAACACAAAAGTGGGATTTGTGTTATACCATCTGTAAGTCGGCTGTAGCTGTACCATGAGCCTGCGCAATCATAATAATCGCCCTTCCCTCCCGCACAAGCCTCACAGCTTCTGGGGGCCTTCTGGCGCGGCTACATACTTCGTTATGGGTAGTAGTAATTATTATTATTAATTCCGAACGTACCCCTACCAGTTGTCATTTTAGACTACAAAGTAATAGTAATAATTCTTGTTACCCAATACCTGGCTAACCAACACCCAGAAGCTATGAAGCTTGTGCGAGAGAGAGGGCGATTATTACTATTACGTGCGGTTACGACTTAACCGATTTGTATAGTGCAACTCCCACATTTGTGTTACAGTTAAGAAAAACTGCAGAAAACCTTAACCGAATCTGCTGGGACCGGGCCGCTTAGGTGAGAGACGAGGATACTAATTGCTACACTACCAAAGCTATATTATAAGGCTGAAACTGTCTAACCTTACTCTAATTAACTTACCGAGACACAGTGTCCAGTAACTGGATCATTTAAAGATTATAATAAACCGGGATATGAGTTTTATCTCTTGTAAAATCATCGATGGGATTAGTAGATCGTTCTGCTAAAATAAGCCCACACTACACTGATAAAGATTCAGACTGCTTTTTCTATTTAGGCTTTCTGATTTTATCTTTACAATGTTGTAAAGAATCAAATTGATCCTTGATAAAGTTTGCCTTGGAAAACTGCTGGTGCGTGATAAAATGTTCTCTAAAACTGGATCAATAATTGCAGCCATGTCAATACCAACCTCTTGTACTTTAGTAGAACGTTATGTGATATTTGAATGGATTAATAACTATTATAAATCCAATAACACGCAAAAAAGATCTGATAAACTAATTTCCCTAAGAAACACACTGACGCATCAGATCCTTGTCGTCAATTCTCAGGATGTCAAAATCAAGTTCTCTAGGCTGAATCAAGACACAGTATAGTAGAGAATGTCTACTATACTGCAACCTAGGCAATAATACATTTAGAATTATTCTGGTCATAAGAAAGTTTAGAAACTTTTTCGCGCCTATGAAGAGTTTGTTGAGAAGGGCTTCTTTGAATGTAAATTTGAGCTCATCTCATTACTTGTTTTGCAGTAACTCTTAACTGGTCAAGCTCGATTGGTTTACTTATTTTGATAAATATTTGCATTTAGTGATTAGTTTATCTGATTGAGATGATGTTATTAGTCTTACAACACAAAAAATTACTTATAATTATCAAAGAAGATAAAACACATTTCGAGCAGGGGCACCTAAAAGTTATTACCTACTATAAATTACAAATAATATTTAAATTTCAGAAAGATCTAGAATTCTCAATACATAGGCACTACCTATGTCTTCTCTTTGAGAAGAATTTCCATAAGTGTTCTAAATATACAAATCGTCTGCCATTTTGTCTAAGTATTCAGCGAAGATTACGTTAAGTTCAACTTAGGGGTATTGTATTGAGAAATAGTTTAGAATGAGTACAATGGCTAGAAGTAATGTAAAAGTAATAAATGTAACAACATAACGACATGAATGTAACAAAGAATAAGTTGAATTATTATTGATCACAATAAAGGTTAAAAAATGAACAACAAACAACGGACTGTCATGAAAAGTTTCCATCTGCTAGCATCGTTTAGTAGAACAGATGAAAATAAAATATGTCTCATACAATTTAAATATTGAAATTGAAAAAGGCGTACCGAAATACTAACTTTTTAACGTCTACCTCCATTATTGCCGTAGCACATATTCACTTAAATGTATTTCGCGTGTTTTAAACATCTTTTTCGGTGCTAAAACTAGACATATATACGAAATTATGAATAATAGATAAGTGCATTATAAGTTCCTAAACAATGTTTATTTTAAATATAGATTGCAAAAAATGAGAAAAGCTTTTCCAAAAACAAGCATAGAGTAAGGGATGTTTATTTTTATTTCGCTCAAAGGGCAGCACCTTCTCGGAAAATATTTTAATAACGGTTTAGCACTTTATGAAAGCTGAAAGCGTTATTAACTGCCTTTGAAAACTGCTCTTTTTAATTGCCACCTAAATTAAACAGCAAAAACCAGAACTGAGAGGAACGACCGATAAGGGTAGAATTTTTAAGTTTTCTTTTTCCATTAAGAACTATAGTAGGTATCACGTTTAAATATCACAGACGTAATATATTGGTTAATATATTGGTAATATATTACGAAATATCATGGTTAAAATATCACAAAACAAAATATCACTTTAAAAAATATCCTAGTAAGAAAATATCAATAATATATTACTTATAATCATAGATTTTATCCATTTAAATATAATAAGAAATTATTTAAACTTATAAAACTAAATCTTATAGCAGCAAGTATAGCAGCAAATTAATTAAATCAATTAATAAAATTGATAATATAAATTGAGAGGCACGTAATCTCAAACAAAACACTCCTGTGCCTTTCAATTTAATATATTATCAACTGTATTGATTTAATTAATTTGCTGCTGTATACAAGATATAACAACATATAAAGAAGCAGCGGGTTAAGAGGTTCGGGGTTTCAGACAATACCACCCTCACCGAGGAGCCCAAAGTGAGAGCGAAACAATTGTCTGGGTTTTTTTTGGGGTGGGGTGTTTTTCTGTGTCTGTCAATTCATTATATTATTAATTGTATTAATTGATTTAATTAAATTGTTGCTATTAATTTTATATGTGTAAATAATTTATTTTACAGCAAATGAGAAAATTTTATTTTCAATAAAATAAGAAATATCTCAAGAACAAAATATCACATGAAAAATATCCTAGTATAGAAATATGAATAATATAATAATATATTTTACACATAATACAATATCATAATAAAAAATACCCCAAGAACAAAATTTCACATGAAAGAATATCTTAGTAAGAACTACTGCGGTACTGTAATATCGAAGTATAGTATATTTAATTGCAATGTTAGGTTAGATTTAAGGCAGTAAGGTTAGTACTACTCATACTATAATTACAGTTGTAAATAAAAATTTAAATGTATTTGCATACGAGTATTTAAAAGTCGAACGAGGTTTTTAATAAATAAAATAAATAATTATTATATTTTAAACATAATAGTGATATTTTTTATTATGATATTTTTTCATAAAATATTCTGTCCTTAGGCTGTTTTTGCATATGGTATACTAGCATGTGGTATTTTGACCATGATATATCGTCAGGTGACATTATGACTGTAATATTTAGACATGTAACTCTATAGTAACCCAGTCAAAAACTCTCGAACATAGGGTTTCGTAGAAAACGCATAACAGTTTTTCTCTGATACTTAGCATGATTTTACGCAGATTTTATAAGGCCGTTTTTTTAATTCATTGCTTTCTAACCTTTCGAAATATAGACTGAGATATTCTCAAAATGAGTTACATATGGTAGGTTAACTAAATAACTCTCTAAATGACGTTTGAGGTTTAAAAGACTTACGTTAAGAAGTTATTTATCTAGAGCGGTTTGTTGGTTACCATTTGTAAGTTAATCAAAGATGAATAAAATCGAGATTGGAGCAGTGATAGAATAACTTTGTTAAAAAAAGGTTTATCCGCAACAGATATTCACACTGACATGAAAAATAATTTAGGAGATGCTACTCGTTGTTATCGACGGTAGCTAAATGGACCAGCGAATTTAAACGTGGTGGTCTAGGTGTTGAAGGCAACCCTCTTACGTCTAGAAACTCCAAAGCCGATCCAAAAAGTACACAGTATACTTAAGAACGTCGATTGAAATTGACGGAAATAGCTGGTACCTCAAAAGAAGAATAGGCAATACAGTCAAGCTGCCATATTACGAACTTCTATATAGCGAATTTCTCTATATAACGAATTTTTGTGCTGTACACTGCGCTTTTAGAAAAAATACATCAAAAAGTGTCTCTAAATAACGAAGTAAAAGGACCCCGCAATAATCTTATGGAAATTGGGTTTCGGTCAAGTTTTCTGAATTTTTGATATGTTGTATATTTTGTCATCCTGAACAAAAGTCTCCATGGGCACAAAGCTCCAAATTCAATATTTTGGCAGCTACGGAGCTCCAAAGCTCCACAGATCCGGTACAAAACTATTCATTTTTAATACTATTTATAAATGTCAAAAGCATATTTTAATTATTTAAATATATAAGTTTAAGTTTTTGAGGTCGCTGAATTCAAATCTGATGTCAGATTTGAAAAATTGACAGTTGACAGCTGTCAATTCACTGTCAAAGTAGGATAAAAAAGTAAATATTCTCTTTTTACATCAAGAGTTTATGTTTTTGAGGTCGCTGAATTCAATTCTAATGTCAGATTGCAGAAATTGACAGTTGACAGCTGTCAATTAATTGTCAAAGTAGAATAAAAAAATAAATATTCTCTTTTGACATTGATAGTTGATGTTTTTGAGGTCGCTGAATTCAAATATGATGTCATGAAAAATTGACAGCTGTCAACTGTCGATTTTTCCAATCTGACATTAGAATTGAATTCAGCGACCTCGAAAACATCAACTTTCAATGTCAAAAGAGAATATTTACTTTTTTATTCTACTTTGACAATTAATTGACAGCTGTCAACTGTCAATTTTTCCAATCTGACATTAGAATTGAATTCAGCGACCTCAAAAACATAAACTCTTGATGTAAAAAGAGAATATTTACTTTTTTATCCTGCTTTGACAGTGAATTGACAGCTGTCAACTGTCAATTTTTCAAATCTGACATCAGATTTGAATTCAGCGACCTCAAAAACATAAACTTATATATTTAAATAATTAAAATATGCTTTTGACATCTATAAATAGTATTAAAAATGAATAGTTTTGTAACGGATCTGTGGAGCTTTGGAGCTCCGTAGCTGCCAAAATATTGAATTTGGAGCTTTGTGCCCACGGAGACTTTTATTCAGGATGACAAAATATACAACATATCAAAAATTCAGAAAATGTGACCGAAACCCAATTTCCATAAGATTATTGCGGAGTCCTTTCTATATAACGAAATTTTTAGTCCAAACAAATAAATTTTTCCAGGTAAATGTATGTATTATGTATGTATCAATATTTCTTTCTTAGCAGCAGTAAAAGATTATAAATTTACCTTTTTTCCAAGAAGCCTGCACACATTTTTAAAAACCTGTAAATCTTTCAAAAGGATTTTGTAAATTTGTTTAAATTGAAGTTCTAAGAAGGGTTAAAATTGTCATTAAAAGGCCTCTTACAACTGGTTTTTCAGGGAATTTCTGTAAATTTACCTGAATGAGAGTTCTAGGAAAGATTAAACTTCGATGCATTCAATTAGCATTCACGTAAAATTAAAAACTTGCATTGCAAATTTTTTTTTAACTTTAGTTTTGTGAGAACAGCCCTACAATGTAGTACAAAAAAAGTGAAAGTGTTTAATCATTACTGAGAAAATCAACGTGTTGCGGGAAATTGATAACCGTATACAAAAAAGAGACATCGCAACTC
This sequence comes from Agrypnus murinus, assembly GCA_929113105.1. Taxonomy (NCBI): domain Eukaryota; kingdom Metazoa; phylum Arthropoda; class Insecta; order Coleoptera; family Elateridae; genus Agrypnus; species Agrypnus murinus. The sequence continues at coordinate 93,517,690 of OV816023.1, forward strand.
GCGGCAAAGTTTGGAATTCCTGTCAGTAGTTTATCGACTATAATAAAAAATCGCGAATCAATTTTAAAATCAGTTGGTGAACTTACAGCAAAACGTGCTGGAACGTATGTTTATGACGACGTAGATGAAGAGTAGAGTTTTAAAGTGGGTGCATTTAATTGGCGACAAAAATGCACCATTATCACGACAGTTAATTTAACACAAGACGTTACAGTTTGCGGAATCACTCGAATTAAAATCAAAGCATTAAAATAATATTTACAAAAGGTGATATTTCTTTATAACGAAATTTCCCTATAGCGAATTTGTTTTCGGGATTTACCGACTTCGTTATATAGAAGTTCGACTGTATTTTGCATGAAGAATTTCATGTAAAAAAACCTTCTGCGGTGTGGATGCAGCGACTGCTTACTTGCGACTAAAAGCTCACTGACATGTCAAAAAATCAGACAGAGTTTCTATGACCATCTATAACTATAAACTTATAACTATTAACTATTAATCAAACATGGACAATAATAATATTTAATCTACTAATAAATTCCCGAAACTAAATCACAATAAAAACAAAAGAGGCAAAGACAGCAAAAGCAATTCTATCGGCTGTATTCAGTATTTTGGGTCTTGGTAATATATTCCCTATCGAAATTCAAATCGATTGCTGTAGAATACTATGTCAACTTATTAGAACGTTTAATCGTTATTAGAGTTAAACGGCCTGGATTAGCAAAGAAGAAAGTACCAATTTAGCGTAATGTTTTTACTTGATTATTTTTAAATGCAATATAGAGAAATAGTGTGTTGCATTTTAATTTAACAGCACTGTATGCCTTCCATCTAATATGCAACACACACCCATAGAGGAGGTGCCAGAATTTTCCTATTTAGAAGAACCCTGCCACTCAAAGTTGTATTTGAATCTTTTTCTTATAGAGGGGAAATACTCATGGATACTAGAGTCCCGTACGCACTAGCATGTAGGACTCCTACCTATTAAAACTCCTCGTCTTCGCTACCAACGATCCTCCCGGAATCGCCTAACGGCATACTATCCGGAGCATCTGGCTATCCATTGTTCATTTTACCTTGTTATTGCCTTTATTTGGACTAACCCTTGTCTAGCCATCACCTCTTCTTCTCTAGTTCGAACCACCTTTCTTATAAAACTAGTGATCTTCTACCAATTTTCTTTATTTGTTATCATAAGCCCCACTATATTTTCTCTTATTATATTAAGTTCCAATTCTAAGTCTTTGTCGATCTCTTACCCATCTGCCGCAGTATAGCACATCGTGTTCTATAGTGGCTGTCTCATTACCATCATTACGTGCGCCGCTTTCAAATTTCCCCGATCCCATATCTATAAAATGTGGTCCAAGTATAACCGCGCAATTTTTGGTCTCTACAAAAAAACGAAAACTAGTGAATATAGTAATGTATTTATTGCTTAAATGCATTCATTACATGGTGAAAACAACTAAACTTAAACAACAAAAGGTCCTTCGTTGACACATTTTCGAAGTTTTTTCTAGTTTTCCGCGTTTCCCGATGTTTGATGTACTTTCGAGGAAGCCCGACGCCACAATCTTTGAAAGATCCAAGAGAATTAACCCGTAGTCCGCATTTCTTGTATTCAGACTTACAGACTGCTCAATAGCGCCCTATTGGACGACATTGGGGTAGATTTGATGGGTTTTGCGCCTTTGGAGCAAAGTCAATTTCAGCGTGGGTAAGAGTTGACATCACTTCACGAGCATAGTGATCAGGCGGAAGGTTAGTCCTAAATGTGGACGATTTCCTTTTTTCCTTTCACAAAAATGGATAAACGCATTCTTTCAGATAAACTACAGCGCTAAGGGTGCCAGTATGAAAAAACGGTTTAGGGACATCTCCATCTTCCGCGATTGCTTGCTATATCAAAAACTTGACAGTAAATCTTTCTTTTGGTGCCACTTTCTGTTCTAAAGGAAGAGAAGCTTCTGGCAGTTCATTACAAAATTTAACACCAGGAACTTGAGCTGGGTCAGCGTAGGATCAGCTCTTGTCATCGATTATGAAGAAATGATGTGCACCACTTGGAATGTTTAACTTGTATAAAAGTCTAACGCCTTTTTGCGCCTTTCTACTTGATTGTTTTTGTAATGGGGGTGTTTAAAAACTTCTGGCTAGTGCTGATGCTCAATTCACTTTTTATTCGATGCACCGATGTTTTGGAGACGTTGATCTCTGTCGCGACTTTCCGCTTTGATGTTTCTGAATTCTTGAGAAATCGAGTTTCTACCTTTTGAATTTCCTTTGAAGTCCTCACAGTCTTTGGAGAGCCAGAAATAGGCTTGTAAACAGCACACCCTTCGTCGTGAAACCTTTTCGGAATATCTTAAATTGTTCGCGCAGATACACCTTGCGTTCGAAAATGTCTTGCGGTCACTATAATTACTTTGAAAAAATACAATTAATTGCTTCGCTCGTTTACCAATTGTAATGTACAACCAGCTTAATTACGTGAATTAAGTATACAGACAATATGCTGTCAAAAAGTAAATAATTTAACTGTTTCCAATGTCTACTTGCAATTATCAGGAATTACAAAAAAGCGCTGTTATACCTGGACCACGCTTTATGAACGAAAACTACCATGTCCCGTGAGAAACTGTGTCAGGCAGTAATCCACCATTATAAAATCACACTTTAACCATGATTCTTATGTATTTTACCATTCCGTTTTTCTGCTATAACTATAACTGCTACTCCTCTCTCGTATCACCAGTTCTATAGGAATCTCGCCCGCTATTACGCATAGTGCTTCCGTAGAACAAGTCTTATATCCACTTTTGTATATATTTTTGAGTATACGTCACTGTGCTCTACGCTGGAGATCCATAAGTAACTATCAATTGTTACTATACTGCAGCTGTATTTTGTACGTGCTCAATATACTCATATTACTCATCAATCTGCTTAGGGCCGACATGATTTTTCTATTTTGTTTATGGTTTCCGTGACATGTTGGCGTTCGTTTCTTGTTTTGCCATGTTCCCAAGTATTTTACACACTTCTTTAGGGTTATGGTGTAATTAGCCACCTCAAATCTAACCTCCTGTCGTTTTCTATGATCTCTTAGCTTCGATTTTTTCTGGTGTCAGCTGCAGGTTTTTTTTCACCCAGAAATCAAGATCAGCTAATGCTCTATTTATATATTCCATCAGATCTCTCATATTATTTGCGCCGATGATCAACACCAGATTATCCATATAGACAGCTGGCTTACGTCCCTCAGGTAGGTTCAATCTTAAAACCGGATCATATAAAACGTTCCATAGTGTGGCACCTAAGACAGAGTCCTGCGAGACCCCTTGGAGCATCGGTAGGTATTTTTCTCTATCGATCTAGGAGTAGGACAGCCGTACTCTATTTTCATTTTGTACTCGAAACATTTTTGATCACATAGTTCATTGTATCCACCGTTGAAAACCCTTTTCTAAAACCGAACTGTGTGTCAGCTAGTCCGCGTTTTCCTCCAGTTCGCGCTCTAATTTGATCTTGATCAAAGTGAGTCAACTGCGTGTAGATTATAGGCATAAATACACTTTCATTGAATTGTATCTCAGCTAAGGAAAAACTGTATAAAACCCTAACCAGATTTGCCAGTACCAAGATAAGTCCTTTTTGGTCTCTTAAGGTCCAGATCAACCACACTTCCAATACGTTCTACACCCAGGGCGCATTCTACCTAGTGAAATAGTAACTTAGGTATGTGAGCAGCTAAACGATCACTTATTGGAGCCTAATGAGCCATTATATGCGATTATAAGACCTAATATGACTGCGCCGCAAATTATTTTCCTCAAAAATGCAGAAAAAGCGGCCTTACATGAACTGCATTACTTGATCATAGATAGCTTCTGGAGGTCAGAAGATTAATCAGATTACTTTGAGGTAATTTAAAAGTTGTCCATGAGGCCAAGTCTGCAAAGTTTGAAGCAATTCTAGCAAATTTTACATTTTAATATATACTTGACCTTTGATGACATCTGGATATCAAACTCTCCATCGGATCGCTTTGAGGATTATTTAAACATTGTTCAGGAGGGCAAGATCTGCCAGCATACAATTCGGAACTAACTCCCACAGAGTCTACCCATCTTAAGGACCTGGGTTCATTTGTCAGGATCGCCACAACGGCAAGGCATTTTAAAAAATATATCAGGCTTCCAGGTCGACTTAGCCTGCGGAAATGATTACCTGGGAATAATTTCCTGAGATAATAATAGGCGGACCTTGGGTGAAGCGAGCCACCTTACCACCCGCGTGTAAGGTGACTATTATTATCTTATTGCTTTTGTTAGAGCCATGATTCACCACTAAGAGACCATGGAGTATGTAGCTGTCATACTATAGATTCCCCAGACAGATAAATCTAAAAAGCCTTATAGGGCAAGACTTCGAAGCGATTATCACTATCAGTTTACACATCGAAGATATGTGGTGTGGCGTTTCACAAAATTGTTGTGTCATCTAATTGTATTTAATTGAGAATTGTGAAAGTGTCGTACCCAACAGCGACTTTAAGTACTTTAGGAAGTAAAAATAATGATCATATTAAATTTGCCCATATGCTTATAGGTGTTTCTTTAAACAATTCTGAGCCAAATCACAAATAGATTATTATTATTTAATAATTTGTCTAGTTTTCTGATTCATAAGTTATCAAATAAATTTGTTAAATATAATTTCCTGATTATTATAACGTATAATCAGGAATTAGAACATAATATTACCGATCCTCCAAAACAGAAGTTGTCAAATATTTACCAATAACTTTTAGTTTATCTGATATTACTATTTTTGTTATCAAAGGAGAAAAACACTTTGGATGTCGGAATACAGCAATACACATCCTCTTTCTGTTTCTAAACCCAAATATGGATAAAAATCAATCGTTTTATTATTATAATGGAAATAGATTTACTGATCTATAATCATATCATCAAGCTTATCTTCATTATGTAATGGTTGATAAATAAAACAAGTGATCGTTGTTACATAATATTGGTAAGGAAAGAATGCGCTTGAAGGACTTTCCCAACTAATTATAAGTTTCAGAGTATTTTATGACACTGACAGGTACATCGTCATTTGTTATAAATGGGTCAGCTATATTTTCTACATGAAAATTTAATATCTATTACGTAGTTGGCTAAAGATGTTCAATAATTTAAGGGGAGAATAACCTTGGGTGAATATAACAAATTTGGCCTCGGATTTCATAATTAAACAGAAGCTCGAGAACTTTTAAGATAAATGTGGGGCAAATTTATCTATATAAGGTGCAAATGCTTTTTCACGACTGTAGACGAAAAAAAACGTCTTAGCAAAGTTTTGACATATTCGCATCACAATTCTTTTGAGTTTCCTACTTGAGGAACATGTCTGGAAGTTTCCTCTTTACGATTATTTCTTTCTTAAATTACATTTTCAAAGTTTGCTTTCACGCATCTACCATTAATGACCAACTGTTGCCTCCTCGATCTAAGTTTTGAATGAAAGTCAAAATAACAGTTTTGTTGTCTTTGTTTGTTCGATTCGTCTCATAACTTTCATATTTGTGGGAAATAAAGTTCGGACGTACTAGAAATTTTCTGAAAATAGTTTAGTTAATCAAACATATTGCGAACTTTACAACTTTACTTTACAACTTGTTAGTTTTATTGAAGTTTGATTTACTGTAAATTCATAAAAGTGCCAAACTGTAACTTTCGAAAATTTAACAAATTGATACTTTTTTTATTTTACGATTAATGTGTTTGACAACTTTTCTAAAGAACAAGCACTCCGTACGATTTGGTTAAAATTTTGTATAAATATAAATCTTTATCTCTTATTAAGGAACGTTTACATTACTTTCAAAGAGATACGATAATTGTTTGGCCCCCAGAGGTTATCAAAGGTCAAGTAAATTAAAATATAAAATTTTGTAGAGTTGCTTTAAATTGAGAATTATAAATCTTGACCTACTGAGCAACGTTTAAATTGCTATCATAGCGCACCGGTGGATCATTTGACTTCCAGAAGTCAGCAAAGAGCAAATACATTAAAGTATGGGATATCGTAGGGTTGGTTCAAACTTTGCACAAATGTAGAACTTCCACCTTCACGTGCCATTTTCGCCTGTCTTATTTATTTCCAGTCGCGTAACAAAAACTGCCCCCCCTCCGGCAAAGTATTTCTGGGGACCCTCTCTATACATATATGAGAAAGAGAGGGGAAGGGAAGAGAAAAAAAATCGAGGTTGTTGTCAGAAATTATAAATCGCATAAAGAAGAAATTTTTTAATTTATTTTTTTTAGAATCTAATTTTTTTCACACCTACACTACGGGGGAACCAACAGTTAAAGTCATCTGTCCCCCTTCTAACATGCAACACGAATACACACACCCATAGGTGAGGTGGCGGAATTTTCCAATAATAAAAATCCCGTCGCCCCAAGTGGGATTCGAACCCACGACCCTTGGAACACGAGTGATGCACTGACACCACGCGTCCACTGCCGGCCCTAGAATCTAATTAATTTAATTTAAAAATTATATTAAGAATAAATTTTATGCAAAATTAATAAACTAATTTACTTTATATAAGAATATAATAATAATTACACTGTTATAATAATGATAATTAAATTAAAAATAATCATACTATAGCCGTAATTTGATACATAATAATAAAATTAAACAAAAATAAGTTTGAATATGTATATTCAATATTATTACACAACAGTAAAAAAAATCAAAAAGAACATTTTGTTCAACAACATAAAAAAAAGATTTTTCGTCGGCTATTAGCATCTGAAAAAGTATCGATAACTTTATTTAAAATCTACTTGAGGTAGTTGATTTTAAACTAATGCATTTGAATAATAAACACCCCATGAAAGTAGAGATAATAAATGAATAAGGGTTTTTGCTTTACAACATCTGGATAACCAACACCATGGCAAATGATTTCCCGTGTTGAAGAATACCGACAGGATGAAGGATCGTAAAGGGTAATAATAAACATTATAAACAGATTATTATTGCCATAACCGCTATATAAATCTTTGTCTTGTGGTGTGTTTTTTAATTAATTAAATTACAAAAAATATATAATTTAATAAAATTTTTTGAATTATTATCATCATATTAATAATTATACGTATGTTTTTAATAAAAGACGTTTTTTAGAATTTATCAGCTTTGTAATTATTTTTTAAGAGCATAATTGCCCTCACTGTTATTATTTCACTGGATTTCTTGAAGCTCACAAATGCAATGAAATTTCCATTGACGATCACTCTATTCAGTGGAATGACTACGATGAGCACGTTAAATACCTAGGTATTTTTTTCGACACCAAGCTCATCTGGAAAAACCACGTCCTCAAAAAGCTGAATGAAGGACACACGCGATTAATTCAATTGTACCCTTTTATCAATCGCAAGTCTACCTTGCTTCCTCAATGTACTACCACACTTTACAAATCGCTTATACGCCCATTAGTTCTCTATGAGTGCGTTGTGTGGGGCAACACATCTAAAACAAACCTCAGCAGAATTCGAGTGCTCCAGAACAAAATTCTTCGAATCGCAGTAAACGCCCCCTGGTTCGTCACAAATCAACAACTACACCATGAACTGTGTATATGTCGCAGGCAGAAAGTCAAATCCGGCAAATAATTATCTGCCTAGTCGTTTAGTAAGTGACGGAGCAGATAGTAAAACCCAAATAAATCTACACGATTTTGCTATATGACTAGTCATTTACTAAATGCCGTTGTTTAGAGCAGGCAGTTAGTAAATGACATCATGTGCTATCGGCAAATAAGGTAATAACATCCACATTTCTTTGCAAAACATTATTTTTTACAGGAGCACTTGTAGAAGCTTTGTCCATTGTAAAGAAAGTACTTTTAGAATCTTAGAAGTTGTTGCTCGCAAAGAAACCTGCTTATTTGTAGGAACATCTTGAATACTTGTTTATTAACCGCCTGTTCTAAACAACGGTATTTACTAAATGCCGCGGCATTTAGTAAATGCCTAGGCAAAATCGTATAGATTTATTTTCATTTTACTATCTGCCCAGTCACTAGGCAGATAGTAATTTGCCGGATTTGACTATATGCCTGCGACATATACCCACAATTGAATAACACATAGCGAAACTCAGGAAAAGATTTTACTCTAACCTCATCAACTGCAGCGGGGCAGCCTACTACACCATAGGTCAGCGAGGCATCCACGTATGATTAGTTTTAACTCACCCAGTGCTCCCAAAGTGAAAACCAATCTACAATCAAAATCTTCCGTGGTTATACCTACTGTGACTATTTGTGTGACTACAGTGACTACGACTAAGTGATCATTGTCAACATACGCAGCGCTCTCTACGAAAATTACTTCTTGGAACGAAAGTTCCAAAAAAAAAAGTTCCGAAAGTATGACCGCAAGAAATTGTGGTTATACTTCCGCTCACGCTACGCCATAAATTACATATCCTCGTCGTAAATTATATAACCTGTCATCACTGCCTTGTATAACAGTGTAATTTGTTGAGCAGGCAAATACTTAAATAAAAAAAACAAATGCAAATATGAAGTCCTTTTTAAAAATTCAAGTATCCAAGTACACACAAAAAATAACAAAGATGCGCCAAAAATGCTTTCACTTTTATTGACAACATCTGTTTGTTACATACCTACCAAATTCCAGTCCCTAGCCGACTGTACTTTTTAAGAAATATAATAAAAAGGGTAGTTTTAAAACGTTTACTAGAGTGCATTTTATATTTTACTTAAAGTAATAAAACGAGTTTTTTTATCTCCTTTTGTTCGATATTAACAGTAATGGGTGGTAACTGCTGTAGGGTCGTAACAAACTGGGAGCTTTTGAAGTTTGGTGCCCCCCTAAAGCTCGGGGCCTGCCCGCAGCTGGGATGCTGCGGTCTCTATTGTTACGCCACTGTTTATTTCGTAATTTTCATATTCCATACAATGCGATTTGAAAAACTGGCCCAGAAAGGAGTTGCTACAACAATATCTCCTTATGAGGAATTGCCGAAAAAGAATACCCCCTTGCGTAGATGTAGGAAACGCTTTTGAGTTTCTCTTATTTTGAGGCGCTTATGACTAATAGTAATAGTAAATGCTTACTTGCTTGCAAAGTTTGCTGATATGCAGCCCTCTATTGACATTTGAGGGCCAAACAATTTATTGGATCGCTTTAACAGTAATTTAAACATTGTTCATTGTTAAACTTGTTCATTGTCAAGCCTGCAAATTTTGAAGCAATACCATGGAAACTATATTAATATACATAAACTCTGATGACCACTAGAAGTCAGACAATCCATCGAGTCGCTTTGAAGATAAACTAATAATTAAACATCAGTGAGTCAGTCGACAAAGTTTGAAACAATCTTATGAAATCCTACATTTTAATTTAATTGGCTTTTCCAACTATATACTATCCATTTGATCGCTTTATGAATAATTTAAACGCTAGTTTTTAGCCTTATATGTGTAAGGTTGAGCCGTGCGGGTACAAAAAACTGTATGGGGCTATGTTTTTAGCAAAAATTAATTTATTTCTTTAGTACACATTACATAAACCGATTCTTGACATAACGAGCAACCGTTGTTTTTCTAGGCCAATCATATTGTAAGCTGCCTGGTGTAACTTTGGTTGCCTAACTTGTATAACAAATCACTCACAACTTTGCCATCTTGATATTATGATCGACCACGATCAGGCAAAATAAACATTAGAAAAATAAAAAAAGATTAGATTTACCAATGCCACCTCATTCCTATACATAATTATATACATCATAAATATTTCTTAATCATAATAATCATAATATTCAGAAATTCTCATAATACTGGCATGATTATAACATAACGTTTATACGCAATACCAATTCTCATAACATAACATCGACATAACATTAGCATACATTTGCCACATAACACTAGCACAATTCTCAAAACTAGTTCAGTGTAGGTAGTTCATAAATTGAACCAATAACTACGACATAAACTTGACAATAATAAACATTAAACAACAAAGGACAACAATAAATTAAACATAATATTCGAAATAAGTAATAGATTTAGTCACTACTAAATTTTGGATGGTCTTAAGTCATTATTAACTCCCATCGGCTTGGCACAGCCTTGTGTCTTCTTAAATTTTTCATAAACTTCAACTGACCAAATCTCCAAGCTTCGTACAGGATTAATTCTGACTCGACATCAGCAATTCCTTCTATCTCTACTGGATAACAACTTCCTCTTCTATGTTTCCTCTTTTTCGTTCTTTTACTGTTGATGCAATTCGGCACTATTACTATAGGTAAAAATTCCTCTAACAAGTAACACTTTAAATCATTCCAAGTTTCAAGACCATACAGACTTTGCACAAAAATTCAGACAGACACTTTTTAGCAAACAATAAACACTGTAGGTCTCTCCATCCTAATAGCGCAGCAAAATTCTCGAAATCAGAAATAAAAGTTTCGACAGGATACAAAGGATTAGTGCATGAGAAAGGACGTACAGAATCTTCTATATCTTTAAACAAAAATGTAAAAATTGAGGTAGTTTGTATCTTTGAGTTTACATTCATTGGAGCAGAAGCAAAAGGAAAGTGTTGATGTGAAGTCTGGCTACTTACATTTATTATTGGCAGTTAATTGTTTCCGAAATCTTGAGCACTTTCGCAACGAAATTTATATTTCGCACATCTTCGTCTTTATCTTTGACCGTGTTTAAGAATTCAAAGTTCGTTAATGCTGGTCAGCTATTTCTTAAAGTGAACCATCATAACTAATTCCTAAAAACATACATTCAATTTGGCTACTGTACAACCCTTTGATATTTCTTGTACCGTCAATTGAAACTGCGGAGATTCTAATTCCAGATCAAAACTTTAAAATTACAAATATTTATTTTGTTGAGTCTTTTTGCTCCGTTCCGAAAATAATATGGCTTAACCTTCGGACTAAATTTAATGGAGCATTTTTCACCGCTTCAGCCAAATCATTGATTTCACCTAATTTCATACATTCAACAGAAAATTTAAATAAGCCCAGCAAACTCAAGTCACAATTGACGGAAACGTAATGAACGATTATACCACACGCTAAATGCACCTTTTCTCTTCGCTTGGCTATCTTAACAAAAATACGGTCTTTACTACAGTAACAACCGGACAAACAGTACTCCACACCTGATGGTTGTAAGGTTGAGCCGTGCGGGTACAAAAAAACTATATGGGGCTATTTCTTTAGCAAAAATTTATTTATTTTTTTAGTACACATTACATAAACCGATTCTCGACATAACAAGCAGCCGTTGTTTTTCTAGGCCAATCACATTGTAAGCTGTGTGTCGTGTAACTTTGGTTGCCTACACAAGTTGTATACAAAATTCGTTTACATATGGTGAAACTACAGACCTGGAAATTGATATAGGTTCACCTAGAATATTGATATAATTTTTTAAATATTTTTGTTAAAACGTATCTTACCGTAAAACCACTTTAAAGGCTTATTTACTAAACATTTTTATGTGTTCTCCTACCTTTTCAAAACATCTGCATGTTTGGTACAAAAGGTAATAACATTTGAAGATAAAAGTGAAAAGTTTTAAATGTTTGTAAATTGGAAATTGAAATAAGTTCACTATTTAAAACTCACTGTTTATTAAACATTAAATTATCAAAACCAAAAAAAGAACATTAATTTAATAATTAGTAGCACCACCAAAATGGTAAATGATTTGAAAAATTCCATTGTTCATGTTTAAGATGAGATGATTAAGCTCATTGATAGTGACATTATCAAGGCCTGCAAAATGGCTCTCCTAAGTTTATTTACAGTGCGGAAAGGATCATTTCCCTGTAAATCTTTTGCACAATAATGTCCTACATGTTTTCCATTGGGTTAACGTCCGGAGAACATGATGGCCAGTCTAAGGTTGGGATTTGTGACGCTACCAATAGAACTAACGAACGAACTACCTGCTCTTGTGTTCCGATAGAGGTAAGTAGGTGCCTATCCTGTTGAAAAATTAAGTTTTCATGCTCATGATCTTACTAATAAGGAATCACTTGCCATCCATGTTAAAGGAAATACCATCCGAAGCTTGTTTATTCCGTTAAACCCAGCATAGATTATTAGGCAACAACTATCAAAGTTTCTACGTGAAAAGCTCAATGGTTTCTTTCATAAGTCATGCCAATAATCACGAATCCCGTCAGATCAGTCAAAATTAAATTTTTTCTATTCACTTTAAATTATCTAAAAATACCTTTTTTTATTAATTTAAACAACAGCAAATATATGTGTTATTACTTTCGTCCAATCAGGTTTTCAGCTGAAATTTCAAACATCTTTCTTTTAACGGAATAAACAAGCTTCGGATGGCATTTCGTTTGACATGGATGGCAAGTAAATTCCTTATTATGAGGATCATGAACATGAAAACGTAATTTTTCAACAGGATAGGCATCTGCTTACCGCTGTCGGAACACACGAGCAGGGTTGGTAGCGTCACAAATCCCAACCTTAGACTGGCCATCATGCTCTCCGGACATTAACCCAACGGAAAACGTGTGGGACAATATCATTTAAAAGATTTACAGTAGAAATGATCCTTTCCGCACTGTGCATGATCTTAGGAGAGCCATTTTGCAGGCCTTGGTAATGTCACTATCAATGAGCTTAATCATCTCGTCTTAAGCATGAACAATCGAATTTTTCAAATCATTAACCATAATGGTGGTGCTACTGATTATTAAATTAATGATCTTTTATGGTTTTGATAATTTAATGTTTAATAAATGGTGAGTTTTAATTAGTGAACTTATTTCAATTTCCAATTTACAAACATTAAAGTTTTCATTTTTATCTTCAAATGTTATTACCTTTTGTATCAAACATGCAGATGTTTTCAAAAGGTAGGAGAACACATAAAAATGTTTAGTAGTAAATAAGACTTTAAAGTGGTTTTACGGTAAGATACGTTTTAACAAAAATATTTAAAAAATTATATCAATATTCTAGGTGAACCTATATCAATTTTCAGGTCTGTAGTTTCACCATATGTAAACGAATTTTGTATACAACTTGTGTAGGCAACCAAAGTTACACGACACACAGCTTACAATGTGATTGGCCTAGAAAAACAACGGCTGCTTGTTATGTCGAGAATCGGTTTATGTAATGTGTTATGTAAAATATTTAAAAAATTATATCAATATTCTAGGTGAACCTATATCAATTTCCAGGTCTGTATATAATTATGAAATAAAGAAAACAGGTTAGTAAAAGTTTCACAAGTTTATTATAATCTACCTAACAATTGTTTGGGCAGCGAAGCTGTCATTATCAATGGTAATACAGTGAAATCTTTCATAACGGGAATCTCTATTGTGCGGACAGTTTTTCCTTCACCGAAAAAATGACACTCTTATAGCGTACACTCTCTTGACTGGACATCCTCTTTCGCGCACAAAATTTCCGAAATCGAAATCGTCTGCTCAAGAGAAACTTCACTGTATTACTTTTGTATTATACTACCATTGATAATGACAGCTTAGCTGTCGAAACAACTGTCAGGTAGATTATAATAAAATTGTTAAACTTTTACTAATTTGTTTTCTTTATTTCAGTTTAAACACTGTTAAGGAGATCAGTCTGTAAAGTTTGAAGCAATACTATAGAAATTTTTATTATAATATACTTAAACTTTTATTATATATATAATATACGTAAGAATTGTTTAAAAAGTCGAGTTCTATAAGCTGGAAAATCTTAAAACAAATGTATGAAAGTTCTCTTCTTCTTAATGTACTTAACCTTTGATAACCTCTGGTGCGACAAACAGTCCATAAACATTGTTCAGGAGGTAGGCTGCAGAGTTTTAAGCAATTCTGTGAAATCTTATATTTTAATGTACTTGAACTTTGATGACCTTTGGAGGTCAAACGACCTACTGGGTCTCTTTAAGGGTAATATAAACAGTGTTCTAAAGGTCTACATAAGTCTACAAAGTTGTAATTATAATTATGAAAACTACTCTAATTCAAAATTATTACCTAACCTATTATGTACAGAATGATTATGAAACCTACTATACAAAAACAAATGTTGTATTACATAAACTTGACTAGTTTACACAAAAAGTGTTACACAAGGTGTACTTTAAGGAAATCCATATTTTGAATATCAAAAAAGGTTGTGTTTAAGCAGTCATACTTTGCTTCATATTTTATGACTTAATTGGACATTATTTTTTAGAAAGCTCAGATCTTCAGTAATAAAAGTAGCTACATAAATATATCTTCCAGAATCTCCTCTTGCGGTTACTAAGGAATAATCGCTCTCAAGTTTCAGCTGAATTTCTAAAGAAAATTAGAAATTATATTTGGAACCACATTGTTTCAGAAATCTTACACTTCAGGCGATCATAAAAAAGCGGTAAACTTACATTCCGTTGTATTCCTTATTTCATTTCCTTTTCTATATTCTTTTCACGATCTTCCCCAAACTCCGTGTTACAAAAATTATACGAACTGCCTTCTAAATTTTGCAACGTTTCTCTTACATCTTAGCTTTGAAATGGACACATAAAAAGAAAATTATTTCGCACTATTCAGCATCGTGTTACTAAAAATACGTACCTATCTTATTTTACGAAGTTCTTTGTAAATAATCTTTCTGGATATTTTTTCAGTTCTCTAACTGTCTTAAAGCAATTTTCTGCTAAATTGCTTTAAGAAAACGTGTCATTTAGTCATCCTTAAGTAAAACTAAGAAAATATCTGTTACAAAAACCTTTCTTTTACTAAAAACACAATCTTTAGTAAGCTGATTTAGGTGTATTCACGCTTTTACTCTTTATGGAGCTTTATCATTTTTAATGTTACGCGAAAATTCCTTTTTCTCTATATATCTTCACTAAGAGAATAATGTATGAATATGAATACAGTAATGTTAACGGGGCTGCAAGAAGGATCAATGACGTTATCGCATTAAAACCTATACAAGTATGAAATGTTGATATGTTCCAGAACACTACAAATGTTTATCCTGGTTTCATTAACTTGTCAAATACAATATTCAATGACAGAGAAACACAATTTCTTAACAACAATTTAAAATTTTGCCCTTTTACGAATTTACTAACACGATTAAAAAAATTTTGACCGTTGAATGAGAAACTATACTTAAAAAAGATCATAATAATTATGCAAAATTTCAGATTTCGAATTTGTTGAAAGAGATGCCGTTGAAAAAGGACAACATGCACAACAAAACAGCTAACATATAACTTCCTCAGTCTATCAAACATAAAATCACAGAAAATAGTTTTGGAAATTCTTTCGAAAGATATTTACATACAAAAAGTTAATAAATTTATTAATAAAGAAAATCTTGATACTTTAAACAAAGATTCAACCACATAATTGTAAAAAGAAGTAAAACAAGCTTTACAAAACTGCAATATCTGCTTTACAGAATTAGAAAAGCAACAAATCATAAATACAAAACCACAACCTCCTAAACTGTATGGACTCATCAAACCACATAAACAGAATATGCCTATAAGACCAGTTATATCATATATCAATGCACCTAATTACAGTTTGTCCAAGAAACTCAATCAGATTATTAATACGATAGGTTACAAATCAAAATACTTTGTTAGAAATTCTTTAGAATTGGTAGATAAGCTACAAAATACATCTGCCACCACATCCAAAACTCGTTAGCTTTGATGTTTCTAGCATGTTCTCCAGAATACCTCCACGAGAATGTATTCCTTCATTAGATAGTTTCTTGACTAGTAGTAATATAGAATTAGTTAAAAGGTTAGAGTTAATTCAATTATTTGACCTTTGTATAAGTCAAAATTATTTTACCTTCAATAATTTAATATATTGTAACGTTCTTTTTAAATAATATTAAAGGTGCTGTTTTAACTGTCTATTATCAAGAGAAAAGATTTAACCTAACACTAATTACAAACACAATTATAGACTATTAACAGACTTAACTATTAATGACAGATTATTTATCATTACAAAATTTATATTACGCTATTTTATATAATACACATTTATTTTCTACTACCACACGATCGAATGTCATGATTGTTTTACGTGGGTTATCTGTGTGAACTTACCCCCACGTTCCCTTCCAGAAGGAAGTGATTGGGATACGCCCAATCAGCGCGCAAGTTGCATAACCGGCAGTACAGCAATTGCTACCAGATCAGCTCACTGGTCGGAGCGGGGTTGCCTATCCACCCTCTACTAGCTAACTCAGGACTAGTGCCGGAGCAATTGACTTAACACGTTGCTTACCCGCCGGCACCCTCCCGTCCTCTTTCATACGGGGTGAAGTACCTCGTCCAGCAATAGGACTATTCCCCAGCTATGCGCTGTTGTAAAGTGGGACCACTGCCCGATCGAATCCAACCTCAATTGTGGCGGGACTTGGTTTTTTAATGGTTTTGCCACCCCGATCTACCAATTTTAGGCTTGGTGGGCCCTCGACAGACTCCTTATAGACTCCCGGAGTGTACCCGTTTTTGGTGAAGTTGTCTTGATTTTGAGAGGCTATGTATTCGCTTCAACTCTGCTTAAGTGTAATGGCTTTCAGAGCTTCTCCCAATCACTGTACCCGGCTGCAGTCCGGATCATAGGGTGGTCGGGATAGCTCCTAAGCACATTTACCTGGCGGTCTGCAGTTTCCCATTAGCCCAAAAGCAGGGTAAACCTCACTTCGATTCTCCACTACCACACGATGCGCGTATTTGATTAACTCCTTGTTGACTGACTGCTTCCATTTATATATGCCTTATAAACGTTCCATGACGTACTGGAGTAATGCGCCTCGAGTTCTGAAATACCGTATTCGGTTGTCGATGCGGCGAGAACTCTCGCGGGGTTTCCCAGTTTATTACAATATCTATAAAAAGATGGTTTACGTATGGGAAAATCACTCAGTCCTCTGTTAGCTGGATGTTTACGGATAAATTAGAAGATCAAATATTTGAATTAAACCTTTATAAACACTAAATATTTTGGTTTCGTTATGTTGATGACAGTTTAGCTTGTTTTGACAGTTCTTTTGAGGTTATAAATGAATTTTTAATTCCTAATAATAGTCTCTAACAAACCATAAATTTTACATTAGAAACAGAACAAGACAGGGCTGTTAACTTTTTAAACTTTAAGATTAACGCACACAATCTATTTGAATTTTCCATATACATAGAACCAACACATACGGACATAACCATGCCAAATGAATCTCTGTCACCACAAATCACATAAACTAGCAGCTTACAGATCCTTGGTACACAGAGCTTTAAGCATTCCACTCACACAGCCAGATCTTAACAAAAATATTTTAACCATTAAACATCTAGCACGTGTAAATCATTATAATCCAAACATGACTGACACTTTAGTTAAACAAAATGATTATGGGTAAGCTATCAAAAGCATATATCCCATTGACAATCAATCAAAAGACACAAATTACATATCGATCTATACCATATTTTGGTAAAATATCAGAAAAAGTTGCACATATGATACGAAAAACCAACTATTACAAAATAGCCTTTAAAATCAACGTGAATACTTTTTAATTCTTATTTCGCGCTAAAGACAGAACACACGATATCATGAAATCGGGCATTTACCGTTTGAATTGTTCTTTTTGTAGTTATTGAATAAAAACACTTATAAATTTGACATAAGATATACAGAGCGTTGTTACCAAGCTTTTGCACAAACCCATGTTTATCTGGTAAATCTCTAAAACTCGATATAAGTTTCTGACCTATCTAGAGCCCATATTCCTTATTTCGATGTTTTTTCTAAGCGACTACCGTACCTGGCCTTTTCAATCTATGGTTTAATGCTGGTTTATTGATTGACTTTTTTTCTGTGAATATTGTACTTTGTCTAGCACCACTCCTCTTGGTGAAACTAATAGTCGGATACCGTAAAAAGGACACACCCACACCTGACGCCATTTTATGTCGTAGATTGACATCCCCCCATGCGACATCAAATATATGTTGTATGACGAATTTAATTTGTATGACACCAAAACAAAATATTAACTATATAGACATTAATTTATTGATATTGACTAGCTCGATATTTATTTATACGAAATAATTTTAACTAATCTTAGATAATTAAAACGATTGAAAAGACGTTGTTAAAAGATTAGTTAAATAACACTTAATTTTCATAATTAATCTACGACTAGCGCGCCGGGCAAGAATAATGGTTTCTTATATCAACTGTATTTCTAATTCATGCATTTCAATACTATTTATTTCCAGTTTTATGGTGTTTCTCAAAAAGTTAAAATACACTCCTACGATTTTATTTAGGTATTATTTAAAAATCTGAGAGCTTTTTGAATGCCATTCGTTCCAAGATGACGATAATGGTTGAGAAAATACAAAGACACACGCATATGAAGTAAATCACTACATTTGCTTTTGACAACTATCACTATAGGCACTTACATATTTGTTATTTTAATATGTCAGTTTGCCAACTTTTTGCCATCTTGACATCCCCAATTTGAAATGTCAAAATATCAATTTGGTATATTTTTTGTCTATACAAGGCTATTATGCATGTACCTATATAAGATTTGATTGCAATTACGCGTCACGCATTTGATAATTTGCTATTATTAAGCTATCATTAAGCTATAATTTGCTCCTGAGACTTGTCCTCTATACCAGATATCGATTGTATGGATTATGAATATAGGATGAGGATGTGTTTTTGTTTAAATACTGTCGAATATAGTTTATGATTTATAAGAGTCGATAAATAAAACAAATGGGAAGTATAGTCAGTAACTGAATCTTTTCTTAAAATTTTATGATAACACGATAAATAGGAAGGGTTTGTATGAAACCATAACACAGATTTGTCAAAGATTAAGGTCCCATTATACGGAGTACAAAAGACTAATTAATTTAGGCTGCATTTTAAAGGATATTGACTTCATTGCAAGGTTCTTTCAAATTCAGCAATGATTCCTTGTATTCAATATAAAACGGAACTGAACCATTGTTTTCCACAATTTAGTAGATGTCATTTTATAAAAAATTTTAAAAAATAAATGAAAACTCTCTGAATAAAAAGTGCAAACAAATAGATCTTAAATCAAAAGAGCTATCCTGGCTTATTGGTAAGATATATCCCTTAATTATTATTATTATGTAAAAGGTATATTTATTTCAATTATAAGAAAAGAAAATTTAAAAGAAGAAAAATAAAACTTAACAGTAGACAAGAGAGCAGTAGAGGTGAAATTCCATTCAACTAGACCTGTTAGACCCGAAGAAACCGAGACCCGGAAAGAGAAGAAAAAAATAGAATTTATTATATACCTCAGCTTTTCAGCTGCGGCTGAGCATTTAATCCTGAAGGAAGTTCTAGAGCCCAGAAGCAGTAGACAGATTCCTGCGTGGTGATTTTCCAGACAGCCGACTGAAAAAAGGAGAAATATAAGTAAATCAAAATACAAGGCTCGTGACAAATATAAAAAGTCTTCATAAAAGCATAACTAGTGCTCTCCGAAGGAAGAAAAAAAGTGAATCCATTTATTTTAAGATCAGTTTAGTTAAGGTTAAAAAACTCACCATAATTCCTAGTAGATGTGTTTGTAAAACTGCAAGTGATAAACCATAACCTAAAAATAATAAAACGTTATTATAAGTTTCAAATATTAAAAAAATCAAAACTTACTTGATCGAGTCATCACAATTGTGCTATTCACATTTTGGGATTATGTTAGGAACCATTTCGAGGTGATCAGGGCTATCCCATTTAACCAAATCATCATAATATCAAAGAGAGGTAAGCATACCATTTGATAAAATCTCATTTCATTAAAACCATGAATTATATTATTCATAATTTAAAGCCTGCAACATTAGAATACTCATACGTTAATAAAGCCGTTTTCAAACTTGCCGGGGGAGGGGGAGGCACACTGAGACTCATACTCAGTATGTTTTACTCTTTTAAAAAATCCAAAATATTAACTAAATTCCAGTTTAATCCAAACCTAATATGCACGAATCCTTTGTAGTGTATACGTTCACGATCGTATAATGTCTATGTTTGAAATTCTGGAAGCAATCAAATACTTGCTAATTTTTATCGTTTCGGGTGGTCTAGTGGTGAAGATCCCCGTCGTTTTACTATTTACTATATGTAGAGTATATTGACGTTAACTTAGCGAAGCATCCGGACCGACGTGAAATCGAGCCTGGATCCGGAAAAAAAACTTCGGCTCCAGGATCCCTTCCGTTGATGCTCGTAATCAAATTTAAAAAACTGGCTAGTTTAACATGTTATGGCCAACAATATAAAACTGAATATTTTAAAGTGAAATGCAGAATGCAGTTATGAAATTAATTTTGAAGGAAATGAATGAATGAATGAATGAACGAACTCAATGAAATTAATTTTAAACGAATTAACATTGACTGTTGAATATAATGCTTAATTAAATGCAATTCCATTAATGGTTGTAAAATGAAAATGTTTCGATTCAGCATGTTTGCTATTTGATTTTCCCCCTCAATGAATGCTTTTGCTCTAGTTATTTAATTCACAATAATACAATGCCATCAGTTAACGATCAGATATGGGTCGTTAGATTACTAACAATTATTACGGTAATATTACAAGGATAATGTTTTAGTGACGACTACTCTTGGCTATACAGGAGGTTTGAGAGACTACCTATAATTTTTCCATTTTCATTTATGCAAAGGACAACTTTTTTAATGAAAACTAACAGACAACATTTTCTTAAAACTTGGTTGTTAGTGCAAGCTTCAAGCAGCTTATAAGGACAACCTCCGCATGTCATTAAGAGCATCATGGTAATTAAAGTGATTCCCGTTAATGAAACAGAGCTTAAATTCAGCAGAAATAAGCCTTTAAGTCGGTTTTTTTCTACATCAATGGAAGCTGGATTATGTTACCAATTTGCTGTGCAACTCTTTTTAAAAATAGACCATTCTATACAGCACTGGATGTTTTTTATAATAGGATTTGTATACAAGAGTAAAATAATAATAATAATAACTACTACAACTCATAGCCTAAACCAAGGCCCCAGAAGCTATAAGCTTGTGCGGGAGGGAGGGGGCGATTATTATTATTATGTAGGCCCAATGTGCGGCTGCAGCCGACTTACAGATGGAACAGCGCAAATTCCACATTTGTGTCACAGCTAAGGAAAACTGCAGAAAACCTTAACCAGGTCTGTCGGCGCCGGGAGTCGATCGCGGGTCGCTTGGGTGAAAGTCCGGCACGCCATACATTACACTACCAAGGCTGTTTGCTTATATAGTGTGTCCCAAATTGATAGCATCAACATTGGCATCTCCGCTATTTTACGAGATGGAAAGAAGGCTAAATTAGGAAAGTTTTGCAGAATTCTATCCTAATTTCAAATGGCATTTGCAATTTAACGTAGCTCTTTTAGTTTTGTGATATTTAAGAAAAACAAAAATGTATACCGATATATTTCTCTCGAATAACTCTGAAACCGTTGATTAGATATAGTTTAAACTTTCACATTATCGGGACTTTTTTTATCAAGAGTCTTTTGGTGCTAATAACAATAGGGAATTACTCTATTTTTTGTTGTCTCGAGTCCCGGGAAAAATAACTCGAGACACGGGACTTTTGTATACAAGGGATTTAATTAAAATTCTTACTTTAGAATTAAGGTTTTATTTGTGCGTTGCTTTGCACTTGGTGTTCTTATCCAGTTTTTTAAAGTACTAAACAGTCTTTGCAAACGCATACAAATTGTTTACAACCTGTCTGTAATAATCAATAAAGGGAAAGGGATTAGTTTCAGGGACAGTAAGAAAGTACCGTTAGGTATGGTGCCTCAGCATTCTTTATAACTAAACTTGCAGTTTCTATTCAATTATATTCAAAAAGGGTCTCCATCCGGAATTTCCACTGTTATTTATAAACAGGTAAGGTAGTCAGTCTTCTTAAAGACCTGAATAGAATGTTTTTACTTAACAATTCATATAGAATTATGGTCTTAATCTCTTTAACAAACGGTCAATTTCAATAGGTAAAGGGTTCCAAGAAGATTTTGATAGTTCTTGTAATGATAATAGTATAATTAATTGCTTATAGTAGTGTGTATTTACTAAATTTCCAAATTTGTTTCATCTGGCTTTTATTTACCTATTAAATTTATAAATAAACTTTTTCTGTTTAGGTTCAAGACGAAAATAAACCAAATCGTAGTTTGAAATCGGTTTAAAAATGTAGAAACGGCCAATGTAATTATTGCCCCAAACAAATTTTGAATTTTAGCGGATCCACGTGGCATTTAGAATTCAAGCACGGATTGCGTTTAAAAAATATTAGTGAAGATATCGCACCTTGTACCTAAAAAAATTAAAAATTAACAATCGATTTTAAAATTTTGCAAAACAAAGAATTTTAGTGAAATTGTATGTATCTCAATAGGTCGCAGGAGATGGAATATCAATTCGAACTATTGCTAATAATGTTTATCATGTTCATATTCAGAAAAATGTTTTACAAAAGCTATGAGTAACCTAAAACTTACCGGCAACACTAAACAGGAAAGGTTTTGGCATAAAAGCGAGAAAAATAATTTTATGATCGGAGAATGTATTTATATACTGCTGTGCTTTTCATTAAATAATTGCAGTTATTTTCCAATGGGAACTTCTGGGAGAAAGTGGTAAGAGGATTAATTAAAGCAATTTTAAAAACAAATATTTAGATTTTTGTGATAGGTGCCTATACTGCCTATGTAAGATTACTATCCGGGATTCCCGGGACTATCGGAAAAAACTCTCTCGAGTCTCGAGTCCCGGGAATAGCAAAATTGTCGAGACCCAGAAACCCTAGCCATCTTGCACTGCTTGGTGATGTCATAGCCCTTGTTACAAGCTTTTCAATGATATACAACTTGTACAAGAAAATTTTGTATTACAGTGACATTATTTAAGAAAAACGCTATTATCTATAGAGAAAGAAAAAAATTGTAAGTCACAGAATATGTAATAACACTAGCAAAGGTCCCCACATGGGACACGTTTTTTCGAATTTTTCAAATTTTTGCAAATTCTTCACAACTCCCAGAACAAGATTTTATGTCATTTATTGTCAGTTATTCATATGACGCTTCCCTACTCCAGACAAAAATCAAGAGAATTTTAGTTTTATCAGATTAATGCACTAGATCTGTGTTAATTTCTAGAAATTCCCGCTAGGATTTTTCTTATATTGTCGGGGTACAACTATTTAACCGGAAAAATCAAATATTCAGTGCAGCTAGGTGGTTCCATTTATTGAGAGAAACACATTTCTAACAATTCTTACAAATTTATTTATGCAAATAATTTTTTATAAACCTTTGCCAGTGTTAACTGGCTCATAAAACTAACTTAACGAATTAAACAAATTTCACTCTACTTTCATTCGTTATTAGCTTTATTATACGTTTCATGGCCTACTCGTATTTCTTGTCTGAAAAGTAGTAACAGCGTTTTCCTTAAAGAATTTGACTGAACTACAAAGTTTTTTGACAAATTGCATATCCTTGTAAACCATTATTACAAGGCTATGACATCATCAACAATCCAAGATATATCTGACAGTTTAAACTGTAACAAATCAACGGTTTCCAAGTTATTCAAGAGAAAAGAAATAAATTTTCGTTTTTCTCAAATATCACAAAAACTAAAAAAAGTTATGTAAACTACAAAAGATATTTGAAAGACATTGAAATTCTAAAAAACTTATTTTCATCTTGTATAATAATGGTGATACCAATGTTGACGCTATCCGTTTGGGACACACTGTATATAAGTATGTCAAATTGGATGTCAAATAATTAATTATATCAAATCAAAATTTAATGTTGGTGGAGCCCTCGCCTTTTTCGCGCCATCGGCCATCACTATATCTTGTTTGTAACAAATAAAATTTTGGAATGCTGTCAGTATTCTGTAAAGTAGTGTTACGAACGAATTGCTAGCGTTTTCAAGCGAAGTTGCTATATCCTTACCTGAAACTAAAATATATTAGACAACGCTACACGTGTGTAGCAGGAGATGCACAGGTAATAAAACTTGGAATGCATTAGATGAACAGTTGGTCAGGAACAGTGGTGTAGCCAGAGTTGGCCCTTGGGGGGGGGATATACAATAATAAAAGAAAATCCACAGACTTGGCTCTCAACGTATACCTATAATAACTGTTTATTTAGGTTTTTTATAGATTATACGGAAAAAAAGTGCAAATATTAAAGAATACTGAATAAAAAACAAAAACATTTTATAGTGGGGAGGCGCATTTAGTAAAATATGTAAAATTACAAAGCTGGCTCGCCCTGAAACCTAACTAGAAACCACCATGCTAAATTTTATATTACAGTAGTACCGATGATATTTTGACCGGTGGTCACTGTGTATGAGTGGGACTTTTCTGGACGCCATTTAGGAATATGGCGAATGCAAATATTTTATTGTTCGTACTTTGGAATCCACTCAACCTAAAAACCTTTATCTTGGTGTCAAATTATATGTTTTTGGGGTCAAGGAATTCAAAGAAGTCTTTAATTTATTCATATATACAACCCATCTCCCATTTTTCAAAATGTGGACCAATATATGGCATTAAATGAACTTACATTTAATTATTTTTCAACTATTCTAATCCTCCTTTATTAAACAAAGATAATGATATTTCTTCTTACTCAAACATGAAAACCACAATTAAAAAAAATGTTGATTTGAAACAGTTACTTCAATAGTAATTGCATGATGTCGCACTGTCACTAGCAACATATGACGCATGTCTTCGTCTTCCAACAAATAAAGCCATGCTCGGTACAATTTTGATAGGAGACAATGGTGTAGATATTCCTCCTGTAGCAGAACCTGGTATGCGTACATGCTACATCATTGATGCTATGGCCATAATACAAGCACTTAGAAAGCCACAACTTTTGGTGATCTAGCGGACTCATTTGTGAAGTTAGTATTGCAGAATTTCTCTGATTACTCTTCGAGAATTGATGTTGTCTTTGATAGCTACAAAAATAATTTTATTAAATCAGCAATTAGGGCCAAACGCAAAAGTAAGAGCACCTCCCTCCCTTGTAAGACGTGACATACAAGATTCCCTTGCCACAGAATTGGAATCTTCTTGAGAATAAAAAAGCTCTAACTCACTTTCTCTCAAATCAGTTGATGGATGTATCCTCTAAGAAATTAAACCCAAACCAAGTTGTGGTGACAGCAGGTGGTTATAAACAGTGTGATCCGGCTACTTCCACATCTGGAATTCTGTCAGATTCATTATTTGCAAACCACGAAGAAGCAGATACGAGGATTTTGCTTCATGCAAAAGATGCAACTAATAATGGATACAGTCGGATTGTTGTGCAATGCAAAGATACAGATGTGCTAGTTATATTAGTGAACATGTTTCAATAAATTCACGCAGACGAAGTATGGATGCCCAAAGGAACATTATCACAGAAAATATTCGTCCCTGTACATACAATATTCTCAGGCATACCAACTGATGTGCGAGAATCGATTATTGGTTATCACTTGATAAGTGGATGTGACACAACCAGTCAGCTACATGGTATTGGCAAGAAAACTGCATTGGAAGTTTATCTAAAAAATCCTAAATTGCTTGCAGAAATAGGTGTTGGAACATTATCGGATGCTGCAATCAAATTCGTTGAAGATTTTTTTATTAGCATTTACTCGCGCTGCTCTCTACATAATGCAGAAACTTTAAAATCAATCAATGAACTTCGGGAATTACAGTTTGGGAGAAAATCACCAGAAAAGGTTCCTCCTACATATGCTTCATTGAAGCTACACATCCAACGTGCACATTACCAAGCATTTGTGTGAAGAAAAGCACTGGAAGCTAAGCCATTGTTGCCTGATTTACTTGATGGCGGATGGTACAATGATAATGGTGAATTAAAACCAGATTATGCTTGATATAATTGTGTGTGTGCAGTAAACAAGCTACCATGTCTCAAAGTGTGTGGGTGTTTTCTTGAGCAGTGTAAGAACATATATTCAAACCAGGATGATGAAGATGAAACAGTGTAATTCTTGAATTTATATTAGAGAAGTTAGGCCCCATAAAGGACATTTTTAATTGTGGTTTTTATGTTTGAGTCAGAAGAAATATCATTATCTTTATTTAATAAAGGAAGATTGTAATAGTTGAAAAATAATTAAATAAAAGTTCATTTAATGCCATATATTGGTCCCCATTTTGAAAAATGGGAGATGGGTTGTATGTATGAATAAATTAAAGACTTTTTGAATTCCTTGACCCCAAAAACATATAATAGGTTGACATTATATATATATATATATATATATATATATCACATAAACATATACATAAACATATAAACGTGTCTAGGTTGAGTGGTTTCAAAACTACGAACAATCAAATATTTGCATCCGCCATTTTCCTAAATACCGTCCAGAAAAAAGGATCCCACTCATACACAGTGACCACCGGTCCAAATATCATCTGTACTACTGTAATATAAAATCTAGCATGGTGGTTGCTAGTTAGGTTTCAGGGTGAGCCAAATTTGTCATTTTGGCCATCTGCCTATCCACTATTAATAATACTAACTAGTCTTTATTCAACAAAAAACATTACAAAACAAAATCTTGGTGCCATGGTTTTTGGTCAGTTTGTCAAATATTTCATCTACTTTTTTAAGTTTTTGACCCTTGGGGGGGATATATCCCCCATATCCCCCCCCCGTGGCTACACCACTGGTCACGAAGTAAAAACCAATAAAAAGTCACACTCGTAGATCAGAAAACCAAAGTAACATCACGTACTCGAAACACTGAGACACAGTTTTCACCCGTTTATGGCCAAAGGTTGTATAAAAGTTTTTCGGGATTTTCTCAACAACCATCACTCTGAAAGCTGATAAATTCTTGAACTTATACTTCTTTGAGCGAGAAAGGACAACTGGGTGCGAGACAAGTGGGCGCATGGACAACTTGGGGCGAGACAAGTAGACGCACAGGCAACTGAACCCGAAAATCTATTAGTATACATATTATATAAAAATTTTTCTGATTAGAAAAAGTACAAGTATATAATTATATTTGTGAGATTAAAATAACATCATTGCAGATGAGCAAATACAGATGGCTTAAAATACATAATAAACTGTATAATGACGCATATTTTACATAATTCACATAATTTATTACCTGTAAAGCCAAATTAAACTGTATTTAGGAAGCGACTGCATTTGAAATAAAATCCTTGTTGTTATAAAATATATTTACACATTTACTTTATTTGAACGAAATATATATGTATGTGTTCATTTGTTTATTCTGAGAAATTCCTGGCAAATATTTTATCAAATTATTGTTACTGGTATAAATCTACATTCCTTGAATTGAAATGAAAACATTGTGCAGTATTACTTGCACATTATACTCGTACAGTATACGTACGGACTACTTTAGCCAATTAAATTAGAAACAAAGTAATTTAATAGTAGAACTATTTGGTTTTATATGCATACTGCACATTGTACTGCAAAAGTACTTATCGTCGTGCATATACTTATTTTAAACACATCTGCTTTCTAAATATATTTTGAGTTGGCTTTTGTTAATAGATAATTTATTATGTATTGAAAGCGACCTCTACGTATTCTTTTAAATGTTGTTATTTTGATTCTACGAATATTATTATATAACTTTATTTTTTCTGATTAAAACCATTTTAACGTAGCATGATGTATACTTAATAGATTTTCGTGCCCAGTTGTCATTGAGTTCACTTGTCTCGCACCGAGTTGGCCCTGCGTCCAGTGTCTCTGCGCTCACTTGTCTCGCGCCCAGTTGTCCTAGTTCGTTCTATGCGAATTATTTGGCTGCTATAACATTGTTACTTTAAATTTGTTTAATTTGTCGCCGTTCTAGCCCACTACCTCCAAGTAATGCAACACTAAAGTGAAAATGGCACAATGAGTGTGGTAAGCAATCGTGATTTTGTTTCGGTAAGAATAATTAGCCTCCGATATGGTCATATCTGAAATTGCTCAGTTTGACAATAGTATAAAATATCATCGCAGTAAAATGCATGAGCGTCCGCAAGTAGGGACCAAGGACGGCCTGCTCCCCCCTCCTGAGAATTTGTTACTATAGGTTATACATATTTACGTGTCATACCTGAGTTTACCTTACTGCACCTCCACCTTGTGGACGAGGAATTGAGATACGGCTAATTAGCGAGTCGCTTGATGCCAGTACTTACTGGTGGGGGGCAATGTTACTAGTCATTTTCTACTAACTCTCCAGACTTACTACTGCTGGAGTTATTTACGTGCTTGCCCGTCCAGCTTCCCTGGGGAATCCCTATACTCCTTGTCCAGCATGCGTACTCTCAACAGCCACGATGGCAGTCCAGATATGGTCAGGGCTTGGGCTATTGCCCAATTGCCCATCCCTCAGTCATAGGATTAATGTGCTTTCGACCGCGCTTCGTTAGCCGCTACCGAACCCCAGTAGAATTGCCCAAGAGGTGAGGTGGTCTCGAACGTGAAAGGCTATTGGAGTCGCATCAACTCCCAATCTTAAAGTATCAGTCTCTGTAGGTGCACTAGGATCCCAGTATTGAGTATTGAGTAACTCAACGAGCCCTCCCTTCGGAGGTTAGATTAAAATTTTGTTTTAAGTAGCCCACCTACGTTAAGTATTTGCTTCAGCATATATCAGCAATATCTGGTCGGTAGTTGATATGCTTCTTCACGAATTCACACTGATTGGATAGTCTCCAATATCTTTTCAACATATTCTGCTAACCTTCCTTTAATTAGTGTACCAAATACTTTATATATCTAATAATGCGATGGCTCTATAGTTGTTACATTTCCTAATTCTTCCCTTTTTATATATTAGAAATATTATTGCTTTCATGTTCATGTTTCAGATATGATTTTTCGCTTCCATATTTATTCGCTTCCAAGTTCATATACAGAGAGCAGCTACTAATGCAATTTTACCACCCTAATAATTTTTTTTCTTAATTAGTTGATTTAATGTACTACTAAATTAATTCCATAATCATGATAGTTTTAGACCAACCAGATAAAATAATTCGATGGATACCTTTTTCCTGTACCAATTAATTGGTTTCCTAAAATAATTTATCGTTTTGTGACAGACTGCACTAATCAAGTTGAGCCTTTTACAGTTGCTGAATCTAAACTTGTTTCCTTTCTGATAGCTAAGACATATGAACCTTGATCCCTTCTCAATTCCGCCAATTCATGTATTTCCTTTCTTAATTCCGTTCCGTTCTTTTTCTAAAACTCTATTAATGGTGCGTTTGATCCGTGCACTTCGTTATTCCTTAATTTGTGGTAATTAGATTTTTCTCAGTCCCTTTCAAGTTAATCATTAGACAGAAAAGAGATACTTTAGTAATTATTGTCGTATTATTAGAAATCACTGTTCGATATATTGTTAACTTATAGTATGAAGACATTTTAATTTTATTTAAATCAGGTAAAGAATATCTCAGAATTAAGGATTAGATTTTTTACAGAAAACTTTAATAATTCTTCTGATAACATATGTTCTATTGACACTTACTATACAAGGTGGAGGTTGGCAATTGTCATTCGCCATTTATCATGCAATGAACAAAGGACAAACATTCAAAGGACAAAAGGTTGATACAGATAGTCCAGGTATCATTGTAACAGTATGCGCCTCTTATTAGAATCACGTTCATATACGGCGTTTTTGAGTCAATTAAGCGGTGATGCAATTAAGCGATTTCTGTATAAAATGTATACTTATGGGATTTAAAAGGAATCTGCGAGTCATATAGTAGGTAGTATGTATTTGTGATTACTACGCACAAAAAGAAAAGCTCAAACCGACATTCATACACAACTTGTTCACCGTTCCATTTAATTTAAATTTCTCAAAATTAAACGAATTTTTAGAAACAAGATTATTCAGAAAAGAAGTAAAAAGATCCGTTATAATTATATGTTCATTAAAAGCAGTGCGTTCAAGTTATGTAGGCAAATGGAAAAACCCAACCCCCAATTACAATAGGTAGCTGTTAGTAAGTACAAAAAAAGTTTTAATGTTATAGTTATTTTGGTTAATGGTAGTATAACGTCATGAAAGGGCAGGAAATCGTTAGAGCAAGCTCTAAGCTCACAGTCTTCTAGTAAACTGACGGATAATCTGGTTTGAAGCCCTACAATTATGTCGAAGTAAGAGCGATGCACAATGACTGGACATAAGCCGCATTAGCAGATTCATTTACCTAACCCAATCTAACCTAACCTCTAATTTAATCTAGGTTAGACTAGACTAGGTTAGATGTTAGGTTAGTTGAATTAACATAGGCGAATAAACCTCCTAAACTCTGTAATTTAAGGGTACACACATTTTAACGGATTTTCCATAGACCTTCATGTATAAACTTTAACCCCTGCAGCTCTTGATCCTTATGACTTCTTCCAAACATAGGGCACCGATCGACTCCCTTTAGCCTAAGCTACAAGGATGAATACTCCCCATGACCTCCATTTCGATGTTTTGCAAAGTCGAACTCCAGCCAAGAACTCTTTGTTATTGCAACAGAAAAGAAAAAAATGTTCGTAAAAAGTAGATGGTTCGTTTACTAGAATTTCTCTGTTTTTTTTATTTACAGCCATAATACATAGTATGTAATCTTTTAGTAATAAAACAGTGTTAGTAGTACTAGTCGAAGGGTGAGCACGTTAATTGCTCCGGCATTACCCTAAGGCTCCCACCTGTGAGAACTGGCAGCACTCAAATCAAACCTTAAAATTGATAAATTGAATTGACTTCTAAGTTGTATGGTTTATGAATTAGAATTTTTTAAGGGTTTTAAATTGTACAGTTTATAACAGATTAACATCGCTTTCACATTCGTAGTTATTTATTGAAGTTTATGCCATTTTGAATTATTAATAATATTGATAATTTTTATTTTGTCTCAAAAAGTGATAGCAATACAACAACTGTATCTGTAGATAATCTGCAATGAATATGAAAAGATACACATACATCGATCCAATAAGTGTGTCCTCTCAACTTCAATATGTTAGGCATATGGGTTGTGTTTTATATTGTTTTATATTAATTCTTTTACTTCTTTGAAATGCTCATCTAGATCTAATAAGAATAAGAGCAGACGCAAAATGCACCACTGTCTCACTCCTTTTGTAGTTTTAAACAGAGGATTTCTCATGTCTTGCTCTGACGAAGTTCTTTGTTTCTCTGTATAGGCTTTTGACTCCATTTATTATCTTGCGATCTATTCTTCTTTTCTCAAAGATTCTCCATATATCTTTTCTAATTACTTTATCGAAGACCGTCTCCAAGTTGATAAAACATAGATGTATTATTTTAGAGGAAAAGTCACTATAGCAAATTCGTAGATCTTATTTAGCATTCTGTGTTAGTTTCCAAGATAAATATAATGTTGTGTTTCGAACAGTTGTCACGTAGGGGTTTTGTAACTGGAGGACGTAGTCAGAGGTAGAGGAAAAATAAACACAAGTCGTAGAAAACAACTATATACTATTAACAATAAAGAGAGTACAAGGTTTACATACATCGTGAGGACGTACATGTCCTCCTAAACTAATACAATCAAGAGGGTGGTCGGAACCAACCCTGCTCTAGCTCTAAGTCTATAAACTAAGCGTAGGAGTTAAACTCCTAGTGATCTACAACTAAGCGTGGGAGCCTGGACACAACTCCCATAACCAAAGCAGAGAGTGGGCGTTTAGCGCAACCCACTCATACAAGGCACTAAGCATTAGATAATTTAAAAAGTACTCACCAGCTTGCTGGTAGATGTGGTGTTCAAGCCATCTTCACTGACTGACTTGAATAGCTCAAGCAAGCTGGTCATATACTGCTGAACGCGGAAGAAATTAGCATCGTAGTGGGAATCAGTGGGTTGAAGTTCCTAGTATGAAACTAAGGAAGAGCTTCCTGGTTGCAGGTTTGTGGGTAGTTTGCATTCGAGCTGCTGGTACCTGGCACCACGTTGTGCGGAAGTGTGGTAAATTCTTCTTAAGGGATGTGCACCTGTTTGCAAACCGTATAGGTGGCCCCGCATATACGGAGGAAGTAGGCGGATATGTTGCATGCCAACTAATGCAGTTGTGGGCGAAGCGAGAGCGCTTCTTCGAAGAATGCACACTTGCTTTCAAGTCGTGGGTTGCGTGATCACAGCTGTCCGCGCAGATAGTCGAACAACGTGGGTCGTTGCAACAGACGAAAACGTAACCTTGGCGTAACATTTGCACTAACGGAATAATGTATATTACATTATGAATTATTTTAATGCGTAAGTAATGCGTAAGTATGCGTAAGTAAGCGTTTAAGTAATTTCCGTTTGTGACACAGTTTTTAGTAAGGTCTACAACTTTGCTATAGTGAATTTTCCACTGAAATAATTAGGGGTGTCAATATTAGAGAAATTGTATTTTTACATGCTAATTGCCTATGTAACAAAACCGATAATACACCCCGTATATATTGATCCCCACCCCTTTGATTGATCATACTCATAGCAATACAACAGATCAGACAACAGTTTTAAATTTAATGTTAATTTGTAACAAATGCTGTAACAAAACTACGTTTAAATATTAGAAAAATGAGTACAATTTAGCATTTCTAACCCCAACTATTTTAATAGCATCATATATTATTTTTTCGAAAATTTTAATTTGGAATTTGTTATTACTGCCCGTCGCCACCTTGTATATTAAATTTAAATTCATTTGGCTGCCCTAGAATTCGACTGTCCGTGTGCCGTGCACACCTTCGCACACCGCTGGGGACGCCCCTGCCCGTTGCTCTACTCTTCACTAGAGTATAATGACGCTTTCTGAGCAGACCCACTCCGGATCGAGATGAGATCAAGCCTAGATTCGGAAAATATGTTTTATCTGCTGGATCGGCCTCATTAACAATAATTTTTGTGATATTACCATGATATAATATTACCATGGAAACCAAACCATTGTGTCAGAGCATTCGCTTGATATTGGGAGTGCTTATAACAAGATCTTATTATAACAGCAGCAACGCCTAAAGCAGTCGTCTGCAACCTTTTTTGGCTGCGGGTCAAAATCTACCGAAATGTGACTATTAAGCAGACGTTTCGGGTCAACGGATATTTTTATTTTCATCTCAAAGTGTACGTTTCATGTTTATGTTTTATAATTTATTTTTATATATTATACTTTATTTGCACTCAAGTGGGGCACTTGAAATTATCAAATGGATCACTTAGTGACCCACGGGTCATAGGTTGCCGACGTCTAGCCTAAAACATCTAGAAATAAGAATTTTACCATCGTATTACATCAAGATAATTACTTCCTATATTGCCATTTAGTTTAGATCAAACTCAGACTTATCAGATTAGGATTTATAATGTGTGTGCGCGGCTTTACCACATCGAATTTATATTGGTATAAAGGACGTGATTACAGCAGCCCCTTAAGATGATTTGTTTTTTTTCATAACATAGTCTATACCTGAGTTATAAACAAGTCACGAGGAGTGTTTTTGACGGAAGTACGAAGAATTCATCCACAGCCTTTTGATCCTCAGTGCTTGACCACTGGACGGTTTGCGCCCTAGGAAGTTATGCCTGATAATTTCATCCTCATTAACTGTCCGAATGATGTGCTGACAATATTTTATGTAAGTATCTGGTTCTTCTGCTAATAATAAACTCATTCTTTCTTCTTGCCTTCTATTTAAATTTATTATAATATATTCATTGGGGGGGGGGGGGGCGAATCTGACACATCTTAAAAATGGTATTTATGTTTTTGTACAAAATCTACATCCCTTTTCCAGTGTGTCTGCATTTGCTGACTGAACAAAAAATTACGTGTAAATGTTAATTAACTCTTCTGATCCCCGTAAAGATAGTGGATAAGTAATCACCACTCCTTTTTGATTTAGTCTTTAATTTCTTATTATTTATTGTAACATGATGATTAATTGTCATAACATGCTTAAGGAATATTCTATACCTCTTCATACTGGCTCAATATAAAAGAATATGGAGTAACGTTTTTTCTGGTGAGCATATTTGAATTCCCATACGTGTATTGGGTATACCAGGTCAGTTATTGTGGGAACGTCCAAGTCGATACAGTAACTAGGAAATCCCTAATACTTTATTAACTTTTAGTAACCATAAATTACGTAGACGGCAGTTTTCCCCAGTCTCGTTTGTTTTCTCTTAGACAGGCACTATTATTAATAAAGTGCTTTTTTTCTTAAAGCAGATATATCCTTTTGACATTGGCTATAAGTTATCTTTATCAGTTTAGCTTACAAACACTATCTACATAGTTGGGTTATGCATGGGTTCACAACTTTGTTCTCAATATCAAATTTTTCGTAAAATCCTATTATGTTGGTTGTTTTAAATAACAACTGCGTGTTATCCATTTAATCCTAGTTGATCCAATCTTCGTAAAGTGGAAAGCACGCGTAGTTGAACATGTAGTTCCATCAAAATCTCTCATCAGATTGCTGTATATTTCCTTATCCCTTCCTGATATTGTTTGTATGACACAACATCCCGTCATATCGATAATCTGCCTATTATCTCATCAAACGCATCGAGTATTCGCGATTAAAAGAAAAACGAATTTTAAACTTCAATATTTAAATCTTAAAGTTTTTTTATTTAAAGAACATCCGCTAGAGGACAATAATAAAGTAGTCCGTTAAATGTTTTATAAGTCTTTCATAAAAATAAACTTGCTAAAACTAAAACAGAACGATAGCAAATGGAAATGTTCTGTTTTATCGAACGCTTTAATATTCCCTGTTCGACGCTGAAAATTAAAAAACTGGCGCACCTTCAATAAGCATTTCCTCACTTCCTCTATTTCTGAATTGCGTTACCGTTGACGTTTCAAGTAAACAAATCTAAAATCAAAAATATATGACGCAGCGTGTTTACATTTAAAAAATCCTACAAGAAATAAAAGAAGATTAAGAAAACACTCAAATTAATCAAGCGTTTGCTTAACGAGGGGGTAGTTTCCTTTTACTAAAAATACGCTAATGAAGTTTTAATTTTATTCCATTCTTTTAAATTACAAAGACAAAAAGCACTAACTAGAAATACACACGAAACAGTAAAATTCGTCTAATAGTTCTATATAAGCTTTAGTTATTCAGAACAGACCAGGGTTAACGTTCTTTTGGAGTTTTTCAGGACGAGTATTAACGATGTGCGTTTTGTACGCCCTATCATGGCTTTTATAAGAGTTTTGGCAAAATCCTTCTGATATCCTTAATAAAAGCAAGAAATAAATATACATTCGCGGAAGTCCTAGTTTTTCTAAAGTCAAACAACCTAAATTATTTGTTTCTCTTTCGTTGTTTGTTTCTGTTTCTCTTCTTCAAGTTTTATTCTGAAACGATTTGTAGAATTTGTTATTATTTGAAAAGTTTGGCGATAAAGAAATATTTTGAATTTAATCAAAGGTTTTGTTTTACTTGACGTTTACGAAGTTGTGTCGGTTTCTGTACAAAGAAAATGAAACTTATTAATGCTACATTATTTACTTTCACGCCGAACAAAAGAGAAAAGTTCTTTTGGCTGCCTTTATATGTAACTGGAAGAGGTATCTGTTTTTGAACGACATATTCATAAATTTTTGGTTTAAGATAATCAAAAAGCAAAAATGTTTTGTGTTTTAAGTATAACTACAAATCGTAGGTATCGACCTACCATTGATACCTACGTATATGAAATACAATGATGATCACGTGGTCTTCGGATGCCGGTATTCGATGTAGCGCGCTGCAGCCGATTTAGCAAATACGTAGATCAACGACCAACAGCGCTACTGGGTAGATTATGTAGGTACCTTACGTAATGTAAAATAATTTTTGTAATTCAAATTAATGACTCAATGGACTACGAAAAAATATTTTTTAATAACTTTCTAAAACTATATAATAATGTAAAAATGGGGATGGGAACTATTTTTTAAGTTGGCGTAAATATAGCATTCGTGATCCTGCCTCTTGGACAAAAGTTCAAATGTTGGTTGCAACTGAATTTTAAAAATTTAGTACACTCGTATTTGAGCTCATTAGAACAAGGTGTAGAAATTATTATGAATGATAAATTACTGGGAAACGTAATGTACTTGCTACGACAGTTCCATTACCTCCGTTGCACTCTCATAATAAGAATTTGAGTGGAACACCGACTGTGCAAATGCGGTAAAAATGGGAATGGATCATGTATATAAACAGGGTGTTACTAATATAACTAGAAACCTCGTAATGAGAAGTAACTGTAATGATATAGAAAATATTTTCCTTATAAACATGTGGTCGCTTTCTGTTAGTTTTGTAGGTCACTTACTTAAATTTTTCATACCCTAGACAATTGGGGGAGATTTTTAAGATTTATTGTTTTTTCTTTTATTAAGCCCGTAAAACCTTTAAATATACGTAAATATAAATCGTACTTCAATTCCTCGAGCCCCAGGAGATTGGGGGTGACTAACATTTGTTTATTTTTAACTAGCATATGTATTAAAAAAGTCTATTCTTAGCTGTTTTTTAGATTTTGCCCTATAACTATGGTAATTTAACTAATGTCGACCTAAATTGAATTCAATCTCTCCTCAAATATATATTCTATCGAACTTTCTTCGTTCGAAGTCATTACAAAGCATCTTATCGCTTGCATCATGTTGCCATGTTGCATAAAATTGAGAAATTTACGAACAAAATCCGCGATCTCATCCTTATTTTCTTTGGCAACTTGAGACTGACTTAAAATTAAGAATCGAGAACTATATACAAGTAGTTCGTTACATAAAAACTACTATCTAGTTTACATAAAAACATATCACAAAATTTGTGTAAAGTGATACATGTATTACGAACCCAGTCACATATGAATTGGACCACTGCATGTTTCTGTAATTAAATATCTATCAGCCAACAAATTATGTTTTTCAGTGTGCGTGATATTAGTTCGAGGCAAACAAGTAAATGAAGACTGAACACGAGGGTGAAAATGTAAAATATCCCGTAACACGCGCTGATCATGTGCACGCCACGTTGTAATCTAAAGGAGAAGATAAACAGCAGATGCGTTTGAAGGATTCACTTGCGGCGCAAACTGATTTGGATAAATTGATTAGGAATAGCAGTAAAATCAGTACCGAAGAAAATGTTGATTCTAGCGTACGCCGGTGATATTCTTAACAAGAACAACTTGCACCTTAAATTGTTTATCTTATCTCACCCTAAGACGATATTATTTAGACAGCTGTGTATCACGCGTTGACCTCGATTCTTCAATTTCTTGTTAGGTATACAAATAAATCACTTTAAGTCAAGACTAAATTTACAATGTCAAACACAAATTAAAAAGGAAAATTTATTGCGTGGTTCAGTTCATGTGCGCCTGGGCTCATATACGTACAATTCTATAAGAATTGCATCACATCACTTTAAAAATTTTAATCAGAAATTGTTGTTTAATACTATTTATTATTATTAATCGTATGCAATTGTAACGGCTCTTATATGGTATAATTAGATAGGACCCTATCTTGAAAACTATAACCTCTGAATTCCTTACATCACCAAGTCGATATTAAGATTAAAATAATTTATCTCGTAAAAGGCTTTTAAAATGTAATTTTAACATTCAATCAAGTATTACGTATCCTAAAGCTTTATTACTAAACTGTATTGACTACAAAAACATCTTATTTCACGTTCATACTTAGGTATACTGTACGAATAATAAAAGAGAAGTAAATTTCATACTTATTACATTAGATTTTACAATTTATTTAACTTTAAATGTTGGAATTTTCTGACAAGATTTTGGAAATGTAATCTTTCCCAAGTCAAAGATCGTTCGCGTGTCGGTCCCGATAGCTTTGCTTAACAAGCGTCGTTATACACTATAGTAAAGAGTGGCGGAAATCTTCACATATATCTTCACATATTCAATCGTACATATTTATTTTAGTAATTATTTACTTGATTGATGAATAGTTTTTTTTTGTTTAAAGTTTATTGATTGCCACTCACGTGTTACGGAAATTCATATATTTCTGAAATCTTCCAGGGTACGCTTCATTGTTTGAAGAAATCAGTTTATATAACTAGACAGTAAGAAATGCTCTATAAGATTCCATATCGCAAAAGGTTTTTAAGAGGGAGAACCGTTTATGAACCATCGTCTAATAGGAGAATTGTTTATCTGCGTAGTCAGGATTTAGCATGATTGTACTTAAGTTTTATTTGCACAGCGCTAAAATAGCGCATCGCGGGTATTTCCTATTTTTCCTACCATCAGTTGTTTTACGACCAGCTTAGAAAGCATTTCTTAGCTTTTAATTTGCTTGGTACTTGATATAACAATGTAAGATATCTTAATTAAAAATGCATTTTCATTTTTAAGCTTTAATCAGCTGCACTCAATAGCTTTTAGCAAAGAATTTAAAGTCTATCATTCCAGGTCCCGGAGTGTGAGAGTTAAGTTAGTAGAATAAAGGTATAATTTTGTGTGCTATTATATTGAAGTAGGCCTCAGATCTGATAAGTCGATGTTAATCACTTCCTCGTGCACAAAACAAAAATTACGTAAAAAACCCACCATATCAAGAGAAAAGAACCGAATCGAACCATGTTTTAATAACACGATTATCTATAATTCTCCTGCCCCATTCTTCATATTGAGAATGACGAATCCCATTCAAATACAAAAAGCTGCATTTAAATCGACCTATAAATGCCGAAAAAACAAGAGCACTAGTGCTATACAACAATTGAACGATTGGTTCTACTTCTCGGCTCTTAATTGCGTTGCCTACTCACCATGTCGGAGAGAACGAGCTGGATTCAGCAAAGAAAACTGTATCATAAAAATATTAAGTACAAGCATTCCGTTTTCATTCAAGTGTCTCGCTATATTTTTTACAGCCAGCGCTACCTAGCGCTGGATGACCCAAACCCTATTGAACTACGCACGCGATGTAAGAGAGAGAGGTGAGGATCCGAGCTTAAATTCTTTTTTCGTATTTCAACAAAAGCAACAATCAGTAAAAACAGCAGTGTTTTAAGAGTGCGTTAGTTACTAAAGCTTACCCATTAGGGTAAGCAGTTGGTACCTAGTACAAGTTTATCCATAAAACGGAAGATAACAGAAAATGCAATCGCTGTAATTTTAAAACTATTATTTCCGCTTCCATTTCGTAATAAGTCGTGTAAAGAAAGAAACCGCATTCAGATAAGCTTATAGATAAGGTTGATACAAAAGAAAATAATCGGTATCAAATTTCTTAAATTATTATCCCCATGTTCACATCCAATCACAACAACAAGGCCGAAAATATTTCTTTTTAATTAATTCTTCAATTTCTCATACTTCTTTCCCCCCCCCTATTGAGACTGACGACACAAGGTGAATAAAGAAAACTACATCCTAATACATTCACAAATGAAGATACAAATTCACAATCGCAACACGACAACGGATAAGGTTATGTTTAACGTTTAAAAGCTAAACATTATTAAGCAGATAGCTAGGAAACAACAGCCACAAGAATGGCTTAATTGACATGGAAAGCAAATTGTAATATAACTTGTGCCAATAAAAATAACTTACGAAAATTATTAATTAATAATAAGAATAAAATGGAAAAATGAACAAATTAGGTGTATATAAAATTTATTGTAAAGACTGCAAAGTTTTTTATGTAGGGCAAAGTGATATAAATTTAAAGAAACATCTAGTAGAACAAAAACGCAATATTTTATATAATAAGAAATAGCCTGGAATAGCTGCCAATTGTATAGATAATAATAATTTCGTTGACGTAGATAAAATAGATCTATTACAAGTGCAAAAGAAAGGTAAGAGGTTAAATAAGTAACAGTTGGAAATTAAAAACTCCTATAATAATAACACATTTATTGTAAATGATCAAGTTTCATTAACTCCCTCATAATAGATGTATTTTCTAAAAAATTTCAGGCAGATGTCTTTGAGCAAGCTCTAGAAAAATGTCTAACAAATAGAAAAACTCTACATAATATATGGAAGCATTAAAATACAACAGTTTCTCTTAAAACTACGTTATTAATCCATGATTGGTTTGTAAATAACTCGTCTCCCTTACGCACTCTCCACAATGTCGCTAAGAATCCAAGTCGAACAAAGAAAGCTGCGTCTTGATACCTTCAAATAAGGAAAACATTTATTGGTTGTTTTCGCTTACAGGATGCGGGGTGGTTGCAACTACAAATTAAGATGGTTGAATGACACATGTATCCGGCGTTGCTAGAAAAGTTCCTGTCAATAGAACCTTTTGAAATCAAAACTTCACGTCATGGAAATATTCTACCCATTTCTTTCCCTCCCTTTCGTTAGAGGCAGGTCCGTAGAAAATTTGTTAGTAAACAGCGAAAATATGGAAAACTTGCCCGGCCAAAATTTACACTTTGACCTTGAATAGTTATAGCCTACAGAATCACAAAGACTACTTTTATATATATATGTCTCACGGTAGTGGCTTTAGCTGCCTCCGTAGTGACGTTTGTTGTTGTACTGAAAACTCAGTGTCTTCAGGCCGATACTGCAAATGTGCGGTTGGCTGCTATCAGTGAAACCTTGTGTTGTTACATCTTTCTGAGTTAGTTGCTTTTATATTTATTCCATCTGCTATGCCGTCCTGATGATCACTAATAAGTGTGAAACACGTGTAGACGGCTGCAACATATGTTTTCTTTCTTCTCTGTTGCGCGATATCCCATTATTATAACACTTTCTTGTATATATATATATATATATATATATATATATATATATATATAAATACCTAACCTACCAAAATATAGCTGTGCTGGAAGTATCAGCCCAACCCCAATAAGTCGGAGAGGGGCGGGGTAATACAAGATTTACAAGATAAGAAAAAAAAACAAGCGCCACTTCGTTTTAAAACAATTCTTATTACTAAAGCTTCAAACTTCTTAGATAAACGAAGAAATAAATCTTTTACTAACATAAAGACAACTTCCACAATTTTGGTCGTACGGTGCATATACTTACAGGTTATAAGCTGGAAAGCAAATATTTAAAACAACACAATAAATAAATAGTAATAAATAAAACACAAACATGTAGTGAAATGTAAACTTTTTAAGTTGGGCTTTATTATTTATCGCAAATTGTAAACGGCAATTATACTGATTAAGGATTTTAATGTCTAGTAAAATTAACAGGGTAGTGATTTGTATCACAGCTGGTTGTAAATCTTAAAAACTACCCTATGATAATTTCACTACTCGAGATCTCGTGTTAACTAGTTCTTAAAACTAACATGCATGAATAAATAAATTATATAAACGTTTTATAAATATATAGACACATAGATAAAATGACACAGTATACATATACATACAGTTTCAAACAATCATCCCACTATTCGATGACCCACGGTTGATACAGTACGGTTTAAAAGCCTTGCTTAGAGTTTTTCGTTTCACCCTCCGGTATATTTTTATCTTGTTACATACAACCCTGTACTTGTGTATGCAGGCACGAACCCAAAGGGGAAGACCTTCAAATTAAACTCAATCCAAAGTCAAAAGAGACGGGAACAGGAAAACAAGCAACGAGTAATGAAGCCCAAAAGAGGAAAAAAACAAAAAAAGACCTAAAAATAAAACACCCTGTATGTGATATTAATTTTATATATTTGCAAAGAATTTTATTATATCAACTGCCTCATTGAGAATGTGCTTGACAGCGCTGGCGCGAATTTACGATCAAGCGAAGAAAGGGAAAACCAGTGACAACCAAACTAACGGAGAAGCTTGGTTTGAAACAGTGACCGTCAAACAATCAATGGGTTGTGGATTTCAACGTTATATAGTTATCGAGACCTGAATCAGATAATATCAAGCAAAACAATTATTGGGCCTTACCTTTTTTCTTCTATTATCAATGGTAATATTCAAATAATTTTTTTAAAGTTAGTTAATTAATTTGCCCATCGAAAGATGTTGTAAATACTATTTTATCATATTCATTATTACATTATCAAAGCTCACAAAAAGAGGTCACGGTACAAAAGGCTCCCTCTTTAGTAAGCTTATTTTACATTTTAATAAAGCACATACGATCATTTAATTTTTCTAAAACAGGAAGCTTCAGGAAAATTCACAGATCTGTAGCGTTTTGCTGAAAGTCAGCGAAGAAGCACTGATCGAAGTATTCTATTCTATTATACTCTTTAATTAATTAGTTGTTTAATTAATATAGAAAACGAAGGAGCATTCTGGCTGACTATATTGTTCTTTAATGAATTCTTATTCAGAGAAGTTCATTAACAGAACAAATTTAAATTATCGATTAATTCATAAAAGTAATACTGGTAAACCTACCCCAACCATATTAGCTCTAATTGTATTGTTTTCAAATGCAAGCTAAATTAAGTATGCCGTTTGCCCATTTATTTTGTAATAAAGTACAATGTTGCTAATTAGACATCGTTTAGCACTCATTTGCTAAATTACAGACCTTTCTTAGCGAGATTAATACTTCTAGAATTTATGATAATTTATTTTATAACATGGAATAGTTTACTGTATCATGATGGTGAAACGTCAAAATGTTAAATGTATTTTGAAACAAAAATATGTTTCCTTTAGATATTTATTAACTTCAAGGTAATTCGGCTTGAATCGCAGGTTTTCTGAAAAAAGTGCTAATCTCACTAAAAAAAAAATGAGGCACCTGATTGTTTAATCTGTTCTACTGAATGGTCTAGTTCGCAGAATATCAATCTCTACCCGCGTTGAACTTGCGCCCGTTGCAGATTTCTCTAGCCAGATGAACAGTTGCATATTGCATTTTAATAAAAAAAATAGTTGGTTTCAAAAGCTTGAACGATTTCAAAATACGAGACTTTAAGTTCTCGTGGTGGGGAAACAATGGGCTTTTTGAC
The DNA here is from genome assembly GCA_929113105.1 of Agrypnus murinus. Taxonomy (NCBI): domain Eukaryota; kingdom Metazoa; phylum Arthropoda; class Insecta; order Coleoptera; family Elateridae; genus Agrypnus; species Agrypnus murinus. The sequence goes on from OV816023.1 coordinate 93,560,929, forward strand.
TTGTCCATGAGAACTTTTGATCCGAGAGTTGCCAACTGTAACATTACAAAAATCCAGCCAGTTTAACCGGGAGCTACTTTTCATAAGTTTAGTGTGGGATACTTTATAAACACCTAATTTTAGCATTTGACCTTTAAGCAATTTGGGCTTACATTTCCAACCATCTTCCGTTAACTAAACTACAGAATCTATAAATTGGAATGAGGTTCTTTTTAGATTTTATTCAGAAGCTCAATTAAATTTCCACAGATAAACGTCGCGTGGTTTTTGTTAAACCAGTACGGGAAATCCTCATGGATTATCTCTTTGACAGTGTCAGACTCTTACCGGCTAAAACCCCTACTTTCTACTCTCTATTGAGCTTCGGGATCACCTTTTTGGTCTACATCGGTGCTCATAGCAGTCTTGTACTCATATTATCTTCCTGTCCTCTACTTCCTTTGTCCGTATGATACTTTTTATAAAGTCATGAATAATATCCCAGTTTCCTTTCCTTCTAGCATTGTTCTTATTATATTATTTCTGTTTAGGGCTATTCCTAGTTTTTTTTGAGCTTACATTCACTCTTTTGACCATCGAGGGCATGCAACAGCTGTGTGTACCGACGAATTCTCCTCTCCGCAGTCGATACATTTGCTGTCTTCATATAGCTTAAGTTTGTAGGTATAGTTTCTAAACATTCCATGTCCGGATAGAAACTGTGTTAAGAAATAATCAGTCCGCCTGTGGTTGCAAAACGTCGCGTGGTGGATATTTTCTGAATAAGCAGGTAACTGCATATCGCGAAAAAGATGCAATCTTATAGTATCGCATTCAGTGTAGTTAATGAGCATACGATGATAATTAATTCACAAGTGATAATATGTTATTCGTGGGATTGATAATAGTAGCTATGGTATCAATGGGCGTGGTACGTCCATCTCAAGGATGATAGGAATATTAAATTTTTTGTATAAGAACACTTAAAGAGCTGTTTCAGTACAGTCTAAAACAGTGCTAATGGGGTATCAGAATGAAGAAGTAGAAACGTTTCGGCCTTCCTATGAGCATCCAGCATATTTACTTATTTATTTATTTTTGATTGCTCCATGGGCGTGGTTAATAAGAACACTCAAAAAAACTGTTTCGGTTCTAGAACAGTCCCAAAAAGGTATCAGAATGAAAAATTAAAAATGTTTCCATCCAGCATATTTCCATATTTATTTATATTCGAGTGCTGAATCTACATCCTATTTTGTAAACTAATCTTTAACAGTTACAGTTATGCTTTGAACCTAGGAATAATTCCACACGCATCATTTCCATATACCGAAGTGCATATACAATATTAAACGATAGTAATCAGCCTTGTATTTCTGAAAACACTAAGAATATTTTAATCGATTTCTAAGTATTCCTGCAAACTGCATAAAGCCGCAATGACTGAAGCGTTGGCAACCTTTTCCTGCGGTAAGCAATGTGACATGTGAAGACGATCGAAGTATGAGAAATAAGAATTTGGAGTAGGTTTTTTATCTTCAAGGAGGGTACCAATTGTTTGTTTTGTTAGATCTTAAAATGTAAAGCGAAGGAGTAAGACAAAACTTTCGAATTTTCCGTGCAAACATGAAACTGAACAGAAAAGTTTCAAGTTTTCGTATAGTAATAAGAAGACGTGCACGCCTGGAACTTAATCGATAATGAAATTCTTAAAATACAAAGAAAAGTTTGGAACATTTGCTTCTGAAAAGATTAATTTAGAAATAGTATGTATTATATAATATAAAATACATTTTAATTTTCATGAAAAACTGTATAGGTATTTCAATAACCTGAAATATATGGATAAATATTAAAGTTATGATGTCATCAATACAAGTTGGCGTAGTGTCAAAAAAGTGAAAGCTTCATCTGCAGAACTCTGTATAATTGTGTGTATTGTTACGTAAATGACATTTCTCAACAATATGTTTTTACATAATATGATCTTACTGATTACAAACACGTATTGTTTTATATTAGAGGAACCACCGCAAATAAATTCCCCTAAATGCTATAAACCTGAATGAATAGTCGATTAGTAACTCTGATAAGAAGGTTTAATTACATCTTTAAGCTCTGATAATAATCTTAAAGTTAAGGGTGCTCTGCAGGCCTTTCTTAACGAGAGAGTTAAGAGTTATGAGAAGTTCAAAAACATTTCTTGATATATTTCCATATTAATATTGTTATATTGCTTCTGACGTAAAGCATAGGTATGTACGAATACGTAGTACGAGGGTGGTCCCAGAAGTACCCGACCCAACAAAGAAAACACAAAAATTTTGGAAAAAGATTTATTTATTTTTCAACGTAATCTCCTTTCAGCTCTATACACTTTTCCCAGCGGTGTTCAAAAAGTTCGATACCCTTTTTATAATAAGAACTGTCTTGCTCCTCAAAATGGCCATTAACTGCTGACATCACTTCTTTATCGTTGGAAAATCTTTGACCACTGAGCCATTTTTCCAAGTTTGGGAACAGAAAATAATCCGAGGGGGCTAAGTCTGGCGAATATGGTGCATGAGGTAGCAATTCAAACTTTAATTGATTAATTTTGGCCATTGCAATAACGGATTTGTGAGCTGGCGCGTTGTCGTGATGAAACAACACTTTCTTTTTAGCCAAATGCGGCCGTTTTTGCTTGATTTCTTCGCTCAAACGTTGCAATAAGTTTGCATAATATATGGTTGATAGCTTTTCCTTTTTCGAGATAGCCAATAAAAATTATTCCACGCACATCCCAAAAAACCGACGCCATAACCTTGCCTGCAGATGAAACGGTCTTCGCCTTCTTTGGAGCCGATTCTCCCTTTTGAGTCCATTGTTTCGATTGTTCTTTTGTCTCGGGTGTGAAATGATGGACCCATGTTTCATCCATTGTTACGAAACGGCGCAAAAATTCTGCTTTGTTGCTGTGAAACTTCGCTAAACACTCAATTGAAACATCTTCACGACACTGTTTTTGCTCGAGTGTGAGCAAACGCGGCACCCATCTTGCACACAGCTTTCTCATGTCCAAATTCTCAGATAATATGCGATGTACCGCACTTTTTGAAATGCCCGTAATGTCTGCTAGCTTGCGCACTTTCAGTAGACGATCATCAAGTACCGCTTTGTGGATTTTCTTCACCATTTCTGAAGTCGTCACCTCATTTGGTCGATCACTGCGATGCTTCTCTTGGCAGCTCGTACGGCCTCGTTTAAACTCAGCTACCCAAACTTTAACTGTTGTAAACGAAGGAGCAGAATCACCCAGAGTAGAATCCAGTTCAGCTTTTATATTGGTTGGGCTGAGGCCTTTCAAATAAAAGTATTGTATCACATAACGATGACCAATTTTCTCCATTTTCACAAATTCACTGACAACGTTCACTATTGATGGCTGCCAAACAAATACTGAACAACGTGGCGCTTTCAAACTTGAAACATATGCTTTATAGACTGCGTACTTTCCAATACAGTGATATTTTCAAACAACTACCGCCACCTCTTGGTCAGGTCGGGTACTTCTGGGACCACCCTCGTACATTACTTAAACGTTCTGGGATAATAGAAACACCGACAGAAAGATACTACAGCATGTCAGGCACGAATAAAAAAAATCTACTAACACTTAAATGCATGCATGCATGTACCTTAATTTTCTAACAAAAGAATATTTAAAATTAGATATTTTATTTCGCACAGATAGCACGATAGCTTAGTTAGTACATCACGACGGCCGTTTGTTTTATTGTGTTACCTTTTCTTCGACATTTTATATACATATAGAATTATTTCAGGTAGTTTTAAATTATTAATACTAGATTAGATTATATTCGTATAAATAAGATATATGATTAAGTATTTTCTTATTGTACGTTCTTTTTAAAATAATAACAAAAATGCTGTTTAATCGTCTATTAACAAGAGAAATATTATTTACATACCCTAATTTAATCTTAACTAATTATTAACACTATAATTATAAACTGTTAACGAACTTAAATGATAGATATTTACAAACTTATTTGAGGACTATTTATTTATTATTACAACATTTATTAAACATGTATTTATTCACTAATATTTGACTATTAATTACACAAAGCATATTTATTCAATGCACCGGTTGAACACTAAATGATTCTCTTCTATCCGCGACGACGATTTATATCCTCCATATAAACGTTGTAGAAAACGTTGGTACATACTCGTGTATTGTACCTTGTCTAGCCGCCCGCCGATGTGTCATATATCTTCTAGTATTTTGTTCGCGACGTATAGGGAGTTTTCCCATTCGTTACCAATTGGATTCGAACTAACACGACGTTTGATCATGTCAACAGCAAATAATAGGTAAGGCGACATAGTAAAACGAACGGTACATATACAACTTTTTTTTATTGACTTTAAATGCAGCTTACATCTACTCTTAGGGAGTATTAAGTAAGTGAGTTGTTTGAGTGTGAGACATTGAAGGAGATAATCATCCATTGATGTTACTCCTATATATATATAAAACTTAAGTTTAGTGTAGATTGGGTATAATACATATTGTGATTATGAACAGATTATTTTATTGTTGTAATAGATCGGTTGGCCATGTTCTCTGCAGTCTCCTTGGGATTTCTTCGTTAGATAGTTGATTCACTAGCTCATTCTGGTGTCCTAGGATTTTCGCGTGGTAGTTAACGGCGAATCGACTGATTTCTTCTTGCACGAAGGGCATTCCCAAGTCTTCGTGGATGGTTTGGTTGGTTACATACTGTTAGGGATGGAGGATACAACAATAACAACCTCACAGGTGTACGTCTAGATAGCAACTGCTTATTTAAAATAAAATACAATTCCACATACATCAGTTATATACAGGGTGTACATACATAAATACCAACATACCTAACATCTTCCTTCTTCAAAGAAAAGTAAACACAAATATCAGTGAACAACTAAAGTTATTTTTAATTGAATAATATAGTCAAATGAAAGCTTAATTCGAAATCTCAAACTTATTTTAAATACAATTTAATTCTTATAAATAACATTAATTCAGTTAACTTAACAAATGATTATGTATAATATGATTGTTTGGTAGGATCCATATTTAATTCTTTCCGAGGTTTTATCACCCTACCAAACCTTGACATTGTTTCCTTTACTACATTTTCTTTATTATCTCCAATAACAACATTATCATTACCTCCATAAACTTCATAATTATTTATATTTATTTTTGAATAATTATAAGGATCTATTTTAAACGGAACTTTAGATGCGACAAGGTGTTTTCTATTTCTTCTCAAAATCTTATCGTTATCATTGAATTTAACATTATAAGAACGATTGTTAACTTTATTAATAACTTTACCCGGTTTCCAAATGTTATTTCTATAGTCTCTTATATAAATGTTTTGATTATTCTTCAAATTAGATAAAGCTTTACTACTCCGATCAATAGTTATTTATGGTACAAGTGAGTTAAGTAAGATATTATCCACGAACGAAAAATTTACCCTCGAGGGCCGGTAGGCCCGAGAGGGTTAATTTTTCTGAGTGGATAATATCCTTAACTCACGCGTGCCATACAGAATTTTATCCAACACCTCTTTATTTAAGTTTAAACATCGAATTTGCAATGTATAGTTAGTCTGTAGTTTTGACGGTAATACTCGACCACGATGACTGGATTTTAATAATATTAAGTAACGTAAGCTTGTGATTGGTTGTTATCTTTGAAGGAGTGAGTTTTTTAAAAATAACCCACGTTGCTAGGGGCAACGTAGGTTATAATGTAACATAAGAGTAAACAATCACTTTCCTTATTTAAAATGACCATAGTAAACATGGTATTTATATAGAGGTGTTGGATAAAATAATATTTTGCAACACATTGTCGCTCTTTTAATCTTTTACGGACTACAGCGTGATTAATAACACATGGTTGTAATAATTTATTATGAACAGGTAGAATACTTCTTAATTGTCTACTGTTTAAAAGTTGCGCTGGACTTGTAATTTTATTCGCAATAGGAGTATTTCTGTATTCGAGCATACAAAGATAAGGATCAAGATTATCTCTATCAGCTTTTTTAAGAATATTTTTAATTGTTCTAATTGTTCTCTCTACGAAGCCATTCGATTGTGGGAAATGTGGACTTGAAGTCACATGCTTAAAATCCCATGAATTACTAAAATCTTTAAATTCTTGTGAATAATATTGCGTCCCATTATCTGATACCAATATTGAAGGTATTCCCTGTCTTGAAAATATTTGTTTTAGATGATTTATCACAGAACTGCTAGTAGTACTTTGTAATCTAGCTAATTCTATAAATTAGAGTAATAGTCAACTACAATAAGGTAAGTATTACTTTTAAACTCAAATAAATCAGTAGCGATTTTTTCCCATGGACGTGTTGGCACAAGATGGGGTTTGAGCGGTTCTTTACTATTATTATTTCTGTATTCTGCACAAATATCACATGCATCTATCATGTTATCTATATCTACCGTCATCCCAGGCCAGAATACAACATCTCTACCTCTACCTTTAGTTTTCTCTTTTCCTAAATGACACATATGTAACCGCTTTAACACATCTTGTCTCAGCACTTTAGGAACAAATAATTTCCTTTCTTTATAAATTAATCCATTACATTCATACAATTCATGCCTGTAAGGCCAATAAATGTGTAAACAATTTGCTAGAGTATTTTTATCTCTTGGAAAGCCATTTTTTATAGTTTCAATAAGTAATTGCCGGTCTTTATTTCGAGAAATTGATTGTTTATACTCATTTAATTTAGTTTCACTCATAGGTAAATTTTCAGAAAGTAAACACATCTGAGATTCAATTTCATCATCAATTTGAATCTCAGTGTTTTCATATGCTCGAGATAAGGCATCAGCAATATGTAAATTCCTTCCAGGAACATAAACTAATTTAAATTGATATGGTTGTAATTTTATGCGCATTCTTTGCAACCTAGGTGGTGTCAAATTTAATGGTTTTTGAAAAATTGATATCAAAGGTTTGTGGTCAGATTCAATTGTTACTTCGCGACCCCAGATATACTGGTGAAATTTTTCACACGCAAAAACTATCGCGAGCGTCTCTTTTTCGATTTTCTCGTAACCTTGCTGAGTTTGACTTAATGCACAAGAAGCGTATGCCACTGGACCATTATTTTGTAAAATTACGGCCCCGATAGCTTCTTTTGAAGAATCGCATGAGATTCTAACTGGTTCGGTAATAGAATAATATTGTAGAACAGGTCTACTTGCTAAAATTGAATTTAATTTAATAAAAGCACTATTTTGCTCAGGATTCCATTGAAATTCATTACTATTTTTTAGTAAATCTCTAAGAGGTTTCGTGATTACCGACATATTTGGTATAAACCTATTTACATACGTGACCATCCCTAAAAATCTTTCAATATCCTTTTTACATTTTGGTATCGGCATATTTTCTATTGCAGTAATTTTACTTTCATCAGGACGTACCCCACCAACAGACAAAACATGCCCTAAGTATTTTATCTCTTCCACTCCTATTCTTAAATTATTTTTTTGTGCAATTCTTAATACATTTTCTAATCGTTCATTGTGCTCCTCAATAGTACTACCCCAAATTAAAATATCGTCTATAAATACATCAATACCTTCTTCTGAATCAAATAACTGCCCGATTCTTTTCTGAAAAACTTCCGGAGCCGAACTTATACCGTACGGCAATTTTTTAAAACGATATCTCCCGAATGGAGTATTAAAAGTACACAACTTACTACTATGCTCGTCTAATTTTATCTGCCAGAATCCATTGCTACAATCTAAAGTACTGAAATACTTAGCACCACCTAATTTGCTCATGATTTCGTCAATAGTAGGTAGATGAAAATACTCACGTTTAATGGCCTTATTTAAATCCTGGGGATCTATGCAAATTCTGAGTGATCCGTCAGGTTTGCGAACTATCACCATTGAGTTCACCCACTCAGTAGGTTCAGTGACTTTTTGAATAATATTTTCGGTCTCTAATGAATCTAATTTTTGCTTTAAATTATCGCGAATAGCAAACGGAATTTTTCTAGAAGCATGAACTACTGGCTTCTGGGTGGGATCTAGCTCAATGTGATATTCGCCTGGTAAACAACCAGTTCCTATAAAAACATCTTTATACTTTTTAAACATTTTTTCTTTAACATTGACATTATCATCTGTGTTTATTAAATTAACATTTCTCGTTACAAATTGAAATTGTTCAGTATCCTTTAAACCCAAGATTGGTACTTTATTTGTATCCATTATGTGAAACTTAACATATCTGGTGAACTTATGACTATTACATTTTATTTTGTAAGTTCCCATACATGATAATGTTTCATTTCCATAAGTCTTAATTGACCCAGTGTATTTTGTTAATTTATGCAACGATATACCTAACTTTTTGAATTCTTTTAAAAGTAAAATATTTATTTGGGCACCCGGATCTAATTTAAATTTAACATCTAAGCTATCATTTAATTTTAATATTTCAAACCATTCATTATTTGTATCTAAATTATAACAATCAGAATATTCTATCGAACCTAAAAACAAATTTCGATTATTAGATTCTTGTTCACTCACTTCACAAAGGTTGCTTTTAGAAAAACAAAATTTTGCAAAATGATTATTTTTTCCGCACTTTTTACATTTCTTACCACTGGCTGGGCACTTAAATTTCGCATGTTGAAAACCACAGCTGATGCAGTTACGCTGAAATCCCTCTTTCGAACGATGTTGATATTCCCGCGAAAAATAACTCGGAACCAGTTCCTTGGAACTTGATCGAGTCTGCGCAGGTGAAAGTTTTGACGTAGATCTATTTGAATGTGCGTTATCAAACCTGGCCATGTGAAACTTTTTGGAATTTTTATTCTTGATAGCATCGACTTCAATTTTTTCTTGCTTGACTTCGTTTTCACAAATTCGTTGTAACTGAATTTTTACTTGTTCTGATGCACGACAAGTTTCAATAGTTTTTATTAAATTTAAATCTTTTATTCGTAATAATCTGTCTTTCAAATTAATGTCTTTAATGCCTAGAATGATTCTGCCTTTAATTAAACTATCAGTTAACAAACCAAAGTCACAACTTGCACTTAATTGTCGCAAATCGGTCACATAATCGTCAATTGATTCATTATCTTTCATATCACGCAAAAAGAATACATGCCGTTCATATGTCACATTCTTTTGAGGTATAAAATAATCATCAAATTTTTTTATCACTTCCGAATAAATTTCTTTATTTTCCGGTTTCGCAAAGATAAAATTATTATATATTTTTAACGCTTTATCGCCCGCACAATTTAGCAGTAAATTTGTTTTAAAATTTTCACTTTCATCTTTTAATTTCGATGCTTTTAAATAAATCTCAAACTTTTGTTTGAAAAAATTATAATTTTCAGCAACATCACCCCTGAAGTCAATTTCTTTTGGAGGAATTGCTGCATTTAAAGTTTGATTTATTATACTTTGTTTTTCCGACTGCGCCATGTTAGGGATGGAGGATACAACAATAACAACCTCACAGGTGTACGTCTAGATAGCAACTGTTTATTTAAAATAAAATACAATTCCACATACATCAGTTATATACAGGGTGTACATACATAAATACCAACATACCTAACACATACCAGGGTGCATTAAGTATTGAGCGCAGTATTTTTGACTGGAACCGCTGTATGATGCTGATGTTAGTTTTCTTTGCACATCCCCAGAGCTGTAGACCCGATGTCCATATTGGCTTTAGTATTATTTTGTATAAGAGTAGTTTGCTATCAATTGCTAATGGTGATTTTCTTCCAAGTAGCCAATACATCTGTCTGAACTTGATGTTTAATTGTTGCCTTTTTTCTTTGATGTGTCCTCTCCAAGTTAATCTCTGGTCCAGGTGGAGTCCCAAATATGTTGCTTTGTTTTTTACAGGTATAGTAGTACCATCAATACTGACCGTTAGACAGGTGTTGGCTTTTATGGTGAAGGTGACCTGCGTTGATTTGCCTTTGTTAACCTTAATTCGCCATTGCTGTAACCATTCATTGACAAGGTCTAGGTGTTCTTGGAGGTGTTCACTAGCTGTGTTAGGATTTTTATGTACGGATAGGATGGCTGTATCATCAGCGAAAGTAGCAATATGGGCATTATCAATTTCTGGTAAGTCAGCCGTAAACAAGAGATAGATGATTGGGCCCAATACGCTGCCCTGCGGTACACCAGAGGTGATGGGATAGTATTCGAAAAGTGTATCCTTGTATTTCACTGTGTAGTATCGGTTGGATAGGTAGGATCGCAGGATTAAATAATATGTGTTTGGGAGTAGTTGTTTTAGCTTGTACTGTATGCCAGTATGCCAAACCTTATCAAAAGCTTATGAAATATCGAGGAATGCTGCTGTGCAATATTTTTTCTCCTCCTAAGCTTTTCGCAATACAGTCGACAATTCTATTTGTTTGCTGAATAGTCGAGTGATTTTCCCGAAATCCGAATTGGTGTCCTGGTATCACTGTCGAGAAATCTACATCTTCTCTCATTCTTCTTAAGAATAGCTTTTCAAAGACTTTGCTTAGTATCGGAAGTAAGCTTATCGGTCTATAAGATGTTGTCTGCTCTGGTGGTTTGCCTGGTTTTAATACCATCAGGACATGAGCAAACTTCCATAATATGGGATAATAGGCGATGCTCAGGATACGATTGTATATTGTTGTGATTAGTACTATAGCTTTCTTTGGTAACATCTTCAGGATTTTGCTCGTTATTAAGTCATGCCCTGGAGCTTTAAACCGCTTCAAGTTATTGATTTTGCGTTTTACTTCAGTTGGTGAGAAGGATTTTATGGGAGGAGACATTTAGGAAATCTTCAATTTCTTGACTGTCGTGGTTGACTGGTGGATCAGATGGTTTAAAGACATGTGATAAGTATTTTGCAAAGACGTTTGCCTTCTCTTTATTCGATCTGGCCCATACATCTTCTTCACTTCGAATTGGCGGGATGTGGAGTTGAGGTCTTTTGAGTTTTTTAGTTGCTCTCCAGATAGAATGATCATCTTTATTTAGATTGGTAATGTAGTTTTGAAACGATTCATTTTTGTGTTCATGAAGTGTTGCTCTGAGTTTCCGAGTTAATCTGTTGTAGATTGTTTTATCAGCTATATTTCTCAATCTTTTGCATCTTGCACGAGCTCTTCGTTTTTCAGCTATCAGTTCCCTTATGTATAACGGAATATTATTTCTTTCATGTGAAACTTCTGATTGGTTAGGAATAGACTCAACGCAGATTCCTGAATAAGATTAGTTAAGTAATCAACTGTTGTGTTGAGATCTGCTGGTTGTTTTATTCGTCATCGTAGACTTATGTTTTCTTCTATGAAGTTTTGGAATTTATTCCAATTCGTTCTATTGTTTGTGAGAGTGTAGACTTCTTCTTGCAAAATAATATGACTGCTTAAAGTCATTATAATTTGTGAATGATCAGATGAAATATCATTATTTGACTCTATCCTAGTGTAATTTGACATATACAACTTATATTTTATTTTTTGAGAGAAGAAATCCATACACGCATTTAGAACTCTCAACAATTATAATGGTATGTTTTTATTCGCGGGTTGAAGCACCCCCCCCCCATTTGTATTTGTTGAATGTTTATCGCTTATGAAATATATACCAGAGTAGGAGCAGTGAGCTTTAATAATTACTAAATATTTATTTACGAGCTCCGACGCGTATTAATTCGTCTATTTTCTTTTTTAAAGTCACTCCGCAATCTTTACTCCGAAATTCGCTTCTGGTCGAGAAGAAAGAAGAAAGAGTCACTTTCTTGTTGCCAGAAGTGAAGTATACTACATCTGCATCTACACCATATGACGTTTAATAAAATTCTATCAGGGGGTTTTCTTACACCGCTTCTTGCAAGATTTTTGGGTACTTTTGCCCAATCTCAAGACTGTGTGAGGAAATTTCCCTACAGAATTTCATGAAACTTGACATACAGTAGGTGCAGGAGTAATACTTCACACGAGCGACAAGAAACAGCTGCTTTGTAGACCAAAAGAAAAATCTCGGGGTAAAAATGGCAAGACGTCCATTGATTTAAAATATGAAAACTAAATACATGACAAAATATATAAACAAATGAATATATTTTGCACTACACGATAGTTCTTAACTTAACACCACACTTTAGTATACAAATACAATCATTTAATGTATAAACCGTTATTCTTTTGTTGTTTAAGGTGGATATTTAAGTGTTACTCCTGCATCTGCTCCATGCTAAGTTTCATGGAATTCTGAAAGGAAGTTTTCTCATGCCGCTTCTTCGTGTCTCCAGATAGACAAAAGTACTGAAAAACAAAACCGCAAGAAGCGATGTAAGGAAACCCCTGATAGAATTTTACGAAAGTCGCATGGTGTAGATGCAGATGCAGTACTACATTTCTGGCAACAAGAAACATTCACTTTCTAGACCAGAAGAGAATTTCAGCGTAAAGATGTGAGGTCACTTTCAACAAAAATGAAAGTATACGAATTAATATTAATATGCGCATATGCGTTGGGGCTCGTATTATAATAAATTACTTTTCAATGTAACTTAAGTTTAAGGTAGACCAAGTATAAAACAAGATTAAAAAATAAATAATTTATCGCAATTATTCAATTTTTAAAGCTTACTGCTCTACCCCTGGTATGGATTCTGCAAGCAACAAGGACTAGACAGCTTGTCGCCTGTTTAATAGGCAGGTTGTTAACCCTCTAAAATTATAAAGTAAATTTTCCCTGTCAATTTAGCTGCCTATTTCCTATTCTATAACATTTTGGTTAATCGAGTCTAAACCAAAATCCTGGCTGTATTAGTCGTTGGCAAAAAATGTTCTAAACATTTTTTTCTGCATGAACTTATGTAACTAATGTGGTCAATTTTTTATGAAATATCAAAACTACGTTTTGTATATTTATATAAAATATTAGCTTGTTAATTGTGTCAATAAACTATTTCATAGCCACTCGGAATCCAAAAAAAGAGCATTTTAGACGAACAAAAAGTTCGTCTCTGAATTCGTGAAGTCTGTCGGTCTGTCGCCTTTTTCCCTGTTGACCTTTTTGAATTTTTCTTTTTTGGAATCTTATAGTACATCAAATTCTAAGAAACTTTTGGTTGAAACATTTTTTTTTATCTCTTTGGGAAAGTGGTCAAAATGATCACCGAAAATTTCGGTAAATTTTTGAAAAATGAAAAATTTTGTATTTTTAAAAATTTACGAAAAAATAAACATTTTTAGCAACAAAAAACATTCGACAAAAAATTTTGTTCGTTATGGCAATTCCTAGCTCTGCGCATTCTCAACTGGTTTCTCCTACTGCTATACAAAACCCCACGTCGCCAGATATATACTTCATGATCAAAACAGTTCTAGAAAAATAACGGTCTTAATAAGAAGTAAATAAATTAACTACTTGTACTTACCCTTGTTCTTATGACCCACCAAATATCTAAATCATATCTTATCCCAATTCCATTTTATTTATAATTAAACATTGTCCCTATATTTTTCCGGAGTGTCACAAAATGAATGCTGATTTAACAAATGTCTGTATGTCTTCTAAGTCACGTAAATATTTTGATAAATAGTAATAATTTATATCTAATATGAGCTTCTAGGATACTAATGAATTGAAATTATACCGATATAACCATCTATCAACGAATAAACGTATTTAGATATTGCTTTATTCATAATTTTCTGCTAATTGTCCACTAAGTCACAAGTCCACTTAGTAAAGTTGAAGAATGTAACGCAGTGGACCTAGTTGTGACGTAGTCGAATCAAAAATTGAACTTTGTCCAAAATAAAAACATTCCTATATAATACATTGTTTGAAGTAGTAATAAACAAGGATAATACGTTATTAGAAAAGAAACTTATTCCAATGTACAATTTGTGTTATGAATTATTAATATAATGTGACATAGTGGACTTTTTGATCGCCAACTATATTGCCAAAATGAAAAAAATAAATTAATGCTTTAGTATTGAGCTCTGCTGATTATATGGGCAATAAGTTGCATTAATATTGTTTTAAATCCATGTTTTTTGAATTAATTGGAGAGATTCACTAATTTTTTTTTTGGTAAAGGCTCTAAAATAGTTTAGTGACTCAATTAGGTAATAGGGATTAGGTTTGCTAGGGAAGTTTTTGTAGTAACTATAATAGCAATACGTAAAACACCTTTGGTAATAATGCATAATAACCAGCTTTATAAACTTTGTTAATATTATCAGTTATCACCAATGAAAAATGCATTGGTAGTAACTTCAAAAAGATTTTTGAACACTTTACAAATCTACAATATCTTGACAGCATTAAGTCTAATTAAAGGTACGATCGATAATTTACAGATTTAAGTTAGAAATAAATCAAATGGCCTTGGTTATTTAATGACATCCTTCCATTATTCTGCGAGTGCAGTGCTCTGTTGCAAAGCGTTGCCGTTTCACTCCTATACTTGTGTTGTGCCTGCCCAGTGATAACAAGTATAGGGGACCTACAGCTTAAAGTGAACTCCGAACCATCCCAAGTAGCAAGTACATAGTACTTGGCTATTTTACTAATTTCGAGGAAATTTCCTGGGCAAAGTATACTTCGCTGGTTTACCATGCCTTCTGAGGGAGAAGCGATTTTTAGAAATCCGATGATATGTAAATGGGGCTCGAACACAGGTCCCTTGGTCGGTAGTCCCGCATGCAACTAACCGAACCACAATCGCAACCTTCCATTGCATTCTTTGTCCTTGTCATTTCATGTACGGTTTTAAGTTTGTAAGGTTTTAATTTTTTAGTACCTTCTAGTCACATGTAATTATACAGATAGACTAGTTTAGGGTACATGGTAATTTTAAATCAAGTAGATGTTATAAACTAGTGTAGATCTAGTAGACATTAAAAAAAAATAGAATAATTTATTGCAGACAAGCTTGTTGACAAGTTCTTGCAACGTTTAGTAATTATGGAATTTTGAAGAGTAATAGAATCTTCAAGTTCAGTACATGATATAATAATATCTTAGTTTATGATTTATTACTTCTGGTGCGAAAATTCTTCTAACACATACAAGTATGTTCGAAAATCCATCTTAGATAATTGAAATAATTAAAGTACTATTTCTCATCCGGCATCATGCTCTTAGAAAGGTTTTTTAGTTGTGGAGGTCAGATAATGACCCATAAAAGAAATAAACTAGAAGTGACATATCATTTGAAATGTATAGTGATAATTTTTGTGTTTTATAATATATTGATTTTTATTTCTGAAAGAGTATGTAATACTGGTATCTAGATATTAATTTAAGAAAGTATCTTATCAGTATCTAGATAGTAATTAGGAGACGTATCTAATGGCGTTATCTATAATAATAATAATAATAATAATAATAATAATAATAATAATAATAATAATTGCTACAACCCATAGCCTGAAAACCAGGCCCCAGAAGCTATAAGCTTGTGCGGGAGGGAGGGGGCGATTATTATTATTACGTGGGCCCTAAGTGCGGCTGCAGCCGACTTGCAGATGGAACAGCGCAAATCCCATCTAGATACATATTTTAGGAAACACCGGTATAGGTATCTAAATACTAAAATACCGTATCTATGCACAACACTGTCTAAAATTGACATCTAAGCATTTCATAAATGTTGTACAAAAGTAGCTTCTAAAATATTTTTGCTTGTAAGTAACACTCAGATACATGGGGGTGAAATGCTTCTGAAACTCAGTTCCAGGTTTCTCCAATAGTGATTGTATTTAAATTAACTTAAAAAAAGGAAGAACGTTTACAAAGTAGTATATAGTCTACTATAAATGGGATGTGTCTCAATGTAGACCGTAATTACTTCCACAAAAACTTTTACTGCTGTATCAAATTTTTAGTATCCATTATACCTTTATTGCACAAAAATTAAATAATTGAATTGAATAGCTTTTTTAATGGAAACGAACGCCTATATTAATAAAAAAAATTAAAAGCCAACCTTTTTGGAGCTCGCGAACCATAAAAGCTCTTACATTTGAAAATATATTTTTCAGCGTCTTTATGAAATTAATAAAAGAGCTCAAGAGAAAATTTCTACAAAAACCTTTTTAGAAATTAAGCGACTCTTATTTATGAAACTTCTATATGAACTGTATCATAATAATAATATCTACACATTGATTACCGTATTGTTTTTCGAGAGTTTTCTGTTTACGTAACGAATTTTTCGGGTTTTTTGAAAATAGAACTTCTCATGTTTCAAATCTAAGGTTTAATATTAAATAGGTCATATTTCACTTAATGTATAAGGGCGCAATTATTTTTATTTACTGATTACAGTGAAAACTGTTTTTAGGTTTCATTATGTATTCGGTTTCATGTATAAATCGATAATTATTATGTTAGATTCCCTTGCACAACTCACAGTCTTAATGTAAACATCCCACACCCTAATTACTGGGTGACTGTGGAACATGTAGTGGTTTCCACTTCCACTGTTTGATTGCGCCTTCAGTTATGCTGTCAATCGGTTATTAAAAGGTCTCTTTTCACTTTCAGATTGCATCGTTTTGTGAACTGTCATTGGATTTTTAATCTTCTAGGAAATTCAATTAATTGAAATTTTCCATCCACTTCAATTTTAATGTCAAGAATTTTTTGTTTGTAAATAAATCCCTTTTTTCAGGAAACGTTATTACTAATAATTTTTACGTTTATATGGAGCTATGAGATTTTTAATGTTTTAATTTAATGTGACCTATCACGATATGTCGTACCATGGTTCAAACCTATTAATTCGAAAAATCTAAAATTTTCATATGAAATAATGAGAGTAAATTTCAATTGAAAACTTTCCATAATTGAATATTGTAAAAGAATTTTTCTTTTTAAGTGCACACGCTTAAGATGATAAAAATTGAATTTCCCGAAGAAGAAAAGCGAAAAAGTCTTGACAACAGCGGTTTATTAAATTTTTATTTTTTTTGGTAATGAAAAATCACAAAAATGTCGAGTGTTATACAATGTGTACCGTAAAGTTGAATCCATATGCGAAAATGTTTTAATATTTGTTAAAATATAGAAAACTTTTATTAAGCATGTTTGTAATGACATTTTAAGAAAAACTTTCTTTTAACATTTTTTGATACACTCCTGTAACTGATTATTTTAAAATCATTAAAAACGCTTTAAAGGAGTGGAAAGGCAACAATTGCTTAGCATATTTTGTTAATAATTTTCGATGGTTAAGGTATTTTTGACGAATATTAAAATTATCAAAAAACAAAATAGAACTTTTTGGACGATTTTTGTATTTCCAAGAAAATAAAAGGGTAGTCCTTAAATTACATAACGCATATTTAGAAGAAACTTGCCCCCCCTCGCCCCCTGTAACGCTTCGTAACGTAACGGGGGTCCAAAGTAGTCTGGACTCCCTTCGATAATTACGTAACGCAACTATCAACCAATAATTAAAAAAAATAAAAAAAATTAAGAAAAAAAATTGTAACAGTTATGTAACGCTAAGCTCAATACCTCACTACCCATTGTTACACTGTGTAACGCTATCAAAGACCCTCCCCCATCAAGCGTTACGTATAATTTAAGGACGACACCTAACGCATAATTTTATTAATCTTTTTTATTAAGTCACGTTTGAGTAATATAAGAATTGTTGTAATCATAATTTAAGCAACTTAACATAAAACTACCACTCAAGAAATAATTAGTTACGGAGGTAGGTATATCAAAAAATGATAAAAAACAAAACTTTTCTTATGTCGTAATCTCTCGTTCGGTATGTGAACATTAAATGTCATTAGAACCATATTTTTCTAATAAGATTTTTCCATGTTTCAACGAATAAGGTCATTTTTCCACGATTTTTCTAAATGTTTCTTCACAAAGTTTTTTCCAATCAGAATATAAAAAATCTTCACATATGCATCCATCTTTATAACACACTGTGTATTGTAAGAAAGCTCTTGAATTACATATTCATAAAATGTACCTAACAAAATTTAACAATACCCAATAAATAGTTTTTACTACATATGGTAACATCTGGTTATGTAAGGGTTATGTAAAAATGTTGAAAAAGTTTTAAGTTAAGTTATATAGAGTTTTATAAGGTTACTGTAAGCTCTAAGTATATAATGAAGTAATATAAATATTTTCATCGTCATTTTATAACTCTTATAGTAAGCATTATCACAGTATCTATTAACAAATTTATATAAGGTTTACCATTACCTCATTACGAAACTAATATTTGTAGGAAACTAATAGTGCTATTGTAAATAGGGGATATACCTATGTATTTTGATACACATTCCTGTTATTAACCCAACTTAATTAAATAAAAAATGTTTATTAAAATTATAAGAAACTTAAAATGTATTAGTAACATTACTTAAAGTAATTTCAGTTACTATACTATATTAAAAGTACTCCTATAGTTTTTCAACTTTTATAACAACACTCTCAACAACGTTAAATCACTTAAGGTATATAACGAACCAAATAACACCATAATAAGACTTTGTTAGCTAAAATTTATATAAAATTTCGATGGGTGACGTTAGTTCCCAGAGATTATAAGGGTATTGCCTTTCGCCTTAACGTTGTATGCGAAAACGCATAAAAACGCTCACACGGGGGTTATCTAAAATTAAATAGTGATCAATTTTACATTCCATTTTTCACATCTTTTCTATCACACACTACACAATTCTTCATATTACTCAAAACTTATGTTGACTCTTTTGTAATGAGCTATACTCGTACTGTACATGAGAGAAGATGGAATTAAAAAATGAAAACACTTCAGTAGCAGGAGTTTCTTCAACGGGAAGTTGAACAAAAACTGCAATACCTACACTCCTTGTTTCGTATAGGGAGTCAGAAAGCGAACGACATCAATTGGTACAATCGACGTACTAATAATAACGACTACTACCCATAGCCTGGAGACCAGGCCCCAGAAGCTATGAAGCTTGTGCGGGAGGGAGGGGCAATTATTATTCTGCAGGCCCATAGTGCGGCTGTAGCCGATTTACAAATGTTATAGCACCAATCCCACGTTTGTGTTACAGCTACGGAAACACTGCAGAAAACCTTAACCAGATTTGCCGGTACCGGGAGTAGATCTCGGGTTGCTTAGGTGGGAGACTATCACGCTAACCGCTACACTACCAGGGATGTTTGAACGTATGATGAATTATTCAAGCAACCTTTTCAACTGTATTATTTATATATTGGCCGATTTGAGTGCTATTTAATTTAATAATCGGTGGCATAGAGTACGAGGAATGTTCCGCCACCCGATTCCTTGTCCAGAAATAAATAAATAAATTTATTGCGATTGTCCTGGAGTATTGAGTAAGATAAACCTGCGTTTACATAACGCCAGCCATAATAAATACGGTCATTCAAGGCTGTTAAACAAAAAGCTCCTAATAATTAAAAAAATGTGCTGTTTGAGTATTGTACAGGACTGCCATCTGAGCGACATTTCAATCAGAATAGCTATTTAGATTTAGGGCGCTTTTCATTCGACGGAGAACCAACCAGGGGTTTCGGAGGAATAGAATATCAAAGTTTTGACAAATTGGAACTCTAGCTACTGAAGATAAACTCGACAGAACGTTTTGACGTGGAGTAATGAAGAAATTT
The DNA here is from genome assembly GCA_929113105.1 of Agrypnus murinus. Taxonomy (NCBI): domain Eukaryota; kingdom Metazoa; phylum Arthropoda; class Insecta; order Coleoptera; family Elateridae; genus Agrypnus; species Agrypnus murinus. The sequence continues at coordinate 93,580,687 of OV816023.1, forward strand.
AATCGCAGGAGTTTTGCATGTAACTTGATACAACCTTCACACAAAAAATATAAATCCCTCCTCCACGATAAAAGAACAGCACCATACCAATTTTTACAATCCGGTGTGATAGTCTAAGAAATCTTGTATGTATGTCTTTGAAACATATCCCTCAAACAGAATATTCTGTACCTATCTTTTATCCTTTCCCTTTTGTCGGAAAAGGGGGCGAGTCCGTATCGGAAGATTATGTCTAGCTGCGGTCTTTATCGACCTAATTAAAATAAAATCTGTAATAAAACAAACAATTAGAAAACTGTAGATATAGCAAGCTATAAATGGTACACTCTTTACAATTACGTGTCTGTTTTCAGTTCAGTACATTTTCTCAATTTTTGTACTAGAAAACGCATCGCCAGTACACAATAAAAATGGTTAATCGTATTCATTGATAACATACATATATTTTACTGTACACCGCACTGGATTTGCTTCATTGAACCATCCCTAATTGCTACTTCATTACTGCAGCCCTATATATTCCGTTCGAAGCAATTAGAGAACAATAAACAAAGAATGAGAAGGAATGGAAATTGAAGTAAACTTTGCTCTTTAAATATTGACGTATTGTAGAATGTGCATAGAACTTTAATAAGCATATTTAAAATAATTTCATCAGAAAATATAGTCGCATCATGTCTAAATTTTTGACATTTTTAGCTACTATTATGTGAAGCTTCACGTTTTCTCTTATACCAGGTTTAATATTTATCCGCTTTTGTGCCCAGCGTTTAAAATCTACAGAAAAGGTTTTTCTCAGAATAAATTTACTTTTGTATTCAGAAATCTTATGTATATGGAAAGAAAATATACATATATATTTTTTGTCTTTGAAGGGCGGACTTTGCGGCATTTCCAAATATTATGCTAAAATATTCTAATTTTGCAATACCTACACATTTTATGCAATGCACGTGTTTAAGAGAACTATATTTAGAATTTAAAATATCAAATTAAGTGTCATAGATACAATCATAGTTCATTTTTGGGGTTTTTTAATTATTAGTGGTTAGGCTTAGAGTTAGAAAACTTTTTGACTTGATGTTTCATTTCATTTTTGCGTAGACTATTTCAGTTTAGGCATACTGACATCAAATACTCTACATATCACACTAAAAAATAATATGCTCCAGCAACAAAATATGAGTAACTGTAGCAAATATTTTGTGTCAATATCAAGCCTATCAATATCAGCCTCAGCAAATTTATTATTTGCATATACCAATTATTTTTGCTTAATAGTCGTAGCTAAAGAAACACATTAGTTTGCTAGGAGTACTAGAATGATTTTGTTGGGGTGACAATCATAATTTGCACAAGAAGCTAATTAAGTGCAAAACCATTACTTACTGCAGCAAGTTCTAATTTGTAAAATATACAATCAAATTTAGAGCCTTTGCTAACACCAAATATGCTGACTTTACTAATTAATATGTTCTCATAGCAAATTGTATGAATAATCCATTTACAAGAATAGCTACTACATATTTCACTTATTACTTATTGCTTTTGGTATGAAGACTTATGGGACGAACCTCAGTATTTCATGTAATATTAACTAATTAACATTGGAATAAGTTCCCCCACTCGTCTAGTAGATTTTGCAATTCTGTTTCCATTGTAATCCTATAATGTATTGCAATAATAACATGCAATGTAACAGGTAGCCAACACTCACCAGACAACTGAGATAAACTCAGGAACAACAAAGGAACGTAACGCCCCGAGTCCAGCACGAACGTAACCGAACTGATCCCCGATTAAGCACACGTGTGATAAACACAATGTATTTCCAATAGAAACTCATTAGTTTGTCCCTACAACATATTCAAATCAATCTGTAATTACAACACTTAAACTAATTCGGCAAATAAGAATTTGTTACCAAATATAATTTATTTCTTAGTATGTTCACTCTCAGCAAAATAATTTGTTACAGATGATACAAAAAAAATTAGTCGATACTACAAATTCTATTAGTATTGCACTTAGCATAATATTAGTTTTCACAACAAATGACTTGTGTTGTAAACTGTAAACAGTTTGTCATGTTTACTAAAAGTACTAACAAAATTTATTTGCTATGGAAACTCATTAAGTTGGTTCCTATAACAGAAATTAATTTTATTTATATAAGTATAGTATCCGGAAGTCTTCTTCTTTCAATTAACAAACCAGTGTTGTGAGTTTTATAACGAGAAAACACGATTTCACCATCATCAACAGTCGTTTCAAGTGTCCAAGAATGCGACCAACCCATTTCGATGTGTAACTGAGTAATACAGAATCTTGACTGAAATCAAACTCAAACACTGCAGTCATTATATTAATGTGACCTCCCTCCACCACTTTCTGCCGAGGTCAAGGCTTCTCTGGTTTTAAGGTTAAGGTTAAGGTTAAGGTTAAGGTTAAGGTTAAGGTTAACGTTAAGGTTAAGGTTAAGGTTAAGGTTAAGGTTAAGGTTAAGGTTAAGGTTAAGGTTAAGGTTAAGGTTAAGGTTAAGGTTAAGGTTAAGGTTAAGGTTAAGGTTAAGGTTAAGGTTAAGGTTAAGGTTAAGGTTAAGGTTAAGGTTAAGGTTAAGGTTAAGGTTAAGGTTAAGGTTAAGGTTAAGGTTAAGGTTAAGGTTAAGGTTAAGGTTAAGGTTAAGGTTAAGGTTAAGGTTAAGGTTAAGGTTAAGGTTAAGGTTAAGGTTAAGGTTAAGGTTAAGGTTAAGGTTAAGGTTAAGGTTAAGGTTAAGGTTAAGGTTAAGGTTAAGGTTAAGGTTAAGGTTAAGGTTAAGGTTAAGGTTAAGGTTAAGGTTAAGGTTAAGGTTAAGGTTAAGGTTAAGGTTAAGGTTAAGGTTAAGGTTAAGGTTAAGGTTAAGGTTTTTATTATAAATAAAAATTAAAGATTTGCATAAAAATTTATTAGAAATAAAGTTGCATAAACATTTAGTTACATGTTTTACAACGTGCACAATTGATTTTTAAAAGTGGTGGTCCATCTAGAACATCACCCTGCTTAGGAAAGTGAACAGTGCAGTATTGATATTGTTGCAGTTCCTGTTGTAGATATTTCGGCAGTTGACGGAAATGTTGTGCTACAGCATGTGCACAATATCGTTTCAGGAAATCGATAGGTAATGTCATCAAGAGACAAAAGTAGATTATTCATTGCAATTTGTTCGTCGATAGATCAACACCGTACAACTGCACGTTATAAAGTAACTCTTAAGCATTCACTTTATTCGTTTTAATGTACACTGTAAAAAATGAGGTAAAATTACTTTGGGAAAGAGTTAACTTTTCCCTATTATTTGCGGTATTTTTACCCTAAAATTAATTTTACCTATACATTAATAGTAGTTTTACTATTTGTGGTAAAATGCCCTGTAATTATGTAAAATTATACAAATATAAGTAATTCTACTACATTGAACTGATTAAAATCACTATCCATAATATAAATTTACATAACTCAGACAATTTTTTCCTTAAAAATGTATAATTGCTCAATAACTTAATTCATTTTTAGTGTAATATTAAAGATAAGATGAACTTGAACAAGAATAGTGTAATTTTACCCTTAATATGTTTTTAACTGTTGAGATGCTATTTTGATTATTGCACTTGTTTGTGACCTTCGTTTCGTGAAAGAAGAAAGGAACCCATTATGAACAGTCCAAATAGGGTTTTTGGGGAATGGTCGGAATAGTGGGTACCCATTCTTTTATGATTTCTTGTTACAGGTTTCGCATCGAGGCGCACCCTATCGATATCGAACGAAGTGGTCATTGCTCATTAATATTTTGTTTTGTTGTAGTGTAGTGCAGATTTATTAAAGGCAAATATTTGCACGTATGACCGAAGATGGGAAGAATTTTATTTTATAGTAGAAGTTAAAAAATAATAATCGGTAAGTACCTATATGTTAAAATTACAAATTTAAACCAATAAAATAAAAATATTTAATTTAATGTTTTTCTCGGATGAATCAAAAATTGAAGAATTCGAAATAAACTAGCATAACTGTAATTGAGAAAGGTACTCGTGTATAATTGTTTATATAATTTATAATTTTTTAATTTTCTAGGTGGAATCGAAACTTTATCTGAATGTCTTTGAGAGACCAAATATTTCCGAAAGCCCCTGAAAAGAAGTTCTGTTAATGTCTTATATTTTATATAAGTACATACGTTCAATAAAAATTACTTTGATTTTATTTTGTTTCATACAATTCCTTTACCTATGTAAGTAATATTCAGAGGAACGATTGAATTTGTAAGTACTTTCGCAAGTCATCGTTACATTCAAGAAGTATTTTCACATTTGTATTTTAACCCTGAAAAGTACTATTGCCATGAAATATTAACTTTGCCATGTAACTTTACACAGGTGTTTCAATGTTAAAATGTAAAATTACATTGAGATTGTAATTTTAATCTGTAAATTTACTTAAAAAGGAAACATTACAATGCAAACTTAACCTAATGTTGAAATTTTCCACTTCCTATGAAAATTACACTTTGAAGTAAATTTACCCCAAAAAATGGAGGTAACATAGTTGCCTCCATTTTTTAGGGTATAATTCACCGGTAATTTTTTAGAGTGTATGCGAGCAGCGGTGGCACCATCATACTGCTGTAATGAACCTTAAGGTCAATATGTTTGTCAATCGGTATTGTTTAACGGTCAAGGATTATAGGAATGTGAATGACACTGCTTTAACTAGTCCCCTACCACACCACGTACACTATAAAATAGTATATACTTGAGAGAGAATACATAGTTCAAGCTGAAATCTAGAGTAGACGAGAAAAATGGATTTTGGTTATGGATATGGTAAGATCAATATTATTATTATTATTTGAACATAGTGAGTAATGTATTTTCTTCTACAGAAATTTTAGAACTTACAATGGGAGAGCTGTGGATGGAGAGAACGTGTCTAACACAGTTCGTATTAGTTTGCAAAAGGAACCAGGTCCCGTATGCAATCGTGATTGTCCCTTCTGCAGGGCCAATTAAAATATTAAGGTTTGGGTTAGGACCAAACATTATTGTTAGGGGTAACAAATACCCCGAAATTGGTATTACAAAATGAGTAATGTAATAAGCTAATGACATGTAATATAAAAAAATACATAAATAAAATACAATGAAATTCAAGGCTTGTTTTATTAGATTACATTAAATATATAACCATATGAATAACTATAAGCTAAAGAGAACTTAATGTATTCTGTATGTATGTATTCTCTTAATGTATAATGTATTTAGAACGAGATCCGCCATATATAAATCATATAATCCCTTTACTATTATTCGTCTTCTTCGAAATCGTTTGCGAGTTGGTTTATGCAGCTCCTCAATTATTTGACGTTTTATGCTCATTGGGAAAATGCTGGAACACTAATAACGGCTTCAAAAATAAATATGTCCTTTGATCCAGGCTTCTTCGCCTTAAACTTATCCCCTTTCTTCAATGACACTCCGATGAGTGATTCGGCATCGTATAACGTATCGTTTAAAAAGATTTGCGCATCTGTGGGATAGTATTTGATTTGTTTAATGCTACCTTCAGTTAGAGGAACGACATACTCGAAGTTGGTGGAGTTCAAAAGTGCATAACCTTTTTCATGATTGTATATTCCCATCATATATAACATTGTCTCGTAGTGCAAATTAGACACGTCTTCTAAAAGGAATACTTTTGCATGAGCGTCGAGTTTAACTCGGACAGGAGTTTTGTGAAGATGTTTACCGAACTTATCCAAAGTCATGGTTTTTGAGGTAATGATGATATATGATGATATGGAAGACTAATAATAGCTTCGAAGTAAAATGGGACGGCAGCAGTCTGATCTACCGACGTATTTCTCACCTTAATCTTATCGGCTTTCTCAATCGTCTCCCAATTAAGTTGACAGCAGCACCAACTAGAATACCGTTTACATACATAATGCATGGTGGTGAGCTGCAAACTTCTTGTACAATCCCTTCTGTAAACGGTATTGTGTATTCCCGTTTACTGTTGCTACCTTTCAAATTGTGATATTTCGTTAGGTTGGCAATAGTAGTTTCGCTCGACCCAGGTTCGGAGTCCGCCCACATATACATCATTGTTGTGTACCTTACATTTTTATATCTTTTAAAAGATACACTTTGGAACGAGTTTCGAGTTCCACTCGAACAGGGGTTTTGTGAAGATGTTTACCGAATTTATCCAATGACATGATTCTACTAGTGACAACGATACAATAACAAGGTGTTAAACATGGTGGATGCTTTATGCTATTATTTTAGCTGCTCGCAACTCATCAATAATGTAAATGAGTTCATTAGTGTGACCGGTATGACCGGCCGATTTCCAGCTTAGAAGAAGTCTCAACCTTCCTATCAATTTATTTGGATCTTTCCATGGTACGAATTCTACCTTTTTATTATTGTAACTTAGCACGCGCATTGGTCCAGCTCCCCGTTTTTTCGCTAATGTCCCCGTTTTGGATCGCGTCACCGGTGTTGAAGTAGAAAAACTTCTTACCTTTTCACCAGGTGCAGTTAAAAGGGGTTTGATAATTGTGGAATATTTGGTTCCGGTTCCTAACAAAGGTGCATCATGTAGATAATTTCTACGGACTGCGTTGGTTCGTAAAAGAAGATCTTTGTAGCTTTTTAAATCCGCTTGCAAATATCCGAGAGGTTTCTTTTTAAATACTAATTCGTATAAACCGCGCGTACCTTCATACGTAAATGTTTGACCATTGGGTTTCGTAATGAGCATATTCTCGTCATCAAAACCGAATTCGTAGTCTCCAATAAAATATTCCTGTTTCTCCGGAAGGAATCGTACTCCGTATAGATGATCGAACTCGTTTTTATTATCCGTAAACATTTTTTCCATGTATCGTTTCGCGCGCCCAGTAAAGGTAGCGTCTATATAAGCCTGGAATTCTCTACTAGTTCCGGCCGCAGCGAGTTCGGTTTGGAGTTGTTCTAACGTAGGTGTCCCGGAAGCTTCCCCGACTTCTGGTTCGATGCCGGATCGTTCTGTGCTTACCGCATGCAATCTGGGAGCACTATGTGGTGTTCGGATTACCTGAGGTATACGTAGAGATTGTGATACCGGAGTTGAGGGTGGAAAAAATGAGGGAACCTCTTCCTTTACGGGTTCCTCTTTTGGAGTTAGGAGTTCAGTTTTAACACCCGTTATAAATTCTCGCAAAGGTTGTGTGATGGGCTTATAGCGACGTTGAAGTTCTACATCGGAGCGTGCGATTTCGGATTTAAGACTTTGATATTTCTGTTTGACATTGTGTGGTGCCTTAACCAGGTCTTCAACCATACGCTTATCCATGGTTACTAATGCTGTTAGTTAATGCCTACGGTATTTATGGTGAAGTAGGCGTTGAACCCTTTACGATAGCGTCCCTCGTTAAGTTGAGACCCTTTGTCAACAACTACAAAACCATATTTCTCATTCCAACACTGCATGCAGAGCTGCTTAAACTTCTCGAACGTCATATCCCCGCTGACATGATCATTAAAGATATGTTTTAAATTAGTGTTATCTTGCTTAAAAATAATGATGAAGTTTGCGTTATCCCGTATGAGTTGTTTTGGAATTGCGGAATATGTCTGACATAAATAAAAGCAATCGATATTTTTATGTCTTCCAAAACAGAAATAATCTCTTATAGTGCTCTGACTATCGCAGACCACATCGTCAAAGATAATTACAGAGTTTGTTCTTGCATCCGTGGGTGGTACTATAGTTTCGCAGGAGTCGTATTCGAAATATCCCACGGGTAACGATTTAAACAGATCACGCAAATATATATATATATATATATATATATATATATATATATATATATATATATATATATATATATATATATTTGGGTTGATACAACGATTTACTGTACACATATACATTTGCGAAGCGTAAACCGTTGGGATGTTCCAATAAACTAACCATTAGGTTGGTTTTACCTCAGCAGGAACTACCTATGATTAGTCCTCGCTTGCATCCTGCTCCCAATAATACACTGTGCTTAAAGACTGCCGGTGTTGCTGAACAAGTATCACGATTTATAACTGGTAATCAATCTCTCTGTCTCACTAACTTTAGCTGTTCCATAACGAACAACGTTGTGATAGATCCTATATGAGTTTAGCATATATATTACAAACCTAGAAGCGAACTTCCAGTCACTCTTCTCCGGTCTTAGGGGTAAGTGCTGTGAAACATACTCCTAGACAATCTACAACTCCTTCGTCAACTCGTAAAGGCAAAGGTGTTTATCTACACTCTCATCAATAAGTTACCGGTGGAATTGCATTTACCTGGATATAACTACTGCGGACCTGGCACTCGATTGCGAGAACGACTTGCTCGTGGAGATCACGGTATCAATCCATTAAACGATGCATGTAAACAACACGGCATAGCCTACTCCCAGTCCAATAAAGTAAGTGAACGTCATAAAGCGGACCAAATCCTAAGACACAGAGCGTGGGAGAGGTTTCGTTCTAAAGACGCTACGTTTGGAGAAAGAGCCGCAACCCTTACCGTGGCTGGTATTATGAAGGGAAAAATGAAGTTGGGTATGGGGATTAAAAAAACGAAACGGTCTTCAGCGATGAAACGAGGTTTCCTTACGTTTAACAAAGCTGTGGCCATTGTCAGAAAGCACATTGGTGGTAAAATAAAAAAGTTCTTTTTAAAACGCTCTGCTCGACTTGCACTGTCAGCTTTGAAACGGAAACGTATTATCAATCCTCGATCACGAATTATACCCATCCCCAAAAAAGGTGGTATACTGCCCCTCATTCCCTTATTTGCTGCCTTGGGAGCTCTGGGCTCACTGGGCGGTGGGGCAGCGGCAGTTGCGAAAGCCGTTAACGAAGCCAAGGCGGCTAAGCAGATCCTAGAAGAAACACGTCAACACAATAAGGCTATGGAAGCCGCTTCTATAGGGAAAGGTTTATATTTGAAACCATACAAAACTGGATTGAGACTACATTTACGTTCAAAAAACTACCGTTGAAACTACCACGCCGTGCGTTGACCAATGTCGATCTTTCCAAGTATATTCATAAATTTATTATTCCCTGTTTTAGAGGCATCTTTATGCGAAATGAACTGCCGCAACGAATCCATAAAAACGAAACCGGTATTGTAAATTTAGATAGTGGGGAAGGAGAGGGAACGCATTGGACATCGCATATAAAACGTGGTAGATAAATTTTGTACTTTGACAGTATTGGTCAGATAAAACCTCCACTAGAACTTGTTCATTACTTTAAGAGTGACGATGGTGGAAACGTTATTCAATACAATTATGATTCAAAAGCTCAACTCATTCAATTGTGGACACTTGGTGCTACACTTTTTATATGATATCGCTCGGTAACAGTTTACAGTCTGCATTAGACTTCCGACATGTCGTTGACCTTCATCTTATCCGATAAGAGTTTAGATACAACCAAAGGATGGGTTATGGGATTGACCAGTTTCGAAACGTTTAACAGCATTCCGAACGTTACTGACGAAAATAATGTGTTTAAAATTGGACAGAAAGCTATACATATACCCACCGGATCTTATGAAATAGCCGATATAGCAGCTTACATTAATTCTCAATTAAATTCTATAACTGTGTCCATAGAGCCAAATTACGATACTTTAAAAACAATGATACGAGCTGACGAAGTCATAGACTTTTCGGTTACACTCTATTGGACCCTTATTAGGATTTAAGCCGTTGAAGTTGAAAAAAATAAACGTCACGAATCCGATGTTCCTGTTAACATCATTAAAGTCAGCTTGTTAATTAATCGTGTAATATTACCACTGGTAATTATGTAAATGGAATTCCGAATCATGTCATGCATCAATTTTCCCCGAGTGTTACTGCTGGATTTAAAATAATTGAAGCGCCTGACCATGTACCCTACTTACCAATCAACGTCAACACAATTACCAACATTACCCTTAAAATAGTTGATCAAGATGGTGACCTGGTTAATTTTCGTGGAGAAACCATGACGATAGGACTGCATTTGAAGAGCATTAGCGATGGTGTTCAAGTATAATACTGCTTGTACTGTTCGCTCGGATTATAAAAAAACTTGTTGTCATCAAAAACAGGTTAGTCCGCAATCGCTAGCCGATCAAGTGACACAGCGCAACCGCTTATTTTTACAACAACTCGGATTTACTGTTCTACAATGAGTATACTAAATGTGAACGAAAAAGTTTTCGTCGATAATTCGATCGTAGGTGCCGAATTCCACACCCATCAACCCTACACAACTCGTTTTGAAAACAATGATGGTATTTACTATTTACGATGGTTGTAAAATAGCTCATTATGTATTTAAACCACCTTTTCCATTTCCAACATTACCTGCAGAACTCCGAAAACAAGCACATTGGTTAATAAAGAATCACCACTGCATTGCTTGGTCTAACGGCGAGACTCCGGCGTTCATGTTTCCAGAAATTCTTCGGTACGCGACGACATCAGCTCAAGTGATTATGTTAAAGGGCGTGAAAAAAAGAAATTCTTACAAAAATATCTTTCAACGTCGATTGTTGAATTTCCAGAGTTAATGACGTATCATGTTTCTATCATAACAAAAATCTATGTGTATATGCTTTATCTATAATGAATTTATAATGAAGTAATGTTTAATAAAATGCATATATTTTTTTAAATATTTTATTTATTGTTTACGTATTATAGTTTATAAGAATACAAAACTTAAGTACTAAAGCGTTCAAGGTAAATAAAATGTCTGTGCTCTTCACTTAAAATATTATTTAACACTCGACCACAATTCTCTATACGTCTTTGAAATCTATACCGATCTAAAGCGGCATTCATCCACAGCGATCTTCGCGCTTGCCTGTGGGCATATTCCCACACTACCATGTACCGTACGGAATTATTCGTTTCGTTAAAAGTCACCTTTTTCTTTAGCTTGTCCATGATATTATAACATATAACCCTTAACATCGTTCGCAATTCTATCGGACTGAACTGCTAATAGCTCTAAACCGCTTATGACATTTCCACTCGTTGGTAAGGAAGTTAAAACTTGTTTCAAATTCTCATACACATCCCCTTCTGCTTCGGCAAGACCTTTTACCAAGGTGCGATAAAAGTCTATGAATTTTTCTTCTTCTAACAGCTTCAATCGTGATTTGACCATTGTAAGTAGTTCCATTAACTTAACTACACTTTCGACTCCTAACCATACTTCGGTGTTCTCACGACGATCCTGAATTCTCATAGTTCTCTTATCTTGTACATTCTTAAACGTAATCGTCTTGTAGAGAAGGGGTATCGGTGCATAGTAGTCATAACTATGTAAGAAATGTTTGATAATTGCGTGATTATTTTCGAAATTCTCCCATTCTTCCAGGTTAAATTTAATGTAGTCATTTTTCAATCCCGACAATCTCACTTCTGGTGTTAACTCTATAGGGCAGAGACCGATGCTGAGTAGTTTACATCTTGATTTGTTTAAATAATGCGTTGTAGCGTAAAACAATGGATTTTGAATGTAGCAACCGTTCGATGACATTAGATGGATGGATGGATGTTGGAGTGTTCGTAACCATCTCGGGATAATTCTGGAGCCGGATCTTTGAACTCTATCGGAACGTTCTTTACAGTTTCAAATGCTTTCTTTAACAAATCTATTATAACACAACTAATTAATACCACTACCATCCAGTTTATGTAGACCCTTATTGATTAGTGGGGGGAGTTTCAAGGTTAATTGAGGTATCAGGGTTATTGATGTGAGGGGGGAGGGGTATGGTTCAAGGTTACCGTTTGGAGTGGGAGATCTTTAAGTTATTCTTACGTAGAGCTTATATCTCAATCGATCCTAATACAATGCCAGTGTTACCTGTTAAGTTGTTGGTGGTGCTTAGTGCGGTGTACGACGGTATTCTGTATGTTGCTCAACCATCGGAGTCTGTTTCTGGGTCCATTGTGTTTTCTCGAGATCCTACGAGATACGCATTGACCAGTGATATTCTTCACGGTGTTAACGTATACACCATATCCCTACGCAACGTTTCTCAACCTTCTTCTTTCAAAGTTAAATATAATTATCCTAATAACGCTATTGAATCTAATTGGCAATCTCTCGGGACTAATCGTGATCCTACCATTTGTCACATCCCGGAACCCACCTCCTGTATCTCACAACAATCTCAGTTCTTTGTATTTCTCAGTTATTTGTAGTTATTTCTTTACCTTCCCTTATTATGTACCTAACGATTTATCGGTTTAATTTCAAATTCGTCTGTTGTGAAAGTTACGTATGAAAGACAACGTGATCCAAGGTATGGAGGATGTGCGAGAGCAGTTACTACGGCAGTTTCCTCGATTTTTAAAAACCGTTGAGAACGAAGATGTTCTTAATAAACATGTTAGATTACTTGCAGAAATCACTTTCGTAGTTAGTGGAACACTGATCAATGGAGCATTCGTGGACATTTCGCACACCATAACAACAAATCCGCATTATGTGAATGAACCGTTAGAAGATTGGTTTCAACTTAATGTAATAGAACCAACCTATTACGAGGTTGAAAAGTGTCTTGAAGATTTAGCTTCTTTGGACACACAATTTTCTCACATCTGCATCGTTCGCTTTTTGATAAAGTAAATTATACATTATCTATTTAAATGTTATTATGTATACAATATAATAAAAATTACATAATATAAGAGTTTTTTTATTAATATTCCTTTAAATAAACAACATATGTTAGGAAAGTTTTGTGTTATTGCACTTATATCCTCGCCTCACCATTACAAACGACATCTTTATGCATGAGTGACTTCAAAGGGAAGGACTGCTTAATAATAGAGAAACTAATTGTATGTGATGATGAAATTAATAATATTTTACATCGTACCCCAATTCTGTATATGTACTAACACAATCATGACAAATGCGTTCATCGTTAGAACTTTGCCACCAAAACTCTCACATACACAATACTTCTGTTGATTTGCACATATCTGCTATACCTATCCCCATTCCCATCACTATCATCATTTTCTCGATTGTTGCACATGGTAAACCACTTCGAGTTAATTCTATTACATCGAACAACCAATCTTCATATTGTTGCTGAAGAAGAAGCGTAGATCGTTTTAATGTTTCTCCAATGTATGTGGACATATCTAGCTTTCATTTTTTCCAAAAACACCACAGGTATAATTCCTTCTTTACGTACAAGGATTTCCCATTGTCCCCAGTTTTTAACCACTTCACATACGCGATCAATGCAGATATTAAACAGTGTACGAGGATTATAGACACTCATATTCCAATCGATGCAAGTTTCTATGCTGTATCACGATATTGACATTTTTTATATTACTTATACCTTCATCTTGTCCTAACCTTATAACAGAAACATTCTGGCGGGGAGTTTGACCTTGAATGAAGGTGGGAGGATGTAGATATAAAAGCAACTCCAATTTCATGAAAAACATCCTGCTGGGATGTCTGGTGGTTTGAAATCCATGATGGTTTGTAACCCTAGTAATTGTTATGTATTTAATTGTTTACGTGGTTAATTACATTAATATTGTTGTAAACTAATACTAAATGTCTATGCCAATTTTTATTTATAATAAATGTTTATGCACATTCTTTCATTTTTATTTATTACCTTGACCTCAGCAGAAGTGGAGAGGGGGATCTGACCTTGAAGCAGAAAGTGGTGGCGGGAGGTCCAGAAAATCTGACCTTGAAGCATGACCTTGACAGAAAGCAGAATGTCGAGGGGGGAGATTTTAGAAACCCCATTCCTTCCCTACTGAGAGGATATCCAATCTTAGATTGTTTCTTGCATATTATAGAATAACAGTATATCGAAACGAAACCTTAATATAACCTTAGGTGTTAAGGTAGAATAACAGTAATAGTCCGTCGAATAAATGAAGAACTGAGTCCATTACAAATCCCGAGCTCGGAAAGGTAGCAGCTATTGGGAATCACGTGGTAGTCCCTCAGTGCTAGCCTGCCATTCAACGATAGTCGAATAGCTAGTAGCAGCACGACAAACAAGACACTTGCAATGCGATTTTTTAGGTGTAATATATTTTTAATAGATTATAGGCTTTTTATAAAACAATTCACAGCATTGATTTGATAATTCTGGCGCATCTAGCCTCACTTTGTTGCAATTATATGACTTTTGAGTCCACACTTCGCGGTTGCTAGAAGTAGGGACTCTCCTCCACTATCTCGTAGCAATTTTCGTAATTTCGGGGTTGGCTTGGATACTTTCAGAAATGTAGTTTTTTCATATAATTTCTAAAATAAAGTGCTTGGCAGATAACTCATTATTTTTATAACTAACTCTTTATTGGTACAGTTTAACCGAATTAGTAAAATTTGAAACAGCGAACTTGATGCCTATCTATAAGGTTGTAGAATTGGAATTAATTTGTGAATATTGTCAAATACATTACCATTGTTCTGTCATTGTAAATAGAATGCTCTTTGCAATTTGGAATGTTGGGTTCAGAAAACTGAACTAGATATTTGAACAGAACCTAAAAGCAGAGGCTTGCTGGATAACATATCCGCTACCGGCACCACAGAGCTTCCTCTTACCATTCATAGTGGTATGTTTTAACGCTTCTCGTAACACCCAACACCCAACGTCGGGAAAATAAAAGGTGTCTAACAATTCTCGAGACGTCAAGCTAAACAGTAGCGGCGCGTCATAGGATTTTGTTATGGGAAGTACTAACAATAAAGCTGGCGCATTTAAAATTTCATCCAGATGCACGTCTATGCGTGCACATAAGCATGTATAGTACTCTTAAAGTTCTCATAGTATGTCTCACTAGGCGTTGTAACACTTAGAGAAGCATCGATAATTTGATGCGCTGTAATACACCACCAGGGCCGGCGTAAGCTTTTGCGGGGCAGGGTTCAAAAATGCACTTGGCTTAAAAAATTCTAAATAAATTATTTATTATAAACACATTATTACATACTCGTGTATTATGATAGAATCATAAAGCTCATATAGTTATTTACGTAGTAAGTACGCAAAGTCTTTATTCGCGGGTTTTTCGAAGTACGAGCGACGAAGAAGCGAGTGACTCATTTGCGCGAATGTGTTGAAGATGACTACTCGCTTCGAGTTTTTCACATTTTTTAAACGAACTTTAACAAAAAAAACATAACCAACCAAAAACTGTAATACTGTATCGAATTCAAAGTAAACATAAAACCAAGTACATGCCAATAAATGGCGCTCGCACATTTGTTACTGTAGAGTCACTACATCTAGTCACCTAGGCCGCGCTGGTCGATCAGAATACCGAAAAACGCTGCCATTTTGGGACAGAGAGAGATGATCTTTAATAATGGACAAATTAAATAAATTTAACGCATTTTACGTATATTAGAGGTTTGAATTTTCAGAATAAGAAAAACTTTTTGAACTAAACGTGGATTTGATTAAACTTAAGCTTAGCTTAAAATAATAAATAATTTCATGCTTTTTTTGCTCCAATATGGCGGCATTTGCGGACTGCAAAGGTGACTAAATGTAGTAACTCTATGTCAGTGGATTATTAGCAATTACTAATCTTTCTTTTGTGATTTCTAATACCCAAATGGGAAAAATGGCATTTTCTAAATCAAATTTTAGGTATAATTAAAGAATTTCCTCACCTAACATTCTTTGACCAAACTGGTGTCATTTTAATGAAATTTTATGCTGCTTTTGAATATGTAAATCATTTTTGGGGCAAACACCCCAAAGGCCCCAAATTTGGGATCAAAAGTAAAAAAATGCTTAATCTCCATGGTACTGAATAATAATAATTATATTAAGTTACTACGATTGCTAAACTTAGTTAGGTTAGGTTTAGGTTAGGTTAGGGTTAGGTTTAGGTTAGGTTAGGCTAAATTAGGTTAGGTTGAGAAAAATTCGAATTTGCGTTTGCATAGCGATTTGGTTAGGTAACGGCGTTTTATGAAAGTTAGGTTGGTAGCAACCAATTTTGCAACCAAAAATTATTTACATATTCGGAATCAGCTTAAATTATTTGTTATGGCCTTTTTCGTTGCAAAGTCTTTAATTACGTCATCAAAATTTACGTGATTTGAATGGTGGGAGTTTGCTTTGCCAGTCGTTAAGTCACACGGAAACAGCGGTGTAACAACAGCAGCAGAGAAAGCGCGCGTATTTGTAAGTTGTAATGCGGAACCATATAAAACCCGTGCCATCTAAAACGCGGAGCCGTCTAAAGCGCGGGGCCGGGTTCTGGGGAACGCGCTGAACCCCTTTATCTTTTTCTCCCGCAAATGCACCTTCAAATTAGACTTTCTCAAAAACCGTTAAAAATACGAAAAATAATAATAAAATATAAAACGTATATTTTTACGCCCTTAATTCAAGATTGCAAGTGAATATACAGAAAATCTTACAAGAGTGTAGCGCCACCTAGAAAATCTGTACAGACATATGGGATAAAGAACTCTAAAATGTAGATCATACATCAAATTTAGTTAAAATCATTAGAGCTGTTTTTGATAAAATTCGAAAGATCGCTTCAGTAAACTATCCGTATCTCTTAAACGATTTTAACCAAAAGTTTCGTGTCGCGTCTTATAGGCAACATGAAGCTACTACTATGTCTTGTACACATACAGTCATACACACACCGCGCACACAAATACCATTGTTCAAATGGTATTTTTGGGTTCAGGGGATAAATGTCAAAATCGCGAGTTTGGTTTCCGAGGTTGTTGTAAGAGAAAGCAACAAGTAGAAGAATAAAAAATATTTTTATTAAAATTTAAACATTTAGTTCCGAAAAACGGGTGGTCGGAAGTTTTGATTGAGTGACTTATCAGAAAAAATGTACTACACTATTTTCTGAAACTGTATTCTGGATGAATCAAGTTCAAAATAACGAATAACATATTGGTAGGTAAAATCACCAAGCTATGTGGAGGGATCTATGTTACGGAATCTTCAGTGGTAAGATGCCGAATAATAGCTTAGGGCTTTTTAAATAGATATTGAAACCAAATTTGATGCATAATTTCCACAACTAGCTTTTTGGTTTGCAATGTTGTTGGCAATATAAATATATGATTTGGTTTGAAAAGGTTTGAAAAACAACAAAATAAAAGCGACTAAAGGAATTGCATCTCTTCAATGAAATAGTCCAGGGTTTTCTTCAATTTGTTTCTTTATAGCTAGTTAAGAACTGCGCGATTATGAGACTTGAGACACAGACGCAATGAGAAATTTCGTCTGAAGATAACTATTTATTTCCTCCCTCTCTGACACGGCGATAAAAATAGCTTTTTACCCTCCGTGGATTATTATTTGAATTTACTCTTTCTGCTACTTTCTTACTCATTTATGATAGTATGCTAATAAACTTTGCCTATTTTTTAACATTTAGTTTAATTTTAATAGAAGCAGGCATTTATAGAGAGGTTTAAGATTACTCCCAAATATTTTCATAGCACTTCATTAATCTCAAACTCCCGACTAATGTAAAATAAAAGGTAGTTTAATATACTTGGAATACTCATCCTCTATTTTATGTTCCCTAACTTTTCTGAAGTTAGTCATTCTACTCATAGAAGAACCCAGTTACGTGCCTGAAGCATGGAAGCATCTCGTAGACTTTATTATTAAAACAATTATAGAGATTAATAACTGAAAGTTACGATTTAATTTACAGAAATTGTTGATGCCGTTCGTAATGGACCGGAAAGTTCTCACGTTCATCCCTTGCGACCCCTAATAGACGAGAGCACTTGCGACGAGGATGTGGCGCAGCTTATGAAACGATGTTGGGCAGAAGATGCGGCAGACCGACCCGACTTTTCTGTACTTAAAAATACAATTCGCAAACTTAATAAGTAAGTAGCTTATTTCACCTCGAGTACTCTTCATGATAATGTATTTGCATAAAATCTCAAGTTTCTCGACGAAAATCTGGAGAAAAGTAAAGAAAATAATTACCCCACTCGAACTGGTACAAATCATTCCAATTCAAAAGCTTTTACTTAAATGAGGCCGTTGTTCTCTTACTCTTCATCTTTCCAGAAAAAAAAACAAAAAATATTTATGATGTTGTTCGCGAGCATTATTTTTGTAGCGCTTCAATTTTAAAACAATTTTCAAAGTTAAAATGAATATTCGCAATTCTGCCTGTTCGTTAAATTTATATTCTTCTTATTTAATTTACTGAGATAATTTTTTCTTTTTCAGAGAATACGACAGCGGAAATATATTGGATAATTTACTCTCCCGTATGGAACAATACGCAAACAATTTAGAAACTTTGGTTGAAGAAAGAACGGCAGATTATTTAGAAGAAAAAAGAAAATGCGAAGAACTTCTTTACCAATTACTACCCAAAACCGTAGCTAATCAACTAATCGGCGGACAAGCTGTGATTGCTGAAACTTTTGACCACGTAACTATTTATTTCAGCGATATCGTAGGCTTTACCACCTTATCGGCAGAAAGTACTCCATTGCAAGTAGTGGATTTGCTCAATGACCTATACACATGCTTTGATTCGATTATAGAGAACTTCGATGTGTACAAAGTAAGTTTTCATGCGTAAACAATTCATACACCTCAACAGGATATTGTTAGATATCGATTCCCACCCTGCAAGGTTACCTAACTTCCGCTAACATTATCCCTTCAAACTACAATTAATCAAGATTTAATGAATTACCCAGTTCGACAAGATGCAATCTAATTTTCCCAAAACTTCGTTATGTCGAAACATCCTTTAGCGATCTAAGGCGCATATTATGTATCATCTTCCTTTTGCAGTCTCTTATTATTAAAGCGTTTTCGGAACATCAATCAAAAAAGAGGTTAACGACATTCAAAGCAATCGGCTAGAAAATTTTAAAATATCTAAACTTAATCAACACGAAAGTTCTGGTACTTATTGAACCAATGTTCTACCCATTTCTAGTGTGACAATTTGGAGACGCACAAGAGTTCGTTCGGACTTTCTTTCTCGAGATAAGTCAAGCACTAGTATATTTAACTAGTATACAAATATTTGTTTGCAGACACCTTGTAAAATGCACCAGAACATATTTCTGGAAAATATTCTTAGAGCTCAAACGAGAGTAATCCCTAAATATTGAGCAGGACTCGCGCCTTAACTTGCAAAAATCTACATATCTGTAATATGGAGAATTCAAAAGATCATAAATATTGTTATACTAGAACGATCGTAAATTTTCTGCAGAAACTTCTCTTTTATCATTTACTATTTTCAATTACTATTCTGTCTCATGAAAAGTAATGTATAAATAAAAAATTGATAAATATTACACTCATATTAGAAGAAAATAATACTATTCAGACTATACAAATTAATGTAGCACGCACTACATAGTACAAAAATTTTACAAAGAGTTTTTGACAATAATTTATTCCGCTAGGGAATCATTGACGTGCGCTCTAGCTGAATTCTCATTAAAACTGGTTATGCTGTAGGATAATTGTTATATTCGAGGTTAGGAGGTTCAAATAAAAGAAATGTTGCATACGCCATCACCTACCCCATAATATACAACTGATCTTAATGCTATACACCGCCATCTATACTTAAAAACGCGTCCAATATCAAGTAATTTTAAATAATCGGTTTTAAACAAAAATTTTCTTCAGTTGATGCTGATTTTTGCTACATTCGCGAACGTGCTCGATTATGCTCGCAAGGAAAGCATTTGTTTGATACGGTGTTTTCATACGCCTATAGTCTCATTAGATTTTCAGAACGTTCTTTCATTTACGATACTACAAAAAACTGAAGCTATCGTTTTTCTTGCTTTGGTATTAATTATTTAATCGAAGGTTACTCCGTATTTTCTTCGATTCTTCAATTATTTTGACACACTTGATTACTGAAGAATTATGTACTCAAAAATTCTAAAAAGACAAGAGTTTGGTATGTTAAGAAAAGAATCCCGGAAAAGACTAAGTATCTCTAAGAATTCCTAAACTTTTTTATGCAATATAAATCTAAATCCAAACATTGGAAGCTTTTGATGTTATTTTCGAAAAATATACATATGCATATACTATTTAGAATCCTTCTCCAAATTAAACATATAAGTACTTACAGATAATATGAATTATGCAGACCATTTTGAGCTATTATCACACAATCATCAATGGAGATAACTGCAAAACTATGACAGCAAACATCAACTTCCCTACTACTCTCAATCAAGCTTGATATATATTTTGGGTTCGTCTCCATGTGGGGAATTATGACCCTACTGTCACACAGTTCTCTCAATAAATCATAGTTGCAACTCAATTCGGTCTTCAGAGAGTGACGGTCTAGTACATTCTTATACATGGTGGAAGGGTTACTATGCATTAATTTTAAGAGGCAGACTCTTGACAGAGAACATCAAAAGGAACAAAAAAGCTTCGTACAACTTTGTTCTAGGAGGTACTACTTTTTCGGAAAAAATGTAAAAAGTTGTAAGCTTTAACATCATTTTACTGGGTTAATAATATTAGTTTAATTATGTTGTTTTGTCAGAGGATGCATCTGGCCTAGCACAACAAAAATCCTCTACAACATTTTTTCGTATGATTAATCGTTTACGCGTAAAATTACGGATTCTTTTTACATTTAAAAATTCAATTTTTTTCAAAAATTTGTAAATATAAAAAGAAATCGATATTAGGCGTAAACGATAGTCCCTAATGTGTAGATCAAAAGTATCAATGGGGAGAAAATCCAAAAAATTATAGCTTTCGAATTCCAACCAATATTTGCATCTCGCAGAAAAATTGATCAATCATCACTTGACAGTTTCGATTTACGCATTACGGGACGCATTATCATTTACTAAGGTTTAAAGAATTTTTGCCTAGACCCATTTCCCATAAGGATTCTGGGTCCTTTCGACGTGATAGCATTTTAAAAAAGGTCCTTTTTTCTAATAGGAATTGTCCCACTTAACTTCTGATACCTTGTCTTCACGACAAGTATTATTTTGCCTTTTGACAAAGTTACCAGATTTTATTTTGAAAGCATATTTTGTCTGTCAGAGACTTACAGTAAGATCTATTATAATTGAGTAAGTCCTACCTAGAGATATTGAAACCAAACTTAAAAAAAAACTAGTAAGATAAACAAGTCTGGCTTGGATACCTTCCAAATATGATAATGCCCAACTACTGTCAAACAATATGTACAAAAAAAGCTGTCCTAGTCTCGAATGTCAAATTCCGGAACAAAAATCTGTAGTCAAATCTCGAGTTGATTTTTATGAAATGTCAATTTGAAGTACAAAACAACTAATATATATTTACTCAAAATTTTATTGGCATTTTTGGCCACCCTGTATATAGTGAATAGCATGCCAGATGACTAAAAAGCAAACTCAATCCATCCATCCATCCAACCATCAATCCTTCCACCATTCCCCATTTACCATTATTTTAATTAAAACTATGTTCAATATTTAATTATGCATTTACAAACAGCATTACGTAATAGGCAAAAAATTATTAAACGAGAATTGGTTTAACAGTAATCAATACAACTGATTCAATGTGTTTCTTTCAGGTAGAAACTATAGGGGATGCATATATGGTAGTTTCCGGTTTACCGGTACGAAACGGTAACAAACACGCTGGTGAAATTGCACGTATGTCTTTGGCCCTTCTCGGCGAAGTAAAAAAATTCAAAATTCGTCATCGACCTGAAGATCCTTTAAAATTGAGAATAGGTATGCACACGGGCCCTTGTGTCGCAGGCGTAGTAGGTTTGAAGATGCCAAGATATTGTCTTTTCGGAGACACCGTAAACACAGCGTCTAGAATGGAATCGAACGGACAACCTCTACGAATACATGTTAGTCCTGTTACAAAAGCTGTCTTGGATACCTTTGGGACCTTCGACCTGGAGTGCCGGGGTGAAGTTGAAATGAAGGTAAGTTATTTATTACTTTTATTGCCATCGTATCCACAGAAAGCTCAAAATAAACTAGACCACTAATGGAACATAAAATACTTCTCACAAAAAGTGGTCAATAAACTTTTCTCTAAGGAACAATAAGTAATTTCCTTTTCATCGCTCGAAACGCTTAAAATGGGAATAAACGCGAATCGTGAATCGAATACTAGACCGTTTTTACGGTTTGTAATGAAATACTACTTCTGGTTACTCTATTTTAGTTTCTCAAACCAACTTTGCTATTTTTCAATGAAAGTTTTAATGAAATAGATCTTTTTCTGTATATGCTTACGCTTCTCAGAATAAAATATTTTTTAAGAGCTTGACTCTGTACTAATACCCTATAGTTTACAAATAAGATTTTGTACATTTTTAAACATTAAATTCTAAAATACACCTTGCAACAAAAACAACCATGTACTTCTACAGTAATTCTGTGTAATTCTGAATCCAATCATTTAGGCCTTATTCTACTACTTTCTGTCAAATTTCGCAGTATGCCTCGATCACACTAACGTATCTATATGAATGTTCTTTTCAAATCTTATTTTTACTTCGACAGAAACTAAATCAAAAATAAACTATACCAGAATTATACTTACACATTACAGAATTAAACTTTAGAGAATACGCACAAGCTTATAGCTTCTGGGGCTTAGTTTTCAGGTTATGTAAATTATCTGTAGGCTCAAAAATCTTCGTGTTAAAAGCTGCCTTAGATTTCTAAAAAAATAGCGTCGGGATTCTGTCCCTGGGAAGTCACAACCCCCCCCCCACTTAATAACACATTATCAAAAAACTTTGATTTGAAAACTTATGTGTAGCCACCAAACCCTTCTACAAAAAATAATAAGGTAATTTTTTTAAAAAACATCGTGGGGGATATGGGGCGTACCGGTGAGACAACCAACCCACTTAAAAATGCATTATTAGAAAAATTTTATTCATTCAGGTTTTATCGCTGTAGTACCAAAGCTTTTTACAAAAACAGGTATAACTAGTTTTTAAAAAACACAGTATTCGAGTTTTTAAGTTACCCCATATCAGTATAATCACAATATAGAAGTGGAGATCCCGTTACTTTATGAAGCAAAACGCACTGCGATTTACGTGAAATTCACAGCATAAGTAGTTAATTTTTTTGCAGCAACCTTTACTTCAGATACCTACCCCCCCCCCCATTCCAATATTTAATCACAATAAAAAACTGAAAAATTCTATTCTTTTATGAAGGGAAATGAACTGCGATTTATGTGCGATTCATTGCACAAAATTGTGAATAAATTGCTGATTTTTGTGCAGCAATCCTACCCTAAGTAAATATAGGCAAGATCAGAATAAATAACTGAACAGTTTTGTTCCTTTGCGAAACAAAACGCATTTCCATTGAGGTATACTTTGTTGCAT
Organism: Agrypnus murinus; assembly: GCA_929113105.1. Classification (NCBI taxonomy): domain Eukaryota; kingdom Metazoa; phylum Arthropoda; class Insecta; order Coleoptera; family Elateridae; genus Agrypnus; species Agrypnus murinus. Next base: position 93,604,160 of record OV816023.1, read on the forward strand.
GAATGGCTGGTTGTTGTGCAACAAGACTTACCCCAGGAACCTACCGCTGTAGGAAGATGCAAAATTCCATTATAATGTGAATTAAAAATAAAGAGGTTTTACCTATATCCGTTTATGGGAGGAGGGGGGGTAGGATTCTGAAGTAAGGGTTGCTGCTCAATTGAATTGAACATATATCGCGGTAGATTTGGCTTCAGAAAGGTACAGGATTTTTCAATTTTTTTTATACCGATTATACCTGCATTTGTATAAGAGGGGTACTTTTCGTAGATAAGAGTTGCTGCACGATGATTTTGATAGATGCACATAAGTTACACATAGTTCCTTATGTGTTCTAATTATCTTATTAAGTGTTCTAATTTCTTATAATTAATTCACTTCTAACTTATACAACCCCAATGATGTTCTTTAAAAACTACTTAATCCTTTTTTTGTGAAAAGTTTTGGTAGCTACACATCAATTACACATAATTCGCCGATAAATCTTGAATGAATAGATTTTTCAAATAGTGTATTTTTAAGTGGAGTGGGTTGTGGCTCACTGGTGGGCCACAGATGTTTATTTACGACAAACTTGAAAAAAATCTTTGAACCTTCACATAAATTAAACTTAATTCGGATATAGTTTATTTAGCTGCTGAGGGGGGGGTCTAGCTTTACGGGCGCAGCCGGACCATGTTTTACTTTTATACATGACCTACAGTTTGTATGTGTCAAAAGACGTTTCGGTCTTTAGATACCTGCAGTGTGTATGCAAGATTTGAACAAAATTAGCAAATAATTATAGATAACACATCATCATGTTTTTCAAGATTATGTTACGTTAATAATGCGATAAGCCTAGTAGAATGAATGCCATTTCGGAGTTTAAAAAAAATTTAACCGCTTATATCCTAAGAACAGATCACTGGTGAACAGAATCGAGTATAACGAATTCAAGTATCCTTCAGAATTCAAAGGGCCAGATTTCACTACTCATTCCATTGAATCGCTTAATCACATCAGCATTAAACTAACCAAGATAATATAATCCCACTTGAACATTTAAACCGTAAACACGATACAATAAGATTATTAAATCACCGGAACACAAACTGAAAATCTTATAAAGCTTCCCTTTCTGAATTTCACTGAATGAGTAACGAGATAGTTCTCATAAACTCTCATCGACTCATATCTCGTTAAATCTAAAAGAGGTGTGATTAGCTACATTGGAAATAGTTCTAACCAATAGTCTAAATGGAACCAAATTTCCTTTCGTATTTTATCAAAAGATGCAGTTAAATGCAAAATTTCGTTAGAAGAAACGAAGTTTATCAGAATTAAACCCAATTCGTACTGGAATAATAATTGTGCTTCATAAAACATATAATGTAGTTCCGAAGGCAATATATTTAATCTTTTTTGAACATGTCAAAAGATTTGACACAAAATAAACAAACAGTTTGCTTGGAAAGGGATCATAAATTGCCGTGTATTCATAATAATAATAATTTTATAGTGTTGTTATTTTTATTCCTAGATGCAAACGGTCTACAATAAGCTATAATACGATCTGCAAATAAAAGGAGCTTTGAAATATTATTCTAGATATTCATATTCATCTCCAAGGTGAAAAGATTTAAAAAAAACAAAAATTACGGAAACGTCATTTTACTTTTCAAAAAATGAAAATGGAGTATTGGATTTACACCTATCAAATATTTATAGTTTCGAATTGGAGAATCTGAATTTACCTTAGTCCATAATCTACAACCAGCAATTATACAAGATGCGTATAAATGTGTGTCGAAAGATTTATAAATTTTGGGAAAAAAGTTTTCGGGTAGTTTGGATTTTAGAATTCTAAAAAATAGAAGATTTCCGTTTTATCTGTAATGTCTTTAAATTTTAAACTTGATCCTGCAATCCTTGAGAAAATACGATTTTAGAGTTAAAGAGAATTTATAAACGAAGATAAGTAGAGCATCGGTAGCCCAATTTAGTAGCAGCAACAATCTCGTGAATAGAAAATCACTGGTCGGAAACTTCATTTTAAATTTTTTTTTTCATGAAAAGGAGATAAAACGAATAAAGGTAGGTCGAGTTTTAAATTTCGGATAGTATTTACCAGTGCGTGAAATCATTACTTCTAAACAGTAACTCATTGCCATTACTCATTACTTGATTCGAAAAGTAATTCATTACTAATTACTTTTTTTGAAAGTAATGCATTATTTTTGCTATTACCTTTACACAGTTTTCTTCTGAATTACATAACTTATTAAATTTTTTTTCAATTAGGTATTTCTTATACCTATTCTCGTTCTTTTTTCCTATTCCCTGGGAGCCTGTGTAGTAATTTTACATGGGATAACAGCAACTCACAAAAATTCAACTATTCGTTTTTTAAAATTACTTTAACTACTTAATCTTCTAATAACTTTTTCTAAATGTTTCCATTAAAAAACAATTGTATTTAATGAAAAGCACAACAGGTTTATAATCTTCAATCGCAAAACCTTTCCTGTTTTGTATTAATTGTTTGCTGGCATGTTTTAGGTCATTCATAATATTTACAAAAGATATTTTTCAGGAATATGGTAATACAGCCGAGAGAGTATTGCTTTGGAAATTCTTTTGAAGTTTTTAAATAAACAAAGTTTTAAATCCATTCATGCCTGTAAACCACTTTGCTATTTATTAGAAAAAGTCCTGGTATTTATATTGTCCTACGCAAATTTAGTTATTTCCGGTTTTATTGAGTTATTATTGAGTAGTCATTTTCTACATCCCTGAGACTGATTATTTTTAACTGTCGCTTACATTCTGTGAAATTCCCACCTAGTAAAAGATTTTTAGTTCCAGAATTAAAATAAATGTTATTTTATAGATATATATACACAATAAATATAACAATAAAATAAATAAATAGCTTAATAAAAGTTTCACAAATTTATTTTAACTCTCCCTGACAACAGCTAACAGTTGTCATTGTCGAAATTCAGAGAATTTCGTAGCTCAATATATGCGTTTATTAAAGGTATCCTGACTTTGTGTTTGTATCTAGTTTGTCTTTGTAGTTACAAAAGTATAAGAACCTGATGTTATTTTGGGGGAATCATTGTGTAATTCTGTTCTAAAAGGAGTTTTGCGAATGAAATCTTTCTGGATGTTTATTTCTTTAACAGCGGACGTGCTCTTTACATCCTATGTCGAAATTCTGAAGTGTTTGTTTCAATATATACCGATTTACAAAAAGAACGATTCAAATGGTAAATGTCTGATTTCGTGTTTACCATTGAATAAAAACGAAAAAATACTAGTGTTGGTGTTATATTCTTTTGATTGCTAACCTATAATTCTTTTGTTTAATTAGAAAGTCAACCATTACTCATTACCTAAACATGTAATTAATCATGGTATTTATACATACTTATGTTCGTCCTATACCATATTATTTATATAAAGTGAAAATGTGCAAACTTTGAACGCTACTGGATAAGCAATATTGAAGATGGTGTTACATGCCATTGTTCTTTAGAATATAGAATAAAAAATATTTATTTCGGCAAATAAGCGTTTTATTTCTCAACATAGCCTCCTTTTAGCTCGATACATTTAGTCCAGCGTTTTTCCAATTTTTTTATTCCTTCCAAATAATAGGTTTTCTCAAGCCCCTCAAAATAGGCGTTTGTTTCAGTGATGACCTCTTCATTCGACCCAAATCTCTTACCGCTCAGCCAGTTCTTCAGGTTTGGAAACAGGCAATAGTCACAGGGGGCTAAATCTAGAGAATATCCTGGATGGGGTAGCAGTTCGTAGCCCTATTTATGGATTTTTGCCATAGTGACTACACACGTATGCACCCGTGCATTGTCTTGATGGAACAGCACCTTTTTCTTCACCAAATGCGGTCGTTTCTGCTTCAAATCAATATTGAATCTGTCCAAAAGCTCTGAATAATGTTTGCCGGTGATCGTTTTACCCTTTTTAAGGTAATCGATGTGAATGACACCGCGTGCATCCCAAAAAACTGTGGCCATGACCTTGTTGGCCGACAGACCCACCTTGGCCTTTTTTGGTGCACCCACTGTCTTGATTGTTCCTTGGTCTCTGGTGTAGCGTGATGGATCCATGTTTCGTCTACTCTAACGAAACGCCGCAAAAACTTGTTCGGATTGCGGCTGAACATCGCCAAACACTCCTTTGAAGTGGTCAAACGGTTGCGCTTATGGTCGAGTGTGAGCAATCGCGGCACCCATCACGCGGATATCTTTTTCATGTCCAAATATTCATGTAAAATGTGATGTACCCGCTCAGTTGAGATGCCTACAGCCCCAGCCACCTCACGCACTTTCATTCTCCGATCGTCCAGTATCATTCCATAGATTTTATCGGCGATTTCTGGCGTGACGACCTCTTTTGGGCGACCAGTACGTTCGGCGTTACTTGTGCTGGTACGACCACAACAGAACTCAGGAAACCACTTCTTAACCATTGAAATTGATGGTACAGAGTTCCCATAGTATTTATCAAGCCTTTCCTTGGTTTCGGTGATGGTTTTTTTACGCAAAAAATAATGCTTAATCAGCACACGAAATTCACTTTTTTCCATTTTCGTTAAAATTCACGAGGTTGTTTGCTCTTAATGGCTGTGGCAAACACAAACTAAATGGCACAGCCTTCTCAAAATGTTACAGTAGTCTATTCATAGATGGTAGTTGACGGAAGCAGTGTTGCATTTAAAGTTACTGCTCGGGAAATTCAAAAAGTCGCTGACTTATCAAACCACCCTCGTACTTTTGTCGTTCGCGCCTCCCGTCTGGGTAACTCTCGCCGAATTCCCAATTGCAGGATGACCCGGCTTTGTGGTGTGCTAAAAACGAATCCGGGGTCAGAATTGACCCATCACCCAAGGATGTCGACATAACCTCAAAAAACACCTCTAAAAATTTATAAAAATACATCTAAAAAAATCCTTGGGTGATGGGTCAGTTCTGATTCCGGATTCGTTTTCAGCACATCAAAAAACATACGGTATGGTACTTCACCTGTCAACTACAAGACTTTTTTTATGTGGGCCTGTGTTATTATTAATATTGAATCCAAAATCTGCTTATTTGATGCGACTAGAAATATTTTAAAATTGAATGTGATTATAAGTACACGATTTGCCACGGCTGTTATATTAGAAAAAAAGTTTTTTAAAAATTAAGACTCTACAGATATTTAGATAAAAGCCGTGAATTTCATTTTAAAAAGAAATCATCAAGATCGGTCAAGCTTTAAGATCTGTAAGATACTTTGAGGGGTAATTTTTCGTTTGCTCTATTCGGCGCCTGTCCCTATGTATACCGCATTTCTCGGGACGATCAGAATTCAAAATTACATACTTATAGAAATTGTTGCATTTGGTTGCGATCGTATGGGGTTTACCTATACATGCGTTATTGGAAAATTGGGACTTTGGAAAAAGAAAATATATGGATATATTAGTGGTAATCGACTAAATATCATTACGCGATCGACCGGTAGATCGCGATCGACGTTATTGACACACACGCTTTAGATGTTTAGAAGGCTGGATTATGCATCTCTCGTCCAAGAATCAACAAACAACAAAATTGTGTTTGATTTTCAGTTGTTAGAGCAAGCATCTGCAGTTCTAAAGTACGATTCATGTGCACCAAACGACTTAAGACGTCGGTAGAGGTTCGGCGCGGGGACACTTAGGCACAGGCCACTTAGGCGAAACGGTTACAGGTAAGAATACAGTGTGATCGATGAAATACAGTATTCAATAAATACGATATGATGATAAAAACAATCAATATTTGCGAATGAACAAAAGCTGGTATGCACTGCCAGATGACGTATCAATTATTACGTGAGTATTTTTTATTATTAGTGTGCTTAGTACTGCTTAATTAGCTAGTATAAATCCTTTGACATCTAAAAATGAATTTCGCCAAAGGACAGTGTTTCCTGAAGAGTCGGACCTATTCATATCCAACGTAATGGATAATCTGGAACTGAGGCTAGTGTAATTAAATCACATACACATAACTTAAAAATTTCATAGCAACCCTTTAGAAACTACTTTTTGATCGTACTGTTTAAAGCAAATGAATTTATTTTGCAATATTAATGATTTAGCGAAATAATTATTATTTAAAAATGACAGATTAATGATAGAATTATTATTAAGGGTGGAAATTTTAAGAAATTTCATTTTTTTTTTTGACGCGTATAGTTGCAAAACTAACCCATTGCTACTTTTCTTATTTTGAGTCTTTTGCATAAAGGTGTTTTGAATAGCCATTAAGTTCTGTAGAACAGGGATTCTTAACAGGGGGGCCGCGGAAAGTATTTAGGTGGACCGGAAAAATATATTAGATTTTGACATATATACAAATAAAAAAAAATTAAGTTACACGATTTTATAAGTGATCCATATGTAAGTGGCAGATGAATTTAATGACATCACAATGTTCTTAAACATGGTTAAATTAATGAAAACGTGGAACGCATAGGTAAATTTGACTCAAACAGACAGACAGACGAAATAAAACCGTGTAAATAGTTTTTATAAGTCTAGCAGATATACTTTCATTTGCTTATTTTCCAAGAAATATGTTAATTACTGACAATCTGAGAAAGCTATAAATTATCTATCTATCTATCTAAATATAAATTGTCACTATTACCTAATGGGGGAGGAGTACTGCTCGTGAAAATATTTTAGGATTTCAAGGGGGCCGCGAAAATATTTTTGGATTTTAAGGGGGCCGCGACTACTAAAAGATTAAGATCCACTGCTGTAGAAATCTTTACTATTATCAACTAATTTTGATATCACAGATTTTGTTATAAAACCGAAATGATTGTTGAGTAGGTACTATGTAAATGTTTGTAATTTTGCACAGAGTGTGTTTTGCATCTACACTATGTTACGCCTCATTTTTAAATTAGGGCTGTTTTTGTTCTGTAAAATTAAGTAGTAACTAGTGTGGATCTAGAAATTTAAATTAGTGACTATATTAAATGTCTGGTCCAATATCTTCTTACAGTAGAGTCAAAATCCGTGCAGTGGACCACGTTTTTATTTATCAGTGTTGCGATATTCAATGTTAATATGAATTTTCCATTGTCATTTAATGGTAGTAACTTGATCTTTAATTCATTGATTTTATAAAAATTTTTAAAAGTTATTAACAATAACATATTTGCGCAACGATTTAAGAAAAAATCACTTTTCTAAGCTACTAAAACATTAAAACCAAATTATTCGGCAAATCTCTGCATAAGGGAATAATTTCTAATAAGAATTTAATTTGTTTATTATAAATCACTTGCTCATAAAGAATATCATGGTTGATCAAAAATATTTACTTCTTTTTAATCTTTATTCCCTTATGCAGAGGTTTGCTGAAGAATTTAATGTTTTAGTACTTAGTTTAGAAAAATGGATTTTCTTAAATGGTTGCGCAAACATGTTATTGTTAATAACTTTTAAAAAATCAAACATGTTATAAAATCAATAAATTAAGGATCAGGTTACTACAATTAAATGACAAATGAAAATTCATATTAACATTAAATATTGTACTACTGATAAATACGTGTCCCAATTTACGATTTTTTGTCCCAGTATGTAACACTTATAAATGGATTCTGCTTAGTGCTTATATTTCAGCGCTTAAGAAAGTCAAAAAGCACTAGAATTAGGCAATTTAATCAATACAAACGAAATTCTGGAATTAACAAGGTGTGTGTACATAAAACTAAAAAATATTACAATGATAACAGAGTAGCTGTCCCAAAGAAAATCAGAAAAGTTTTTTAAATATCTGCGAAAGTTTTACTCTAATTTTCTGTAGAAAAATCTACATGCACCGAAATGTCTTTTCGTCGACGTGTGCCTGCACCCAAGTGTCTCGGTGCCAAAGTGTGCCTACGCCGAAGTGTCCCTGAGTCGAACTGTCCCGCGCCAAACTGTCTTTGTACCGGAACGGCCGCGTCCAAACCGCTGCGCCCAAATAGCCTAGACCGTTGTTAACTACATGATTATTTAGACGCGTTGTTAACACATGTGATTGATTAATTCTAAGCAAGTGTTGTAGTGTGATTGGTTCTTTTAAATCCGTTTTTAAGTTTTATCCAATCGGGTTGCTTAACAGCGTGGTCAATTTGACAACGTGGTTAACTATGCTTTATGCAATCGACCTTAGGACGTAGCATTAGAATTTATTTCTAGCTGGACCTAGAAAAGTATAATTAATACGCGTAGGAAGACCTAGGCTTGTTAACTGTTCAAATTACATGGTCTCCGCAGGCATTCGATATAACCCCACTCGATTTTTTTCTTGTGCAGTTATGTGAAGGGCTGTATTTAGAAAATCGTTTTTCTGGATTTGACAACTCTGCGACATCGAATAAAAGCTGCGCTTGAATCCGTTACTGTGGAAATGCTTTCCAATATTTGACAAGGACTTGGTTTTTGTTTGAATGTTCTTAGAGCTACGAATAGTGCACATGTCGAAGGCATTAAATTGTTACAAAAATCCCAGAGTTCAAATCTAATAATTTGTTAAAATGTTATAACTACGTACTTAAAGTTATGTATTTTCAAAAGCTTAGTATTTTATTTTCTGTGATTCTACGTAAATAAGTAACTTCTTATGCTAGTTATCTAAGTTAGTTATTTTATGAGTTACAATAAGATATTTTTACATTTCATATTTTTGGAGATATTCATGTTATGTCGTCATATAAAATTATGTAGATCGCCATGTACATACTGTTCAGATAAACAGATTCCATGCGAGAAGAATAAATTTACTGCTCTGGTACCAAAATAACATGGAATGAGCAAATACTCGAAACAACCTTTACACTTGACGTGAATTTGAAATGAAGTCAATAAATATGTACATGGCGTTACTTTGACCATTTAGGAGTTATTTTTCTAAACGATTAAACAATTGCTAAGCAAGTTAGAATCCATTAGTTCAATTGTGAAAAGTTTTAATAATATTTTCAACAGTCGATTAAACCACAATGGTTTCTAAACTTAAATTGTTTCTGACAAACAACTATTTTAGGTTGTTGTCAATTTCTTTTTTCTTTTAGTAATTTAATAAATGAAAAAAATTGTAACGGTATTGGATATTTTGTAATCGTATGCATGAAAATTCATATTATTAAGATTGGAATACTAATACATATAAAAAGGTGTAACATCGTACAAATCGATTAAGTACTTTATGAGAGTCAGTTTATCGAAACGACGCCGACGGCAAAAACTGACAGTGCCGTTTATTTATCAATGAATGAAATTTCGTTTATGGGCTTTGTTTGCAAACTTTAAAATTTTGTTGATACATATTTGAACGTGTCATCAAAAAGTAGAATTTGGAAGGTATCTGTTATCTCTAACAGTTTCCGAGATATTCCAGAAAAACTACTTAGAATATAAACGCAATTACAGCCTTGGTAGTGTAATGTCTAGCGTGCTGGACTTTCACCCAAGCGGCCCGATATCGATTCCCGGTGCAGTTTTCCTTAGCTGTGACACAAATGTGGGATTTGCGCTGTTCCATCTGTAAGTCGGCTGCAGCCACACGTAGGGCCTACATAATAATAATAATAATCGCCCCCTCCCTCCCGCACAAGCTTATAGCTTCTGGGCCCTGGTTTTCTGGTTATGGGTTGTAGCAATTATTGTTATTATTATTATTACTATTAATTCCCTATGCTCATATCTAGGATATTCATGTTGGCTTCTAAAAACTATCTTTATATAATGCATTATCTTTCAGTCTACTCTAGTATATGTATAAAAATAAACAGAACAAAACTAACCGGTTCGATCAGTTTTAAAAGTTTTGTTACAAAGCTTGCAGTAGGCGCAAAATGGATCTTTATAATCTTAGAGGACCGAAGGATCTGTCAATTTTTATTGAATTTTTTGAGCACACATTTTCCAGTGAATATTTTACGGCAATATTGAACATTTCTAAATTAGTGATGACAAAACCGACATACTAACTCGAAACACTTGTCAATTAATTTTCACATTAATTTTCGTATTCAGTGTTTGAAAGTCTGTCTTTATTCAATTAACTTAATCAAAGGAAGAGAGCCGAATGTTTTAGTCTCGTTTCACAGAAGCTCTGTGTCACACACTACACTCGCGTCATTACTCTATACTCTTTGAAAAGGGAAATGGGAAAATCAGATTTTAACATCAATCAATCAAAAAAGTGTAGCGCATCATGCACGAGCTTCTCTGGAGGTGACCCAACGAAGAATGCATCTAAAGTTCAACGAATAATTGAGTCATCCATTTCCAGAACCTCAAGTGGATTTTTTTTTTAAGTTTGTTGACGAGTTGATCTGCATCAGAATTTTATAAGGAATCGATCTGTGAAATTATTTTGTTTCTAAACCCATCATTAAAAATCAACAATAATGTTCGTGTTTATTTCCAAAACCCCCTATGTGTTGGTGCAATACTGTTCCAAAACCCGCCATGTTTCAGGAAAAAAAGCTATATAGCAAAAACCACTAACTGTAATTTAAAATAGTGTTGCGTGAAATTGATTTCCAAAACCTGCTATTGCAATTTTCACACTATTTAGTAACTTTAAATAATCTTGGATGGTAAATCTGTTGTACTTTATTAACTAACATTAAAAGAGTGAATGTAATTTGTGTAAGTGCCTATTCCTTATTGAAAAACAGTAAGAAAATAGATATAGGATTAGAGGATGCTGATCGTGAGTTAGTCTATTGGTTGGTATATGACAACCACTTCCAAGAAAAGAACGCAAAGAAATTGTGTCGAGCTATCATATTATAACCAATCAAGGTTACGATAGCATTTAATTAACGTGGCCCACCTCCCTTTAAGGAATCACGAATTAGGATACTCTCCTGGCTAGTACCGGTGGTGCTACAAACATACTCAGCCGTCGGGCTACTTCTCCAAAGAGATGGAGGGGCCCCTAATCTATCTTCGGACTTTTCTCACAACTTAGTGGGGCCACTGCCCGGCCAAATCCAACCTCAATGTGGCTGGGCTTGAAACGTTATGCCAACCTGGCCTACCAAGTTACAGGACCTGGTATGCCCTTGTCGGGGCTTCGTTTAATTCTACCTAAGTAGAATCCCGGTATATATGTACATGTTAAGGTAAAGTTGTCTTGAGTGTGAGAGGCCAAACACCCCTTGCGTAGTGCGTAGTGGCTCTAGACGATTTCTGTGGATTATACGACGGAACTGCACAGTCATACTTGTTGCTACATGCGTTACCTGTCTTTCGGCTTATGATCACGTTTTCAGAGTTTTCTCCTCAACGTTAATGCGTATTTCACCGAAAAACACTTTACTTTCTAACTACAGCCCGTTGCCCAAGTTTAGGCTGGTACCTCCTCTTATCCGACACTTCTAGCGACGGCCTGTGGCTTGTAGCCATTCTCAACCTGGGATTGGATCGACTACATTCAGTTCTATGGGCGAACGCCGTGTGGTCTTCACCCGGGCTAGTCTAGGATACTAGTTTTTACTGGATATTGCACAGTCACAGCATGATTCTCATACTTCCGTCGCTGAACACAACTACCTGGTGGCATGTAATTACACGTCTCTATCACACATTACTTTCTGACTGTATCGTCTATTACCTACGTCTAGGCGGGTGCCTCCTCAGGTCTCGTCTCGGATCCTAGTGCAAACCAACCTACGAAACCGCAAGCGACGGCCTGTGGCCCGTTTTTATTCCAAACCTGGGATTGGATAGACTACAGTCAGTTATATGGGTGAACGCCGTGTGGTCTGCACCCAGGCTAATCTCGGATACTAGACAAGCCCAGCACCTCAAGCGACTGCCCGGACGTCATTAGACTTAATCTCCACGTTCCTTCCAAGGAAGTAATTGAGGTACGCTCAATCAGCGCGCATATGCTTAGCATATGCTCCCAGTAACTCACCGGTCGGAAGGAGGTTGCCTATCCACCCTCTACTGGCTCTCAAGGTCAGTATCGGAGCGATAAACGTGCTCACCCGTCGGAACCCTCTCGTCCTATTTCAAACGAGCGCAGGGTTCCTAATCCAGCATTAGGAGTATTCCCTAACCTAGGTTAGGTACATCCGAACCCTCCAGCCCTTTTTCATGCTTTCACAAGTTCGTTCACCCAGCCTTAGTTGGGGCCACTGCCCGATAGACTCCAACCTCAGATGTGGCGGGACTTGGTTTTTAAGCGGTTTTTCCACCCCGATCTCCCAGTTATAGGCCTGGTATGCCTCTGACAGAGCTTCGTTTCGAGGCTGCTTCATACGGCCGATCGAAGCTGCATTCCGGTATGTACACGTTAAGGTGAAGTTGTTTTGAACGTGAGAGGCTAGGTATCTCCGCATCAACGTCCCTTAAGTGTAGGTCTCTAGACGATTTCTGAGAATCCGACAACTGGAACTGCACAACCAAAGTCGGACCCCCATACTGTCACCTCCGCAACGCTACCTGGTGGCATGCAGTTTCTCATAGATCAGCGAGCGAACTCCCTGGCGGTGATAAAGTTCACTTGATTCTCCTCCATTAGTGTAGGTCAGACAGCGGGATACTTAGCTCCATAAAAGACCCTGACCACAGGTAAGAATCAAACCACTCACGCCGGACCCTCTTGTTAGCAGAGCTTCCTCCGCAACGTTCTAGAGTCATCATCGAGAAACACTTAGGTGTAAGTCTACCACACACTTCTTTCTGATTGCGTCATCCGTTATCCAGACAAACCTGGAATTGGGTAGACAACGACCAGTTCTAAGGGTGAACGCCGTGTGGTCTGCCCACTAGTCTGCAAGCTAGTCTCGAATCCTAGTGCTTCCCGACACCTCTACCGACTACCCTCCCTCCATCTATAACGACTGCTTGTCCGTTCACCCTGAATTATAATCCTACCCTGAATAAAGTGTGACAGTAAAATGTATCAATTCTGAAATATACTTACTTAGTATAGAGTAAATAATTCTAAAATAGTTTATCAAACTTTTCGCAACCGGTCCCCCAGTATACATTAAAGTGTACACAGTCATATATTTTGAATTCGAAGAATATCGAATTGTAAATAACGGAAATACATTTTTAAAAACAATGTTTATTAACAATTTGCTTTATTTCATCTCTTTATCGTACCACACTGTACTAACACAATTATATAACCACTGAAGGCAAAATTTAATGAACAATCGAGTAATTTTGTTTTAATAATAGTAACTGCAAAATTTGCGATGTCTTGGTTTTGTTCACGATTCTGCCGAAATGATCTTTACTATATTCAAATATGATGTCTAAAACAACATTGTCTAAGACAAACAATAATAATCAAAAATTGTTTTACTGCAATCCTAAATCCTAAATTGATTGCAAGTGCAATTCATTTCAGTACATTTCACACGTTTTTCTTTAACTTAATTATTTCTTCTGTAGTGTTTCAAAGGCAAATAGGTTAAAAAATTCGACTATAACCAGAAATCATAGATCTCAGCACGTATAATAGTTATAGACGTAGCCTAAACACCATAAACTCCTCTCCATGGACTGTCTACTAGCCAAAATTAGAAGAACTGTTAACGCTACAGATTAGACATCATTACTGTATATAGCCTACATCATAGATAGTACACTGAAAACTGTAGATTATCAAGTATAGATTAGAAACTATTGGATAAAGCCTATGCTCTGTAATCTGTGCTGGATTTGTTATTGACTATAGGCCTACTAGATGTACTACTGTCTATTGGCTATAAACTACGGACCTCGAACTATATTTCTATGGGATATGTTGAAACTAACTGCTGGATGGACCATAAGCATAACTTGCGCTGTGACTGGGTGCTGAAACACGTACTAGGTTATGTAGCTTTATAATCACGTTTGGTTCGTCTATTCTTGAGTATGGAATATGCCACTATGACATATAGGCTATGCATTAATGATTCGAACGCTGACTAGAGGCTATAGAGAATCCTTAATTTACGTGAGATTTTAAAGATTGAAACTTGAAAAATTAACAATATCATCAAAATATTATTTTAACAAATGGGGTATTTATTGAGTATTAGGTATCTCGAGCTTTTTCGGTCGCCAGAACTTTGTTAATTAAAACCAAACTTGATTTTGAACAATAGATAGGGCTAATGTTAAGATACTGTACATCGTAGACCCATTGGGGTTTCTTAACGGTACCTTTTAAGCCTCTAAGTAAATAGTCTGTAAGAAACCTTGCAACAAGAATTTGCCATTGTTATTTCATTGGTCATTAGTGTGACAACTGCTGTTCCGGCAACCGACGATTGTCATCGAATCATTCTTTGTTGGTAGAGACGTTGATAACTGAGCTTATGTGAGATTATATTTAAAATTTCTTTTCTAAAGCTACGCATTAGACAGATAAAATAAAAATGATTTTTTACTTTTAATGGAGTTCTCGTATACGTAAGCTTAAAATGCTGTAAATATCCATTAGACTGAAGATCAATACCATGTAGTTACAAGTCACGTTTGTTTAAAGGTGCACAATTCCAAGTTTCGTTAACAAAGAAATTTATGCGCTCGAAAGAGAAACCATCCATTATCATTCTAGAGGTGACTTTTTCGTTTGCGATGTCCATCGTGAATTGCGTGCTTAAGCACCATTAATTGTTTGCGTAGATTTTCTTTCATGGAGGCAATCTTTTTATCAAAGAAGATAATATTCTAATATCTGTTATTTGTGACAAACAAATTGTACCAATACCATTCGTTTAATTTTTTTAAAGCTAAAGCAATAAAAAGTACTACACATACAACATGTCCGATAAGCTGTTGTCCCGGAATCTTATTTTAGTGCTCCAGGCGTTGTTATCGCATTTTGTTTTTTCCGTATGCAAAGACGGCATATTATATTGGCTGCGATAAAAAGGTTGATATTTCTAACAATAAACAACCACGCATCTTTTTTTTTCTCTGTGCTTAACTACAAGTGGGACGATGTGTAGTAAAAATATTTTATTGAGCGTTATTCCCACACAAAAAGCACACAGTCAATAATACTCTATATGTGTTACATCTATAGGTATATATGGTATGTTTAATTGCTACTTAAAGTTTTTGCACAAGTAATAATAATAATAATAATAACTTAAAAATCTACTATCCAAGATGCTTACATATTTAGTTACTTTTCACTGGCCACAATTTCACACTTATTAAATTAAACTTAGTGTATTTATTTAAAATATCAGAATCCTTCAAACTGTAACGTCCATCACTATCGTGCCCAAAACGAAGCTGCTATAGCCCCATGCTTGTAGTCGCATCAGAATGGTGGCCCACCAATGGAAACACCATATGGTGGAAGGTCAGGCGTCTTGATAACGAGCGTATCCAAATCAACACCTAACAGCCAAGATACAATAGAAAATAACAACCATAAGATGACACAACTCTGTGTACTCTGTTATTTCGTCCTCGCCATAGTGAAAGTAACAAATCGATTCTAACAAAACAGAACAAATGCAAACCAGTCAATGAATAGTGCAAATGCGACCAAATGGCACGTCTGAAAATGGCAGACATTATTCTAGCCAATGTTGGTTTGGTTACCTTCTTATACCTATTCTTATTATATACCTTCTTCTTTACCGTCGACTTCGTAAATACATATACATTACAAAATCCTCTTCCGCTTCACTGGAAAAGAGATCTTCTTCACTAGACATCTCGACGATGATTGACCATTATTGTTGTATGCGTGTCGCGACATGTGAACCTATAGATGTTGAATATATCTGTTTTTGTAGAATCGTCTGCATATCGTGTTGATGTGGTGTAGCGTCGTGAGGATAGGGGCTTAAGCGTCGAGCTAAAAGCTTCACAGAGTAGATATCAGCGCTCACATCCCTCCTTCAATCACTTAATTTTTTCTTTACTTTTTTATTTATTGACTGATGTACATTCCGATTTAAGGGATACGGTGTACGAGCCCAGTTACACATGAATTTGTGGGATTGGACCACTTCATGTTTCTGTAATTAATATTTATTATTCAATAAATAATTATCAGTAATTATCATAAACGATTATGTTTTTGATTGTGCCTGATATTAGCTCGAGGCAAATAAGTAAATGAAGAATCTGATCACGAGGGTGAGAATGTAAAATACATACCAAAACACGCGGTGATCATCTGCAAGCCATGCTGTGATTTAAATGATAAGATAAACAGTAGACGCACTTGAAGGATTCACTAGTGACACAAACTGATTTGGATAAATTAATTAGATATAGCAGTAAAATCTGTTGATTCTAGCGTACGCCGCCGACATCTTTAACACGGACAACTTACACTCTTAAATTGTTTATCTTATCTTACCCTAAAACGGTATTATTTAGACAGCTGTGTATCACGCATTGACCTAGATTCTTTAATTTCTTGTTAAGGTATACAAATAAATTACTTTAAGTCGAGATGAAGTTTACAAACACAAATTAAAAAACAAAATTTATTGTGTGGTCCAATTCATGTGCAACTGAGCTCATAGAATATTAATTTGATGCTATTAGATCCAAAACGATAGGCATAAGCAATAAGTATGCCAAATGGTTGGGATTTGAGATATCTGCCCAAGTGCCGTGCCCCCGTGGTCACTTGTACAGTTACGACAAATAACGATATCTGCGATTTTTCAATTTAACGCAAAAACTTTAGGATCAATACCTTCAAAAATCAATAACCACCTTCTTCATTTCTTATATAATTCATATTCATATATAAGGAAATATTTCGCACTTAACATCTATAATTTTTGCAATATAATTACACGCTTCTACTTCCCACACCAAACCAGTTATGCGATTTAGATAGTTTTAGTAAGTTCTTTTCTAAGCTTCCTACACCAAAAATCTGTCGCAAGTCCTACTATATCTACTTGCGCAACGGTTTTGCTGTGAATGTCAATGCGTTTTATGCCATAAATAATAAATAGAAATTCGATAAAAAGGTTGGTGTACTGTATCAAAATAACAATAAATATTTTGGAACACAAAACTTTTTTTATTGAATCCTTACATATTAATATATAAATCGATATCGCATAGTACTGCCTACAATTTTAAAATATTTACTAAAATCACGTTGTATAGGATGAATGTTCAGCTGATTTTTTGATGATGAAGCACTTTGTTTTTTATGCCTCAATTATTGCAAATTGCAGGTTTCTTCAACTTCATAAATAGATGCGCTTTCTAAAGCACCCACTCTCTCTCTCCTGACGAAGGGGGATACAAAAGAAAAAAACTTTTCCCAGTAAATGTTTTCAATTTAAGAGATTCAGTTTTTCAGAACTTTCTGTACGGCACCAGGTACATGAAACTAGAGATGGCTAGTTTGAGTACAGGGCAGAAGAGTGAGTCGATAAGGGTTCGGTCTAGTTCCACTGGGAAATCACTAATTATGTTTATTGAATTAATGCATAAGTCGAAATAATATATCTAATTAGATATAATTATTTAATTAACCAACTACTACTTACTTCCTGCGTTACACTGAACGAAAAACGCACGTATATACAATGAAAAAGTTCATTAGGCTAATGAATCGATCGTTATTTTCGAGTCGATGAAAAAAATTCATTGGGTCAATGAAAAAATATTTATTGAATAATGATCAACATTTCAATATATGTATTAATAAATATTGTCCTTTGAATTAAATAATGCACTATTGATGTAATGAACGAAGTTTATTGGGACAATTAATGTATGCAAGGTCGTAACGAACGAGTTCATAAGGATAATGAACTAGTTCATTGGAACAAAGGATATCATTCGTTGATTCAATGAACAGACTTCCATATGCTAATCAACATGTTTTCATTATATCAATGAAAACTAAATGAAAATTAAAATTAAATGAAAATGAAAATTAAATCATCAATTAACGTTATTTGTCTAAGAACGACACTTTATTGGCTCCATGAAATCCATTGAGGTAATGAAAAAAGCCGATGATCAGCTTTTATTAATATTATGAACAATATTTCTTTCAGTGTAATAGGTGCTCTTTTATGAGGGGGCGTCTACTATAGCTACCTACTAGAGCAAAAGCCCTAGTAGGTAGGTAGAATCAAAGTTACTTTTTTGGATAAAACTAACGTTACAAACCAGAAAATGACCGCATTTTTCACCAATTACAACTCTGTGGCTATGAAACACCAGAAACCTTCAAGAGATTTCAAGATTTGTGCTTGCGTTGTATCGAATCCTGGATTCGCATGCGATGTATCATGCAAGTGGTCTTGTCACGTAGGCAGCCGCTGCATAGACGAGTGTAACCTTGGTAACATTTGCACTGGACGGAACGCAAGTTGAGAATTATGAAATTTTTCAATTCTAAATAATTCCGTTTGTGACACTATGTCACAACAAGTACATCAAAATACTATCAAGTCAATCAACCCTTATTAGTATGGAAAATAAGAAAGCGCGCAAAATTGATATCGAAAAATTAGTAAAATAATTTGCAGATGTAAATACATCTAGTGAAAAGACACTCCTTGTGAAACATTGTGTAAAATAGTTTTTAAAAATTCTATTCTATTTTAATGCTTGCAAATATTATCTAGAATGCTCTACACGTGTTTCGGTTTCTTAGAGCTTTTTCAAGAGTTTACATAAGAGCAACTGAAGGGAATTTTTCAGAGAAGTGGCCGGCTTGGGTTGAAAACCATTCCTTAAAAATCTACTTATTAGGTTACCATCTGTTTTTAAAAATGTCTTAGAAATTAAATCTATGATGGGGGCGTTCATGAAACGTGTGAAGCAATTCGCTATAAATGTGTTATTATTATAGGATTTTTTTCTAACATTTAACATCTTACCTTCCTTTTGCACATGCAATAAGTCTATTTAATTTATATCTACGAAATGATTGTTAATACGATGGCCGGCTATTCTAGACAATGTCTTAATTATATAAAACCTCTACTACTATTACAAAAGTTCCGCTAAGTTTCTACCACTTTACCATTACCATTACTGTCAATTAGTAATTTTCCTATATTATTTTTATTGGCACAAAATGTATTACAATTTGGTGTATATAAATTGTATTGTAAAGACTATAATCGTTTTATATCGGGCAACGTGGTAGAAACTTGAAAAGACGACTAGTGGTACACAAACGAGCTATTTTATATGATACAAAATCACCTGGAATAGCCGCCCATAGTATTGAGAACAATCATTTTGTAGAAGTAGATAAAATAGATTTATTGCATGTGCAAAAGAAAGGTTAGATTTGCTGAAAAAGTAATTTATTTAAATTAAATAGAAATAAATTTAAATTTTACAGAAATCAAAATGTAAAAAGATCTAACGTCTAGCATACTTAAGTGAAATTGACGCATATATGGCGTCATCGTACTGAGACATTAGGAGGTGATTATCACGTCACATTTACGTCATACAACTACAACATTTACGTCACTCAATCACCAGTTTTTCATACAATTTTCAAGTACTTTTTGCTAGCTGGCAGCCGTAGAAAACGTTATTAAAAATTTAGTTTCATTTATATCAGCTGTGTTCTGATTTTCCTTTACAAATCTATTATTGATTTGGAAACATTGGATTTACTACCAGAAGAAATTGTAATTCGACTGATTCTAAAATTGTCTGTGGCTGATATAAAAAGTTAAACAGATTTAAAAGTGTTGAAAGTTTATTGATTATCGGTAGACCGAAAAACTGTATACGTAGAAGTATAAAAGCACATGTATACATTTATATGTATACAGAGTGTCCCATTTAAAACTTTGTAGAGGAATGACTCTTGAATGAAAGCTTTTGAATAATTTCCGCAATATGTTCGCATCATATATTCAGAATAAATATTTTATTATTTGTTTTCCTTAAGTTATAGCTTATGGATTTACTGAATACTTTACTTACTTACTGAATTATGGCTTACTGAATATGTACATTCTCAGTCAAATAACTACGGATTTTACGGTTTAAACTTCTGTAGAAATGTTTAGCATTAGGAAAAAGTTTAAATGCGCATTTTTATTTGTTGCTTTAAAATTTCAATAAGAACGATTGACACTTCCTACATTCATGCGAGCAAACTCGATATACGATTCTATGTGATCTTTAACAAATATTTTCTAAGGGTTGTTGAAATGATTTCTAAAGTTACTTCTAACCCAAATATTCCCTGGAAACATCTGAATGAACTTTAAGCACACGCTATGAATGCATTTTGCTTTATTGTATGAAAATGTAGAGAACCATCCATCCATCTAATCTATTTTTATGAAAAAAACAGTCAATTGAACTTTTTTACAAAATATGTGATTGAGCTCTACCTAAAATTTTTTGTGAAGCAGAAACTCTCAAAATATTACAGTTTCTTAGTTTAGAATTTAAATTCCAATAAATATTTCAGAATGACAAATGATAAAATCCAATAAAGCAATATTATGCATTCCACATACCGTACGAAATTGCTTTTATTTTGAAAATTTAATAAATATATTGGAAACCGAGCTCAATTGTAAAAACGTACATATGTGTATGTGTCTTAACCTATACGTAAAAGATATTCGCAAAAAATCGCATGCTAGAAATTTCATAAACCAATCAAATGTTTAGAATATACCGATTTTATTTTGTTCATGTTCAGTAACAGTTGGGTTATTCCATGCCAAATCATCACAGCCACCACCCGATGTTCATTTAGTAGGATGGTAGAGTACGTAAAGTAACTTACGTCTATAAAGTTATAGCCCTCGGTGATACATAGTATTTATATAGCAGGGCTGCAAATATGATAAAAAATGTAAAATTTACGCTTTCAAGATGAACAAAAACAATTCATAACTCCGCGTCGAATTATTGTAGAACTTTTATCTTAGGCTTGTTTTAAAGCTAATATAGCATAGTTTTCATAAAAAATTGTTTTATAATAAAATCATTTTTTTCAGTTTTTCATTCCAAGGGACCTTGAATATCTAAGAAAGTGTACCTTCAATTTTTTTAGGAATAAAATATGTTATACAGCTAGTTGCAGTCTCTCTTTGGTGTAAGTTTCATTTTGGGAAGACTTTGGGAACAGGAGTAAAAAAATATAGTAGTTACACGCTTTTTACACAAAACATGCATCTGGCAGTTCAGACAAGAGTATTGTACAGTGGCGTAACTACTGCCCCCGCAGACATTGCGATGCGGGAGGCGCAATCCTCCGAAGGGCGCTGCTTTCGTTGGGAATGGAAATGTCTCCATGCTCGTGTAAAATTAATCCTCTCGCTCGAGAATTATTTTATACTTTTTTTACACCCTGTATAGAAGAGGCTCAAATGTAAGTCTAGCAGGGGCGCGCAATCTTACGTAGTTACGCCACTGGTATGATAGCAGGCATTTAGTATATATTTGTGCAGATACCTGCAAATCTTATCTACTAAGACAAGTATAGGTATGATGCTATACCTGTACCTGCAGATACAGGTAGGTATACAGGGTGTCCCAGCCAAAAATAACACATTTTAACACCGAAAACCGATTAAACAAAATCGATTAAGTTTTATTTTGCGTTAATTACTACAGGATGTTATATAATAATTGCCTATTCTCAAAGTTAAACTCTTCTACCTTTCAAAAATGTATAAATTCTTAACTTGCTCTTTATGATTAGATAAGTCATTAACATTTATAAGAAACGGTGTATGGAAATATACAAAATTGAAAGAAAATGGGAAAAACACAACTTTAAGTTTTGTCCAGCTAAATCTTTTAATATAAGTTATTTTTTAGGTTAGGTTAGGTTAGGTAAAAAGTTAGATTAGAATTTATGTTGAAGGTTAGATTAGAGGTAAGATATGTCGTACATACAAAAGTACATAAGCACATTAGCAATAAGTACACATGTACATAAGTAGGGAAGGTATGGCTGTGATGGCACACTTTTTGTTGACGTCCTGGAACTTCCGTTAAATTTGTAATAATTAAGATCTAATTGCATAAATATGTGTAATGAAGTGTTTACTATGCGTAAACATATAGATTATTTCTCAAAATTTACATATGCCGGATAAAATTAATATCTTGCAAATTGTTCAGTATGCCATCATATCTGCACATGTATGGATATGATGGCACATCAATAACTTTCAATTTATTTTGAAGTATGGTTATAATTTACATTTTTCACAAAAAAACGTTTTATTAAGTTAACATTGTTAATTTATTATACAAAGTCATTTTAGAAAAAATATATGAAAAAGTAAGTGGCATTTAGGATACAAAATTTGAGTTTGGCAGTGCTGAAAAGTAAAATATTAAAAAAGTAATTAAAAAAATGTCTTTATGACATAGTCATCGAAAAATAAATCCATTGCAAACCAATCAAAACGTAGGTAATCCATCTTAGTCACTGCATAATTCACAGGTGAACATCTTAGTTTTTCTGTCGATACCTGCACATTCATTGTGGTAGCATTTCTTGCATTTCTGGCACTGGATCCAGAGTTCCTTTGACTTGGATAAAGAAAATAAACCATTGTAATATATGCCAGCCACGTCATCCTCTTCGTCATTAGCTGCAAACGGTTCTTCTGGCTGAGTATCATCTTCCTCTAGTGTTAACACTTTCTTTATAGAACGAGCAGATCTTCATCGTTCAACTATTTTTTGCGTTTGCTGTCTTTATGATAGGTGTTGTATTTAGTACTCTCACCTCACGTTCTTTCTTTTTCGTTTTTGCCTCAAAATCACTTGCGGAATGGGAAATACTTGTGATACTGGCAGCCTATGCCATCATAGCTGAAATCCACATACTTGAGAAAATTGCATGCAGTACGGCAGCCATGTATAGAAATGCCGCGCAAACAAGGCGCATCGTAGCTTAGACACAACGGAACGTTTTAGTTGCTATAATAACGATAAAAACGATAAACGATAACAAGTTTTATAACTTAAACTATGACAACCGAAACTGCACAGTGAAGATTTTGTATAATACTACCGAAGTACGGCACACACGTCTGTATTGCTGCTTGATAAGAAGCTGTAAAAACCAAAGGTGTGCCAATATAGCCGGTGTGCCATCACAGCCATACTTCCCCTACTCAAGTACTATTGGTTTCATAATGATCTAGGATTACTAAGGTTAATATGATGCTAATTTTTAATATAATTTTTTCCTATGCATTTACACTGAAAAAATCATATTAGCCTTGCTCTCCTAGATCATTACGAAATAAATAGTACGTAAACTGAAAAGAATTAGCGGAAAGTAAAACTTAATAGTGAAAATCACATAATTCCATCTTATTTTGTTTAATCAGTAGTCAGGTGTTAAAATTTGTCACTTTTCGCTGGAACACCCTGTACAGCTACCTGTATCTGCATGTACAAGTACAACATCATACCTATACTTGTCTTAGTAGATAATATTTGCAGGTGTCTGCACAGTTAGTATATGCCAAATACCTGATACAATACTCTGGTCTGAACTGCCAGGTGCATGTTTTACGTAAGAAGTGTGTAACTGTCATACTTAACAATTCTTTACTCCTGTTCCCAAAGGCTTCTCAAAATAAAATAATAAAACACTACACCAAAGAGGAACTGCATCTAACTGTATAACATATTGTATACTTAAAAACATTGAAAGTACACTTTCTTAGATATTCAAGGTCAAAGGTCAGATCATGTGACCTTGGAATGGAAAACTCAATATTTTATTATAAAACATTTTTTTATGAAAACTATGCTCTATTAACTTTAAAACAAGCCTAAGATGAGAGTTCTACAATAATTAGAAGCAGAGTTATGAATTGTTTTTGTACACCTCGATGGTCGGGTTGAAAACTTTAGTATCAAAAGAATTTAATAGATGCCACATTAATTACCTTTTATATTTAATGCTGCTTCACGGTCTCCAATTGTAAAGAATCCGTAGATAAATGTCGGTGAGACCAAAATTACGCGAAATGTGTCTATTTTACTAGATTATTCATATGTGCATGAATTGCAATCAATATTTCGCTAAAGAAATTTTAATAATATATTTAATTAAAATATTTTGTGCGTAAACAATGTGATGTCTCATTCCTACCTCTTAATTGCTACGGATATTGTTGATAAATCCTAACCAAACAATAGCTTAATTATAAGGTATTCTGTGGTATCCTTTTTAATTAAAACATAATTCAACTCTTTACTAGATGCTTTGTTGTAGCTTTTTACAGATTAAGAAAATGGTTTTATAATAGCTCTTCTGTTTTTAAACTAAGCTGCATCTACTGAATAAAAAATTGCGTTTGGAGCTTTAAGCTTGATTTTCGTATAGTAACTTAATTGCGATTTAATACGGGATTCATGCAACACAATCTATTTGGGACTCATTTGCTTAATGTGGGTTGAAAAATTACAAGAAAATTTGAAAACTATGCAGAAAAAGCTCATTCAAGATATTACTTTATTTCTATCCCATTATACGTTACTGAAGCAGAAACTAGGACACAATCTGCATTTAAAGAAACTTCCCCGTTCAATTAGATTCAGTGGGATGATGAAGAATATTGAAGCTGATGTTTCTGTTGCCAATAGACGTGATTCATACTACATTGATGAACAAGAAAAGAGAACCAATTGATGACCATGTAGTTTTTTTCATGTTGAAAGACAACTTTTGTAATTTGTAATTTATTTAGAGTGGCGTCATAAAACCACTGTTTTGTGTCTAACTTTACCACTGTGAGTGCATTGTTAACTATTAACCAATCATACTAAAATACCAAATAGCTAGTACTAGTCTGCTACCAGAGACCTGTCAGTACTACATTAACACACAATTTTGATAAGGAAAAAAGTAATTTGTTTCTCATCTAGATCATTAACTGCATAGGAACGAAGATATTCTACAGTAGAACAAGAATACCTGGCAGTACTTTGAGCATAAGAAATTATTTTATTATCTGAAAGGATTTCTATCTTATTGCTATATACCGATCATTAGGCTTTGTTTTAAAGACACAACTCGCTAGATAGGGGATAATGGCTAACCTATTTAATCAATAATTATATTGAAAATAAAATTCAAATGTTCAACAATGTGTCAAAAATCGATTATATCAGCTCTGCCTTAGAAAAGAATAACTATTATGCAAATCTAATTTCTACAGTTATTATTACTGTAAATTTTGAACTTTGGTAACAATATAGAATGAAAAGAATAAAAGAAATACTGGAAGTCTTTCCAAAATGAAGAGTTGATGGCAAAAAAAATTATAAATACAGTAAATATTAAATTTCGTAATAGATCAAAGATAAATATTACACTGAACAATAAATTTCTGCTCCCGGAAAAATTTTTTTTTCGCAATTTTTTATCGATTTTGGGCTGCAGAATACGAATTGACCATAAAAATGCTGCATTGATTACGGTTTACTCAAAATTTAAAACGATATGTGAATACGGATTTAAATGCAATTAAGCAACAGAGACAGTAATTTACCCACCATACTGAAAACTTGTTAGTAGAGCTGTAGGTCACTCACAGCACCGTAATTATCTGAAAACAAAATGTGGAAGTGCAAAAGAAATGTACTTCAAAGGGCGTTTTGCATCCCATTTATTTATAGACGGACAATAAACTTTCCACCAGTTCCTTATAATTTTCAGACCGGTGTTCAAATGCCTTATCATTCAGCGACTCACGAATCAGGAGTACAATAAAAATTATTTCGTTAATTTTAAACTCGCTTTTTATTTGAAAACTTACAAAATTCCATTAAACTCATCCATACTATTAAATTGCATAACTTATACGTAAACCAAATATGTAAAGCCAAATCAGTTCATTAACTGAAGTAAACGCTGAAATGTCTAAGTCACTCTGTTGCATATACAGGGTGTCCATGTAGTACTCGGTCTTATATTATAGATTTATCTTTATCCAAATAAAAGATTCAATTAAAGGAATGTTAATAAGGTTAAAGAAGGCACAGTTTAAAAACTAGTGACACATATACAGGGCAGGGCGTCTCAAAAAATATGGTAATTTTTGGAATAAAAGCGTATTTTTTTACTGGAACAACCTATATTTTCTCGTTTCAAATGAAGCCGCTTTAGGTTCTGTTGTTAACCTTAGATGTTTTTTGCCTTTGGATGCGACGTTGCCAATTATGATTTTTTGGGTCAATATCAAGCCTTTATTTAAATTTTAATGTCTACGATATCGTTTGTTGATTTTTTGTAAAACTTTGGGTGAGTTTTAAGCTAGGATCAATTTACCCCAAGCAAGTGTTGGAAGTAAGTTTTTTATACAGGGTGAATAAAATAATTTTTAAATATTGATATTTTCAAATCCATTGTTTGCAATTTTTTAAACAGAACATCTTGTATTTTATGATATGTATCAATGGTATTTATTCTTATTTATTTTGATACCTATAAGTTTACTTTTATCTTTAATAGTTTAAAAAATCGCGATTTAAAGAAAAATGAGGCATACCAACATATTTACCCCTGGTATGCTCAATAATGCCACTGTGCAACGGTGTTTTTGCTTCCTGGCTCTGATTAATTGTTTCTGGTCCGATATCAGCTACTGATGACAAAAGTAACTCGAGTAACGTACCATATAATCACACTATAGATAAGATCATGTTACATCAGAATTGTTTAGGATTGTGAGCACACGATATCAAATTTCATTTTCCTGATAAGTCTACGTTATCTCTATGAGAACTTCTTTAGCATTAACTCTCTCATGACCATGAGAACTGTGTAGGCAGATAAGATTGTAACACTGTATAAATACCTCTGTTTTAATCTTAAGTCTGCAGTCTTTATTAATCTTTATTCAACTCACAAGTCTCTTCAACAAGTGTTTATCCAGAGTGAGTATTAAACTAGGTGTGGATTTTAAAATTGTCCTGCTAGTAAAACATAAAGGCTCATTCGAGTTTTAATTAATTGTTTTGTTTAATGTCATTTAAATGTGAATTCTAAAATTGTTCTGTTAAGTGTGTTAATTCAAATCTAATTATTTAAACTCGTCTTAAACTCATTTAAATAATACCTGACAAAGTAATATTATAACATTTGTATTGTAAATGTAAAAAAGAAATAAAGTTTTCTCTTCATTAAAAAATAATAAATTATATTCTACGACTGCAAACGAAATAAATAAATTCGTTTTATTATATTAAATAAATAAAAGTTAAAAAAAACCTTCGGCCACAGAATATAATAAAACTCTCGTAACTCAAATAACAAGAAAAACTTTGTTCGTTTAGGGAAACTATGGCAAATCTTAGTTTTTGCTGGATGAGCGCACAAAATGAGATATCAGTAGTACTGAAATTTATTATTCATCGGGTTTACGAACGAAACGAGAAGATTTTACGGCTTAGCACGAAACGCTTTGCACCAAACGCTCGTATATCAAATGTAATAGACATATTCAACATTTGTCATTATTTGAATGCCTTTTATATGTAGAGGTCGCTTTACGCAACAAACACCAGCAATAATCCCCCAGTATACTTGGATAGCATTTTCTCTGGTAACGCTTCTCCATTATACTGATATCTTAGTGGAAACGTTCACCGTGTTTACGCTCACTTTACCCAGGTTTTGTGAAGAAAAATCTAAAGGTAAGTGGCGAAAAAATTACTTACTTTTTGGAATGTTAACATTTCTCCATTTTTCACTAACATAGGCAAGCAAAATCAATCAGTGCATCAATTTTAGTCGTTTTATTAGATTGTTTATATTTCTATAGTTTTCAATATAGAAAAAATAAAAACTAATTTTGATTATATCTAATGAAATATTTTGTCTATAAGTCAGGAAAAATGAGCAACCAATACATCATTTCACAATTTCAAATGTAAATATCTTCTAAACCACTTAACTGATTTCAAGATACTTAGACTTAAAATTCGCGCATTTTGATACTCTTTACGGCATAATAGCAGCATAATAAATAGATAACATATACTTTACTTTCTCTAAACGAACTATTTACATTTTTCGAGTTATTTAGCTTTTAGTCATCAGTAGCTGATCAGAAACAATTAACCAGAACCAAGAAACAAAAAAAACTTTAAAATTTGTCGGCCAGTGTGATGTGAGACGGTCCCCCGGACAAAAAAAACTAGACTTATGCCTGGCGCAAATTAGCAGACATTTTGAACAATTGTTACTTAGAGTTACTCATTTTTTACTCTTGTTTTACACATTTTTTACTCATTTTTGCTAAATTTTTACTCATTTTTTTTGCTTAATTTTTACTCATTTTTGTACTCATTTTTTACTTATTTTTACTGAAATTTTATTAATTTTTACTCATTTTTTACTCATTTTTTTGCTCATTTCTTTACTCCTTTGTTACCTGATCTTTACTAATTTTTTAGTCGTTTTTGCTCATTTATACTCTTTTTTTTTCATTTGTTACTCATTTAGTATTCATTCTTTTCTCATTTTTTCTAATTCTTTTATTTATTTTTTACTCATTTTTAATCGTTTGTTACTCATCTATTACTGATTTATTTACTCATTTTTGTACTCATTCTTTACTCGTATTTTACTAATTTGTTACTAATTTTTTTTACACATTTTTTACTCATTTCTTACTAATTGTTTACTAATTTTTCATTTATCTTTTAATTATTTCTTACATACTTTTTACTCATTTCTTACTCATTTTTTACACACGTTTCGGGATGCATCTTACATTCTCTCTATCTCGTGATCAGATTGTTCATTTACTCGTTTACCTCGAACTAATATCATGTACAATAAAAACATAATCGCTTAATCACTGATAATTATTTGTTGAATGATAAATATTAATTACAGAAACATGCGGTGGTTAAATTCATCTGTGACTGGGCTCGTAAAATGTTGCAAACTGTCGAAATTCTAACAAATATTGTTACTCTGTTTTAATAGGAATCATTATATTTGACTATGTCTAATAATAACTTTGCTTTGCTAACAAAAATGATCTGGAGTTTACTTAGTTTTAATGGAAGGCTACATTTTCCTGAAGGTAAAGTGTTTTTAAACAACATAAATAAGTAAAAATCTAATATAAAAAAACCATAGTCAAATTTTTAGGTTCCTAAAGAGTAAAAAATGCTTTAATCGCGATTTTTTGGAAATTATTAAAGATAGAGATTATATATGGTTCATAATAAAGGAGAATAAATACTTGCTATTGACACATATTATAAAATGCAGGTATTCTATTGAAAAAATTGCCAAAAAATGGATTTGCAAATGTCGATATATAAAAAATAATTTTGATCACTCTGTATAAAAACACTTCTAACACTCGTTTGGGACAAATTGTTCCTAGGTAAGAGCTCACCCAAAGTTTTACAGAAAGTCAACAAAGGATAGCGTAGGTATTTTGTCGAGACAAATAATTAAATATAATAATAGCTAAAAACTCGTCTGATAATCCTTGACGTAATTTGTAAAGAAAAGTAAGTAGATTTTTTTCATTATTTATCTCTAAAAGAATTAATTCTCTAATTAATACACAATCGCGAATTTTCTGTAACTGCACGGCAGAACATATACGTCAACAATAACGGACTGCGGACTATTTTCCCAATTTGATCTCGTAGAGGTCAAACGGTTAATTTTTGAGGGTTGTGTTCTTTTGATCACTAAGCCACTAGCTACAACATATCAAAAATTCAGTAAATTCCACCGTAATCCAATTTCCATCAGGTTTGTCCTTTAAATAAACGGTTGATATTGACCAAAAAATACTTAAACAAAAAATCATAATCTGGCAACGTTTCATCTAAAGGCAAAAAAAACATCTAGGGTTAAAGACAGATTTAAATAGACTTCATTTGAGACAAGAAGATATAGTTTGTTTCTTTTAGAAATATACGCTTTTATGCGCCGCACCTTATTTAAACACCCTGTATATGTGCCACTAATTTTAAAATGTGCCTTCTTTAACCTCATTAACATTTCCCCAATTGAGTTTTTTCTAATTCTTTTACTCATTTTTCTCATTTTTAATAACATCTTACTCATTTGCTATTCATCTATTACTGATTTATTTACTCATTTTTTACTCGTATTTTACTAATTTGTTACTCAATTTTTTACATATTTTTTACTGATTTCTTACTCATTTTTTAATTATTTTTCACATATTTTTTACTCATTTCTTACTAATTTTTTACTTGTTTGTTACACATTTTTTGCACGCATGTTTTGGGATGCATTTTACATTCTCTTCCTCGTGATCAGATTCTTCATTTGCTTGTTTGAGAGATCTTAAAAAGAATTCATTTGAGACAAGAAGATATAGTTTGTTTCTTTTAAAAATCTACGCTTTTATATGCCGAACTTTTTTTAGACACCCTGTATATGTGCCACTAATTTTAAAATGTGCCTTCTTTAACCTCATTAACATTTTCCCAATTGAATTTTTTATCTGGGTAAGAAAACTATAATCGAAGAGCGGGGTGCGAAATGGACACACTGTGTTTATGTGTATAGATGTTATATGTAATTTTTGCGCTTCAGAATGTTTTATTTGGTTAGGAAAGGTAGAGGGAGTATATGCTAGTAGGTACCGCCCTTCAGATTGTAAATGTAAACAAATTAAAAAAAACAGTCAAACAAAACTATGCGGCTGCAAACAACGTACTAGAAAAGGCAATTAGCATTTCGTAAAGGTGTGATCATATAAATCCACATTTCCTCAGTTAGCGGCAGCGTTTGTTTTAGTAAAACAGTATTGATTGATATTCTTCCGTGACACTACAGGTTAAATAAACGCCCCTATAAGGCGAGATTGATGAAAAGTTTCTCACACCGTGTGATGTGCGGGGCCTTAGGGAGTCCATGGTGCAGTTTTTCATTTATATAAAAAATTGACACTCCGTATTCTAGGTTAAAAACATTGACTTTCCACCCTACAACTACATTATTTATGTTAGCAGTTATAAAACATGTTTATTTAGCTTTGTTTAGACTACCCTTTTTGTTTTTAGTGGAAATAACCTACCCTAAGGTCTACTGTATTCTACATTGCCCTTTAAGAAAAAATTTCTCAATAGTCTATACCTCTAAACTAATGATATAACTAGAAGTAACTACTGCACCAGAAAAACAACAAAAAATTAATTTTTAATCTTAGATGAGAATTATCCTGAATTTGCAGAGAGTTTAATCGAAAGCTCATCTTGTTTAACCAAGTGCAAGCATCGAGACTATTTTTTGTAGATAATCTGTAATAATGATATTAAAAGGCCAGGCTAGTTTCGTTTTAAATTTCGGCGATAGTTTTTGGTATGTTCCTTATACAGTGTGTTTGTTGTAAACGATAATATAGGAAATCTAATGGAATTTTATCGTTTTCCTGCTAAATTTGTACCCTTGTAAATGTTAGTAGAAATTTTGGTATAGATCGAAAGAAGAATTAATTTTACATCAAAAACATATTAAACTCTATGAAGAAAATCAAAAACTATTTAGAAAAATACTTAAAAAGTTTATTGATTTATTACTTTTAGTAATCAGCTATAAAGAAAAACTGGAAGCTGTACGCTGATTGGCCTAGCGGTTAACGCATCAGATTCGTAATCAGAAGTCGCGGGTGCAATCCCCATTCTCGTATACTTTTTTTTAATTGTATTGCTTACTAATTACTATTTTTAGAACATTATTACAAATATTATTAGTTTTTTCATTATTAGATATTTTTGCTACAGGGGTTTACCGTTACTTTTTGTACAATTTTAACTGCCTATCAGAAAAGCAAATGAAAAAAGGGCATAAAACTAATAATAGTTGTAATACATTTCTAAAAATAATAATCAGTAAGCAATACAATTAAAAAAAGTGTACGAGGATGGGGCTTGAACCCGCGATTTCTGATTACGAATCTGTTGCGTTAACCGCTAGGTCAATCAGCATACAGCTTCAAGCTTTTCTTTATAGCTTATTACCAAAAGCAATAAATCAATAAGCTTTTTAAGTATATTTCTAAATAGTTTTTGGTTTTCTTCATAAAGTTTTATATGTTTTTGACGTAAAGTGAATTCTTCTTTCGATTGATACCAAAATTTCTACTTACATTTGTAAGGGTACAAATTTAGGAGAAAAATGATAACATTCCATTGAATTATCGTTTACAAAAAACAGACTCTATAAGAATTCAAAAATCGTAGGTGAGGAAAATATGTTTTTCTAAGCGGAAAGACCGAATTATCGCCGTCTCTACATATTTACCTTCTTGGTCATTCTAAAAAGAATAATTTAATATAAAGTGCTAAATTAAAATCTGTATATAGAAAGAAAGCATCCTTTTACCTCTAAACTTCAGATTATATCTAGCAGATTAGATAAAAAGTTTAGACTTTTATAAAAACGATTTTTCTGCTTTGAGAAATACATAGACGCTTGAATGAACACAGTCAAAATGACAAATAACCCTGTGCTTCAGTTAAATATTTTTTGACAAAAAATAATATACCTCAAATACGGTAACTTAGAATTGCCGTAGCTTTAGCTACTTCTTTTATCAACTTTTTGTAAAGTAAAACCGTATAATGGAAAGCATAAATCTCTCTAAATAAAAGGTTATGAAGAAAACATGAATTCATAAATTTTTATCCAGAAAATTTCCAACTGAAATATTTAAAATACTGAGTCTAAGAGTAAGGCTTGTTTATAAAACGAAATTATTAGAGTAGAAAATATGTCTATAAACAAAACTAAACAAAAGTCGAGACTATACAACAATTACCTGCCTGGTTAATGAAAAGGAAATATTCATCCTTGAATCTGTTTTTTTAAAATACATTAAAAAGAGGTGGAAATTCTCTACAATATTTCTCTCCAAGCGGTCTACTAAAGTTGGAGAATGTTTGATAAAATACAATTTCGTGTTTACGCTTTGGCGTTGTACGCGCGTAGGTGTTTCATTTTTGCCAATCATGGATGCTATCAAGTTTTCTCTAAATTTCGTTTCGACATGTTCAGATATAATTTCAGGCAATATTTTACTTTTACAATATTATTTTTAGTTAAAAATATATTTTCATTATAAAACATATTTTTATTAGCTTTTAGGCATTTCGTATTCCTAAAATTTGTTACAGGTATTTCGAGAGTACCATCAGAAAACGTGCTAAAATTTAAAGTCTACTCATTTATAGACCTTTAAATTTGTAGTTACTTACTTGCCCCGAGTTCCCTCACAAGAGATCAACGGCGTATATTAAATAAAAATTAAACTGCAGAGATGCAGAACAACCCAATGCAAAAATACCCATTACTGATAAAATTATTAAGTAATAATAATTATTCAGTTGTATAATATTAACTAATAATTTATGAATAGTAGCTTTTTCTAAACCGATTGTTAAATAAAATAAATACAGAATTGGATGTTTATATTATAAATGATACTAGGAAACCCCCGTCAAGACATGACGGCCAAAAGGCTAATTTATTGAAGGATTTCCTTATATACAACGTTCGTTGTGTGATTATAATCCTTCAGATTTTCCTGAGTGATTATTTAAATAAACGCAACCCAACATAACCAGTTGAAAATTCTAAGCCTAGCACTGCCTAGCACTTCTCTCTCCCAACATACCTGTCTATCTGGCTTACCCCCCTCCCCCCAACTTATTCTACATACACACATACGGAAATTCTACATTGAACTTATATAGCATATGCTTAATATACCAACTTTCTAATTGGTTCTTCAGACATTCCTATTATACTTTTTCATCAAATATCCGAATCTAAAATAAAAATAAAAAATTCCGAAAAAAAACGGATAGTCAGAGACAGTCACTAGTATCGAATTTCGTGAAAATGCTCCCCATCAAATACTATAACACTCGGCTAAGAATTGTTTATGGTATGATTTGTATGCAAGCTATTGGTGACGTAGTAAGCAAGTGGAGGAAGGATGTTTAGCTCCGAGACGTGACGAAGCGAGTGATGTAAATAAACAATCAGTCTCGAGCGTATAGAAATGCATCGATTACAAATAACTCGTTTAAAAATATAAATAGATAATTAAGATATCGCAAAACTAAGGAGATCTGGCAAATCTACAGCGTAAAACCTTTAACTTGGAATTGCGTAGATCGGTCCAGTAGAACTGTGAAACGAAGGGTAACAAAAATAAGTTTTGTGTTTAAATAGGTATAAAGTATTTTAAATTTATGGTTTAACAATATATAGTATTTTAAAAATGATTATTATTTTTTAAGGAGTTTTTTTCACCGGAATGTTAATAAATAACCAAAATGTGAATGGTTACAGATAGTAGAAACAAATGTATTTTTTGTAATGATAACTTTAACTTTTTATAAAAATAAATATATGAATTTTATTTTGAATTATTACATTTTACTCTTAAGTCAATTCCTTTTTCTCATACGTATAATAAAAAATAATTTAAAAAATTTATAAATGACAATAATAATTTGTTTAAATAATTGTTATAATTACTATTGCAAATTTAATTTTAATACGATTTATTTAATTGACGTGAGATGCCAAATTCAGAGAACACTGCGAGTCGTGCTGTGACTGTTAACCTGTACACATTGTGCGTGTTTTATAGTCTCGGCGATTTGAAATAAACAACAATCAGTTAATTATTTACACACGTAAGATACAAACCTCCTCTCCGATACATTTTATAACCAAATTGTCCTGGTCTCCCTCGGAACCAGGAACTCACTTCCTACAAGTAATTATAATCCTTTATTACGTCTACCTATTGTCACCCGTACTGTAAATCAAAATATATAACATAATGGAAATCCCCAGCCAAAGGGACCCAGCTACTGAAACGCCTACGATTACCTATACCGACGTGGTTAAAACAAAATCTTTTAAATATCCCACAAAAGAACAAGCTATCGTTTTAAATTCAATAGAAGGTATATCACTAAAAGATTATATTTACAAAGTAGGCGAAATCATTCAACCTCGAAATATTATCGCCGCTTCCAGACTTTCAAATGGAAGAGTATGTATATACCTCTCAACGAAGGAGCTAACAAATCTACTAATACATAATCATCCCAAGATTCGGATAGGCGAAGATGAAATCAATGTAAGAAAATTAATAACACCTTCTGTAAGATTAGTATTATCTAATATATGTCCTACCATACCACACGACATAATTGAAAAATCTTTAAAGGATATTGGCATTAAAATAACCTCCACTATTCAATTTATCAAGGCGAATGCACGAATCCGAATACTCCCACATAATTAGCTTTTGCCGATATGTATATATAACCCCAGAAGAAAACCTTATTATACCAAATTCTGTACTGATTTCTTACGAAGGGGAAACCTACAGAATTTTTTTACAAACCGATGAAATGAAGTGTTTTACATGCAATAAATCTGGGCATCACTCTATAAATTGCAAAGACTCCCAAATGACCACTCTTCCACCTGCACCAAAAATACGACCTAATCTGAAAACAATCGTAAATCCACAAACATTTACTATACCAAATAATGAACAAGAAATCCAGACAAAAAGCAATACTAGTAACAATACATATACCAACTTATCCATACAAAAAAAACGGCCCCCTCCCACATTATCACAATCTTCTCCTGAAATTATACAATCAACTACCCAAAAATCGCAAAATCTAACTACAACCTGTACATCCGAAGAAGACACGACAACAGATACGAACAAACCTAGACCTATATTCCAGCAGCCAACCAAAAAACATAAAAAAACTAAGTGTAATAACGATTCGCAGATATCTATAGAAGAAATGCTTCAGCCGGTTCAAGAACATTTAGAAAAATACAATCAGCGTTACAATCTGAAATATGAAGAATTTCAAAAAAATTTTTAAGAAGCATGGACGTCTGAAAATCCACTTGAAACAGCCCGGAAATATACTGTAACAAGAGAGAAAAAGAAAGAACCTCTTCTTGAACAACAAATGGAATATTCTACAGCATTCGAGAGGATGACTCATCGCACCAAGCATGTGAACGAGACGCGTTTATTCTAGAAATATATAGTAGTTTCTAGCGGCTTCTAGTACGTTTGTAGGAGGGTATAAAACCGACTTCGCCGATAAAAAGAGGCAGTCAACAGCAAGTCATTAACTGTGTATCACGAAATAAATAGTGAATGTAAAGATAAATGTTGTATTAGAAATTCATAGTCTGTAAATAATAGTTTTTAATGGTTTATAATCATAGCGTTAATTTATAGTGTATTCATTAGTGTTTGTAAATAAATATTTCTTATTAATAGACGATTTAAACAGCACTTTTGTTATTATTTTAAAAAGAACGTTACAGTGTTGTCAGGTGTGGTGTTATAAAATAAATAAATTCGCGTAATAATTAAATAAAGTGCTGTGAGAATAAATTTTTAGTGTTAAAAATAATTTCAACAAACAATTAAAATGGCGAAGAAATTGTTAAAAGATCTCTTAGTAATAGATTTAAAACGGGAATTGGACGAGAGGGACTTGGATAGTAATGGAAAGAAAGAAGTTTTGATAAATCGGCTAAGAGAATGGCTTTTAGAACAGAAGGAAGATCCTGAAAATTACCGCTTCGAAATACCTGGACCCGCAATTGATACTAATTTGTTATTAAGTAAAATGAAAGAAGAGTTACTGGAAAGTTCTAGAAAGTCCGAAGATAATGTTAGAATGCTAAAAGAAGAACTATTGGAAAAGCACGAAGAGAGTTCTAGAAAGTCGGAAGAGAATTCTAGAATGTTAAAAGAGGAATTACTGGAAAGTTCTAGGAAGGCCGAAGAGAATTCTAGAAAACTAATGGAAAACACTAAAGCATTGGAAGAAAAAGTTTTGGAAAATTCTAGAAAGTCCGAAGAAAATGTTAGAATGCTAAAGAAAGAAATACTGGAGAATTCCAGGAAATCTGAAGAAAATTCCAGAAGGCTTAAAGAAGAATTGCAGGACAATGTCAAAGCGTTAGAAGATAAAGTTTTCGAAGAATTTTTTGAGAATGCCAGTGCGTTAGGACTGTTGGAAGGTAGATTGGCGGAACAAGATAGGGTAATAAAAATGGTAGAAGAGAAAATGGCCCAAATGCAATTACCACCAACAGCTGAGAAAGATAGCGTAACTAAACTGTTGGAAGAGAGAATGAGTCAACTACGGTTTTCCTCAACTTCTGAGTGGCCGTTTACAGGCGTTTCGTTCCTGGGTTTGCCAATATAGCGAAGCCTCTGACAAGGTTAACTGAAGATGGGCGCGAGTATGTTTGGAGCGGAGAGTGCGAAACGGCTTTCCAACAGTTGAAGCGTGCCTTGACAACAGCACCAATATTGAGCTATCCACGGACAGAAGGGAAATTCATACTTGACACAGATGCAAGTAATCTGGCCATTGGGGGTGTACTTTCTCAGATACAGGATGGACAAGAAAAGGTCATCGGCTATTTTAGTAAGGTTTTGTCGAAAGCCGAAAGGAATTATTGTGTGACCAGAAAAGAACTATTGGCCGTCGTGAAGTCCGTTGAGCACTTCTACAAATACTTGTACGGACGGAAGTTTTTATTGAGGACGGACCATGCAGCGTTGAAATGGCTTCTACAATTCCGTAATCCTGAAGGCCAGGTCGCAAGGTGGATCGAACGATTACAAGGATACGACTTTGACACCGAACATCGAGCGGGCACTAGTCATCGAAATGCCGATGCTCTTTCAAGAAGACCCTGTCCAACGGATTGCCGTCATTGCTCTCGTTTGGAAGAGAGGGTTTGCCAAGTATTAAGAACTACCATCGTCAACGACAATTGGTTGCCAGAAGAATTGCAACGACAGCAGGAGGCTAATCCCGAACTAAAAATGGTACTGGAATGGAAGCGCGTGGGAGAAAGGCCTGCCTGGGAGACCGTCAGCCCTTTCAACAGAACGCTCAAAGCATATTGGGCCCAATGGGAGTCCTTGAAGGTGGAAGACAATCTCCTGAAGCGAGTACTGGAGAGTGAAGATGGCACCACCATTAGGTCTCAGTTCGTGGTTCCAAGAAGCCGAGTGGCTACAGTATTGCGACATCTCCATGACGGTGCCTCAGGAGGACACTTCGGTGTGAAAAAGACTTTGGAGAAAGTTAGGGAGCGTTTTTATTGGGTCAACTGTAAAGAAGACGTGAAGGAGTGGTGCCGGAAATGTGAACTATGTGCCACTGGTAACGGACCCTTGGGGAAGCGAAGAGCACCTATGAGGCAGTACAATGTGGGTAGTCCTCTGGAAAGAATAGCTATAGATATTGCCGGACCATTTCCCGAAACTGACGATGGGAATAAATACATCTTAGTAGCAATGGACTATTTTACCAAATGGCCAGAAGCATATGCCCTACCAAACCAGGAAGCCGCGACTGTTGCTGACGTACTAGTCAAAGAGCTCTTCAGTCGCTTCGGAGTGCCAATGGAGCTGCATTCGGATCAAGGCCGCAATTTTGAGTCTGTACTCTTTGGAGAAGTCGGATCGGGAAGATGAGGCTGAGGTGGCTATCAATACCGTAAGGCCTGGAGATGATCAGCCAACCTTCAGAGAATTTATGGCTGAGTTTTCTGGAACTAGAAAAGCGCGATTCGGAGTCACGACTGAGATGCAACAAGATCTCTTCCGGGTCCCTGGTGATTATTCCATTGCCCACTGTGTCTCCGAGGATCTCCGTATGTCCAGGGGGATCGCAGTAGTGTTTAGAAATAAATCTGGACGGCTGAATGAACTTCGAGAACAAAATCCCTCTGTTGGTAAATCCTTACGTTGCCTGATCATGACCGATCCATTTACTACTTGGTAACCAAGCAGTTTTACTACCAGAAACCGAGTTACGCCGACTTGTGGAGGGCATTATGGAATTTGAGGATCGCGTTGCTTACCAGGGGTATTAACAAATTGGCAGTTCCCAAACTCGGCTGTGGGCTGGACCAAGTGGATTGGAGAATCGTTAGAAACATGCTGGAAGTTGTCTTTAGAGGTACGGACGTCAAGATCTTCGTCTGCAGTTTTGACCCACAACCCGTATTAAGGCCAACGAAGAGTGTAGACTGTTACTTCTACCGTAATGGAACGTGTAGTCGAGGTGAAGACTGTCGATATCGTCATGACCCGTTCTACAGGAACCAGAGCATAAAACCTGTTCTGGGACAGAACAGACTTGAAGAGGGGGGCAGTGTAACAAGAGAGAAAAAGAAAGAACCTCTTCTCGAACAACAAATGGAATATTCTACAGCATTCGAGAGGATGACTCATCGCACCAAGCATGTGAACGAGACGCGTTTATTCTAGAAATATATAGTAGTTTCTAGCGGCTTCTAGTACGTTTGTAGGAGGGTATAAAACCGACTTCGCCGATAAAAAGAGGCAGTCAACAGCAAGTCATTAACTGTGTATCACGAAATAAATAGTGAATGTAAAGATAAATGTTGTATTAGAAATTCATAGTCTGTAAATAATAGTTTTTAATGGTTTATAATCATAGCGTTAATTTATAGTGTATTCATTAGTGTTTGTAAATAAATATTTCTTATTAATAGACGATTTAAACAGCACTTTTGTTATTATTTTAAAAAGAACGTTACAATACTCAAGACGTAGAAAAATTGCTTGCCACTATGAAAGATCTATATACTATATACTCCTCTCTCAATCATCTGGTGTTTAAAATTGACTAATGAAATTAATTCAATTTAACTGTAACGGATTCTACAACCGTCTTACCTACATACAATGTTTAATTAAAGACTATCAACCTCATATAATTTGTCTTCAAGAAACCCATATAAAAAATAAGCCCCCATACATTCAGGGATACGAAATATACAGTAAACCGCGTAACAATGTAGCTCATGCCAGTGGTGGTGTATGCACAGGTGTTAAACAAAATATCTTCTCCAAAGCTGTACCACTAACTACACACCTAGAAGGGATTGCCATCCAAGTAAACCTGTCAGAAAAATACACAATCGTAAACATCTATTTACCTCCAAATTTTCACATAGACTATGATGAACTACAAGACATTATTAGACAAGTACCGACTCCCTTCATTTTAGTAGGAGATTTTAATGCTCACAGCCCCTTTTGGGGCGGTGAAAGCTTAAACAACAACGGGAAGATAGTTGAGAAATTATTGGAAACAGACAACGTTATGCTAATGAACGATGGAAGGCCCACCTACTTATGCCCACGAACTAAGAAACCATCAGCAATTGACTTATCAATTTCCTACGCCACAATCGCGCATAAATTTTCATGGACACCTCTAGATGATTATTTCGACGATGATCATATACCTATTCTACTGGACTCCAGCATATACCAAAATCAGAACCAGTCAATTACTAAATGGAAACTGAGTGAGGCAAATTGGGAAAAATATAGGTCCTACTTAGAAGAAAATAAACTGAACTTTAATCCAAACGCTGACATCAATAATAACATCGAAATTATAATAGAAAACCTTACTAATGCCGCTAATGCTTCTATACCGTTGCATCAAACCAATATAAAATATAAATACACAGTACCCTGGTGGAATATCGAATGTGCGCAGGCAATCCGTGAGAAGAAACGAGCATACAATAAGTACAAAAATAATAAAACTAAAGCAAATCTTATTTCACTAAAACGATCAAGAGCTAAAGCAAGACGAATTATAAAAGACAGTAAGCAAAAATCATGGGCAACCTTTATATCATCTATAAACTCTCTTACTTTAAACAAAGAAATATGGAATAAAATACGTAGCATAGATAGGAGGCCACAAGTTTTCCAAATAGCAGGACTACAGAAGAATGGAAACATTGTTACATCTCCAACTGAAATTACAGAAACCCTAGCAGAAAACTTTGCGAAAGTAAGCAGCTCCCTACAATATTCCAAACGGTTTCTAGAAATTAAACAGTTAGCTGAACAAATCCCACCAGAAATACCAATAGATGACAATGCAGATTATAATATTGATTTAGGTATGCATGAACTAGAAGCAGCCCTTAAGCAATTAAAAGATTCGGCTCCTGGACCAGATGTGATACATAACATGATGCTCAAACAACTTCCACCAAATGCTACAACCTCATTGTTAAAAATGTATAACTTTATATGGTCAAATAATATATTTCCTAGAATGTGGCAGCAATCCATTATAGTTCCAATTTTAAAAGCAAACAATAATAAAGATAATCGTACTTCCTACAGACCTATATCACTTACATGTACACTTTGTAAATTGATGGAGTGGATTGTTAATCAAAGATTAATATGGTATCTTGAAAGACACAAAATGTTGAGGGAAAATCAAAGTGGCTTTAGACGAAGACACTCGACAATGGACCAAATTAGCAGACTTGAAATGGAAATCAGAAACTCTTTTGCAAATAGAGAACATTTAATAGCTATAACGTTAGATATGGAAAAAGCATACGACACAACATGGAAGGATAGAATAATAAAGCTTCTATTAAAGTACGGATTAAAAGACAGAATAGTTAACTATATTCAGAATTTTTTAACCAACCGTCAATTCCGTGTGCGCCTAAACACCACATTATCAGAAACTCATAATCAAGAAAACGGAATCCCTCAGGGATCCATACTAAGTGTAACACTATTTCTTATTGCTATAAATGAAATAGTAGATAATATCAAATATCCTGTCAAAAGCCTTATGTATGCTGATGATTTGATCATTTATTGCAGCAGTCAAGATATTAATTACATACAAAAATACTTACAACATAGACTTAACATCTTACACAAATGGACAACAGAGAATGGCTTTAAACTGTCGACATCCAAAACAAAATGTATACATTTTTCAAAAACTAGAAACATTGTTAATCCTCCACTATCACTAAATGCTGCGTCACTAGACTACGTAAGGGAAATCAATTATCTAGGGATGATATTTGACAATAAATTGACATGGGTACCTCACATTAAGCACCTCAAACAAAAATGCCAAAAATCTCTTGCTCTAATGAAAGTGGTAGCATTTAATGAATGGGGAGCCAATCGTAACATCTTGGAAAATATGTTCAAAGCACTAATACTATCAAAATTAACTTATGGCAGTTTTTATATTGTACCGCTAATAAACATATCTTAAAAATTGTGGAAATTATCTTCAACAATGGTTTACGACTAGTTACTGGAGCCTACATTACTAGTCCAGTTAAGAGTCTGATATGCGAAGCTGGAGAAAAACCAGTGAATTACTATATAAACCAAAATCTTCTAAACTACACAACTTCCATACTATCAAATGACACACACAACAATTATTCGTTAACCAAAGAACCAAGATATCAACTGCTTTATAATACTAGTACTTTAAATATTAAAGCACCATATGCAATTAGAGCACAGAAACAAATGGAAAAGCTCCAGATAACCCATTTAGAATTTTACCAAGTCTCTAATCCAATCCCTCCTTGGCTTATAGATCCACCTCAGATAAACCTACAGCTTACCACACTTCCAAAAGCTGAAACAATCCCTGTAATGTATAAAAACCAGTTTCGTGAAATAATCAACGATTACAAAAGCTATTGTCATATATACACCGACGGGTCGCGAATAGCCGATAAAACAGGATGTGCCTTTATATGTGAACAACACCGTGAACATTATCGCCTACCAAATATAACATCAAATTATACTGCCGAAATGTATGCTATAATTAAAGCACTAGACTTTATTAACGAAAATCTAAATACTCGATTCCTTATACTAACGGATTCGTTAAGTGCTCTTCTTAATTTAAAAAAGTTATACTCCCAAGACCCATTAACACAAGAAGCGCGATTCAAGACCCAACAGTTATCGTTGAACAATAAAACAATAGAGTTTATGTGGATACCGTCTCACGTAGGTATACGCCTAAATGAAGAAGCAGATAAATTTGCAAAATCTGCTACAGAATTACTTAATACAAATGAAACAAAGGTGACCAAAGATGACGTCAAAAGTTATATAAAAGAAATGCTGCGTAGTCAGTGGGAAATGGAATGGACCAATATTCAAAATAATAAAATGAGACAAATTAAAAACACTACAACTAAAGAATTTTATCCACCGTCCATTAAGTTAAATCGGAAACAGGAAATCAACTTGGCTAGGCTAAGAATTGGACATACACAATTAACTCGTAGCTATCTACTTCAGAAGAAAGAACCACCTATATGTTCAACCTGTAACATACCGATAACTGTAGAGCACTTAATCCTAAACTGCACTAAGTTTAGACAAGCAAGACAACGGTTTGATATAGCAGCAGACATCAGTAAGGCACTTGCGTATAATGCAGATTCCATAACCAAAATTGTTATTTTTCTTAATTGTATAAAGCTTTCTCTGTAGTACTATATTTGTGATTGTTATATATTTAAGCATGTAATCGTATCTTCTATAACATAATGTAAATAAGCCAGCGCCAATGACCTTGATGTCGACGCGCTCATTGTTCCATAAAAAAAAAAAAAAAAGAGAACACTGCAAACTTCTATTTCTATTAAAAGTTGATAAATAACAACAATTTGTTTAACCAATAATTGTTAGAATTTCATCGTTTATCTTTATATTTGGTTATTCTAAAGTTAAAAAAATGCAGCATTTAGAAAAACTACAACTTTATTTTGAAGATGACAGATGGCAGATTCATTCATTTAGATGGAGATTGTCAATTGTGTGAAAATGACAATAATAAATTGATTAAGCAATTTAACAAACATATAAAATCTACGAAAAAGTGTTTTTCCTATATAAAATACATGGGAAACTGTATGAGCTTTGAGGTACCCCTAAATATCGTTCGATTTCAAAATAAAAACATACGGGCATTTTTTTGATGTAGAAAAGTCTTAGGGGGTAAGAGCATAAGATTTTTTGGACCACCCTACTGTAGGGGCGGTAGCGGCCGACATAACATACGTTATTTCTAGCATTTGGAATTAATATATTAAGAAATGATGAGAATAAAATCTAGAACCGATCTTATTTAAAAATTTCTTGAACACGTTTATTAGTACATATTTCAAAAACATGACATAAAAA
Organism: Agrypnus murinus; assembly: GCA_929113105.1. Classification (NCBI taxonomy): domain Eukaryota; kingdom Metazoa; phylum Arthropoda; class Insecta; order Coleoptera; family Elateridae; genus Agrypnus; species Agrypnus murinus. The sequence continues at coordinate 93,648,293 of OV816023.1, forward strand.
CGACAAAAACATTTGTGCCTTAATACAGCAATAACCACATATTTCCAATTTTGGATTGATTTTTGTCTACTAACTATTTTAAGATTTTTATATTTTCTTGACTCTTGAGTAGAAATAGCCGCAGCAAATATCGACGGCTTCGATTCTTGACGCTAATAGTGATGGATGTGGTCGTCTATAAACGTAGTTCCAAAAGTTAGCACGCGGCGATGTGAGATGGCGCACTGTGGTCAATGATTTTGACAAAAACCTATTTTTGTCAAAATGTGAAAATTGGCATTTTGGTCATTAACTTTTAGTTAGTAACCAATACATCTTTTTCTGTAAAAATAAATAAATAGAATTTATTGGTTTATGTTATAAAATCGGCCTTAAACACAAACAACCTAGAGTACGCATTTTTTGCAAGAAAACATACTAGAGCTTGGAATGCTTTCACTTATTTCTCTTAGAGTTTGAACAGATATATGGAATATTTTTTGAAAATACAGTTTATTGTTAATAATATAATATATAATTTTTAGTAATAAGTATTGTATGTTACAAACAGAAACAGTCAACGATATCATTCAAAAATCAACGCATAATGTAATTCACATAAGCTTATCTTTTGTGTGGAGGCCGATTGGTGACTTTAATTTTAGTTTAAATGATTCAGAGAACCTATATGTATGCAATACAATCAAAAGCAGCTGCTAGTAACTGCTAGCTTCTGAGAAAGTTACATTTAAAGTTACCGCGGTGCGGTCGGGTGCAGCGCGAATCATTATTAGCTTAGCATTGATAAAATTTAACTGTGATTATTTTTCTTACAGGGAAAATCTACAAGTAAAATTCTAGTTTCAATTAATATTAATGTGTTGCCATATGTCATTCTCATTAACTTGCCATTAGTAATGAAAGTTATCTCCGAGTATTTAATTAGATTTTTGAGTACCTATATTGCACAAATTTCAATTAATTGTAAACAATTACTCTTAGTGCACTGTACATAAATAGTAACAGAAAAAATAAATAGAATTTAGTAATTTCATATTAATTTTTGCTTTAATAAATGATCACATATACTTAATAAAATAAAAAATTACCGTAATAACACACGGAATAACTAACAGCACTTAAATAATGAGTTATTTCCGCACACCCTTACACCTTAAACCACTGTGTGGCGCACCAAGTGGATGTCCGATCTCGTGCATTTCGAATTAGACATTTTAGATTTATTTATTTTAAAAACATAAAAATTAAAAATATACAAAAATGAAGTAGTGTTGATTAATCTACACGACGAAAGCTTAAATATAAAAAAATACGTAAATCGGCCTAGTGGAGCGCTCAAACGAACTGAAACAAAAATAAGCCTTATGTTTTATATATACAGATTTTATGCTATATACGTTGTGGTTTCAAAGCACGTTTCTTCTTGTGTACCTGGTCAAGTAAATACTGAGATAATACAAGTCCGCACGAAATCGCTGTGTAACTATGTTGTTCTGACAGTAAACATCAAGCTATTTCGATAAGTGTTGCCTGTCATCGGATAGGTTTGCGGACTCAAAATGTATGATTGAAAATAGCTGCAATTCGTGCAGCACACTTAGTTTTTTACTAGCCTTTATAGGTTATTTAACAGTACAACACCCCCGACTTACCCTCCCGTTCTACCTTAGTTACCACCGTCTTGCCCTTTTTTCCGACTTACCACCCCAACCTATTTCTTCCTCAGACTTACCCTACCCCGACTTATCTTCTTCTCTGACTTACCCACCCATTCTTACCATAAAATTCTACATTGAATTCATATACCATATGGTTAATATAACAGATTTCTAGACTTTGTCGGTCATTTTCTCCATTTCTCAAACATCCTTATTCTACGTTTTCATCAAATATCCCAATCTGCAGTCAAAATTTAAAAATTTGACACACTCAGAGACAGACAGAGATACCGAATTTCGTGTATATGCTCTACATACTAATTGTTGGAGGCATAGTAAACAGGTATAGGGAGGATGTTTAGTTCCAAAACGCGATGCAAGCGCTGTAAGTAGATAGTCGGCCTAATGCATCGATCAGAAATAAGTTTTTAAATTAAATAACTATATAACTACTACAACCCATAACCTAAACCAAGGCCCCAGAAGCTATAAGCTTGTGCGGGAGGGAGGGGCGATTATTATTATTATGTAGGCCCTATGTGCGGCTGCAGACGACTTACAGATGGAACAACGCAAATCCCACATTTGTGTCACAGCTAAGGAAAACTGCAGAAAACCTTAACCAGATCTGCCGGCGCCAGGAGTCGATCGCGGGCCGCTTGGGTGAAAGTCCGGCACGCCAGACATTACACTACCAAGGCTGTACACTACCGTGCTTTAAGAAGAATAAATTAAAAATATAGATAATTAAAAAATCACAATACTAAAACTCCTCACACTACAAAAAAGAACGGGTTTAAAAATATGAAGATTAAATAAAAATAAAAAGTAGTGTTGACTAATCTGCAGAGTCAAAACTTATATTTTATAATATAAAAAGAAATAAAGCAAATCGGTCTTGTAAAACTCGTACACGAAGTGAAACAAAAATGTGTTTTAAATGTATAGATTAGTAAATAATAATTGACCTATACAATAAAGTTCAATATGGCGGTGTATTCATAATCAAAGTGCTTAAGATTTTCGTAATATAAAACAGTGTTAATGGGAGCACGATAAGTTTGATCGCCAATAATGACATCTTTATAATAATCGCTCCAGTCGTTTACAACTTTTGCAACAATTTGCAAACGTATTTCACGATGATATTTTTTTTGTCCAAATAATAAATGACAACAAATCAAAACAACTATAAATAAGCTATTGCAATCAGGATATCACCTAATGTTTGTATAATGTGTCTACTTTCCATGGTTTTCAACTACGCAAACTTCTATATTCGTGAATAGTTCCAAAAATTATCAACGCTGAGGACTGAGAGGGCGCTGCAAGTAGATGGTCGTTCTCTTGCGTGTTATATTTATTTATTAAAAAATATAAAACTTAAAGTAATACAGATATTAAGTAGTGTTGACTAATACACACAACGAAAGCTTCAATATAAAAAAAGAATCACGTATATCGGCCCACTAGAACTCTCAAATGAACTGGAACAAAATTTGTGTTGTGTTTTAAATATATAGATATGCATGCACAACGAATAATAATTACAATAGAATATGCAATAAATTACTACAAGATTAATTATTACAGTTATTTCATAACTATCATTATTATTACAAAAATTTACAGAAATTATCGCCAAAACAAAAAGTGTGTACATGTATGTACAACAAGAGTAGACGGATTTGAGAGTCGTAACACACTGCTAAATAGGTAGAAGTCCAGATTCAATAATATTATTATGTAGACCTTAGGTGTAAATAGTTCCTTAACAGTTTGATAAATTGTATCCGATTTTAGGCAGTATAATCAAGATCACGTAATAATACTGCTTTATTGGCCAAATTCATAAAATTTGTCGAGGGTGAGATACGATTTATAGTACTGTAAGGCGGTAAAAGCAACGACCCTGGTCGTAAAAATCTAGGTGAAATCTTAAAAGATATAAATTCAAGAAGCTTTGCATTATTTATTAAATTATTAATCAATTTATACCCAACTAACATAACATGATAACTGCATAATTGCTACGGACTTCTAAACTGGGAATTGCAAACTCTTTACGCAGAGTTACTGTTCGGACAGTTCGATAATCAACTTTTTGTAATATAGAAATCGCAGAAACCTATTCTGCACCATTTCGACCTGGTGCATGTCATTAATATAATGTGGGTACCATATTACAGATGCATAATTATGGCCTTACATAAGTGAAGGTTTTTGAGAGTTTTTATATGTTTAAAATTTCTAGCTTGTCTAATAATAAATCCTAAGTTACATAAAGCTTCATGTGATTAACTTTCGATCAAATTGAAGTTTAGAGTCGTATTGCACCATTAGATCTTTTACAGCCTTTAACGGTACATTATTCATATTGTAGTTAGAATTTTGGTTGATTTTAAACAAATATTCATATAGTGACATTTATTAATGTTAAAGTGTAGGTGATTGTCAATACTCCATTTGTAAATATTTTCTATATCCCGTTGTAAGAAGTAGCAGTCGTTAAGTACTGGAACTTTTCTGTATAGTTTCATATAGTCAGCAAATAGTAACCACTGACATGAGAGTCATGAATAACATCAGGCAGATCATTTATAAATATCAAAAATAGCAGCGGTCCAAGATTGGATCCTTGAGGTACTCCAGAGTTAGCTTTGTATTTGCCCGATGTATTGCCATCATGTCTAACAACGAACTCTCTATCAAAATTTTTCTAAAGTCCAGTTCTTAATAGTAAATCCGTGCTGAGAGTTTGTGGTGTATTGATTGAAATGATTAAGAAGTTTATTGTATATTTATTTATAAAGTTTTGCTATTACAGGTAATAAAGCTATTGGTCTATAGTTTATTATTTCTGTGCAATCAACGGATTTATTTATTGACACAACAACAGCTGTCATAAAATTCTCTGGAATTATTATAAACGAATTGAAAGTATTTCGCAAATGTTTCTGCGATTTCATTTTTTGTTAATTCCCGATTATCAAATTTCATGACAAAATGCGTCTCATTCGATTGTTGATTTTTTATAAACGTCCAAAGTGTATTACGATTAAATACAGGTTCGTCTTCTATACTGTTAATGTATTCAGCATACCCTTTTTTATTAAATTTTTGATTTTACGTCTAATATCGGAAATTTTTTGATAATCCGTGGATGATCTGTTTCTAAACTTTAACAATTTATCTTTTAATAAACTGACATTTATTTCTTGTGTAAACAATATTGGGAATTTTTTGACAATTTGCTTAGTATGAATTGCGTTATCTTCACTGTCGGAACTGTAATTAAAATTCTTTAATTGAAACATTATTAATAGTGTTGGATGACGAAGAACCCCAGGTATTTACCAAGAAAATATTACTTCATGAAGCTGCAATGGCATCAATATTGTTTATATTATTTACAACTTGATCTAATGTTCTGCCGTTGCAGTTTTTGATGATGTTACATGTGTTTAAAGAAGTAAAATTAAGAAATTCGAAAAACAATGCATGCTTGACATTCAATATTGAAACATCAAATGGATTATGATCTATTTTCCAAATATCTCCTAGATTAAATTCTTCTAATATAATTGTGGTATTCTGAAACTAACTAGTACTTTTACTCGCATATTCAAAGAAATCATTATACATAGAAATTTCGGAATTAGGTGGTATATAAGCTACTATAAATGTAATTCTATTTTGACGTAAACCTGCATTAATTATTATCACGACTTCATATACGCTGCTTTTGCATGTAAATTTGAATATTTTCAATTCTTTTTTCGCTATTAGCACCCCGCCTCCTCTAAATCCTGTTGATAATTTCAGTACTACGATCACATCTAAATACATGATAAATATTTGGATTAATTATTTCTGCATTATAAATATTATTATTTAATCAAGTGTCTCTAATACAAATGACGTCACCATTAGCTTCTATTGAATTTACATAAACATAATTAATTTTATTTCTTACGCTTCTACAGTTTTGATATAAAATTTTTATTTCGTTCATAAACGCAATGAAAAGAAAATAGAAAGAATAAGAAAAAAATAAACACAATTTGAATGCCCTTATAACTATTGCCTAATATTTATAACAATCAACTTAATTAAAAGAGAAAGTAATCATATTTAATGACTAAAAAAAAATTAAGTTTGAAAATAATCATGTCATAATAAATAGTTTTCCATCATGGGACTAGGCGTTTTTGTATTCTACTTTGCTCTGAATATTTTTTAATATTTGTACATGTTTTTCTGTAAGGTCCTCTTTAATGACGATCAAAGTGCCTTTTAATTAATTATATTTTTGAAATAAATTTTTTATATAATTTTATTTCTTTGTAGGCTGTTATTTTATTAATAAATTTATTATTTGTTAGTTATTGATGACTGGCAGCCTTTAATAAAACATTTATAAAATTAATTTTACGTGAAACATGTGTAGAGTAACATCTTACTAACAATTTCCTGAAATGCCCCTTTGAAATGACAACCCACCTTATAAAAATAATAGGCACGCCACTGCAAAGCAGTAGATAAAATTGTATGAAAATGATGCCTATTAAATAGTACATACTTTTAAAAGTCATCAAAAAATAATCATAATAAACCCAAACCGGATAAATGAATTGTCAGCAACACAAAACATTAGGACGTGCTTTTAAAACGTTTTAGATAAATAATAAACAAGTCATTTTGACCATCTGTAAATAACTGTTAATGACTCATATCTTTGAAGCTTGTAATTTACAGTATGCAGTTTGTTGTCAACTTTCTTTGTGTTAAGGTAGTCGTGAACTTGAGTTTCGATTACGTATTAATACCCTTTTTAGGTCGACGACGACGTCGGGGACAAGGTCGAGATAATGAGGTAATGTTTTACATTTACTGTAATTTATAGCTGGACTGTATATAATAAAATTATGAGTATCGTATGTCTTTAAAACATCAAAATGAAAGAATGCATTATTGATAATAATCAAGACGTATTTCGAAATAGCTTATGCAATTAACAAAAGTCTTCATAAACGTAATAACCTTGACGTCACCCATCCGTGGAATTACAAATCAACCTTTTATTATGAAACGAAAACTTTTTTTTATTTCATTGTTAATTTAGTTCAAAAATGGATATAATTAATTAACGCAGGATTTAGGATTCCGAGTTCCAGTGTGCAAACGATGTACAATTTTCCGAAACCAAAAGGAAGATTATCACTTACCAAAGAACAATGGTAAAAATCTGCTGATTTTTATCATATCTGTCATCTTTTATTAATAGTAGTAACAGCATTTGCTACATTTTATTCACATGAATCATAATGCTGATTCTGGTAAAATAAATGTTTTGTCACATCTATTAAATACGTCCGTTTACCTTCCAAGGTTGTCAGGTTATGACCCATATTGTAAACATGATTTGTAAAATTAAGAATCAGTTTACATCAAATTCGGTTGAATTTATTAAACGGTCTCTACAAATGCAACAAAATATTTATTTTACTAGAATCAGCACATTCTTGATGAACAACACGAACAAAATGATATTTGATACCTAATAATTTGTCCATTGACCTCTCCTATACCAAAATCAGCAGATTTTTACCCCAGTGTTTTTTTACGGAAAGTTCTTTATAGGAAATTATTGTACATCGTTTGCGCACCAGAACTCAGAATCCTAAATCCTGCGTTAATTATATCCATTTTTAAACTAAATTAAGAATAAAATAAACAAAAAACAAGAGTTTTCGTTTCCTAATAAAGAGTTGATTTGTAATTCTACCGATGAATATCAATATTATTCCGCTTATGAAAAGTTTTGTTAGTTGCATAAGCTATTTTGAAATACTTTAAAGAAAGAGATTCAGTACGCATTTTATTATGCTCAAAAATGCTTTCTTTCAGTTTGATGCATTAAAGAAATAGGATATTCATAATTTTATTATAACAGTCCAGCTTGGAAGTAGAAGTTGTTTATGCATTAAATTACAGTAAATGTAAACATTACCTCATTATTTCGACCTTGTCCCCGACGTCGACGACGTCTTCGCCGACGTTGTCGGGGAAGACCGCTTATGTCCTACATTTAAGTTTTACTCATTTTGTTAAAATGACATTCGTAAAATGAAAAACAGGCAATGTTTCCGTGCAATGTAATCACAATTAGGTCAACGAACGTATGTTACATTTTATTTACCGACCTTAATAAGTGATCAAGTCATCAAGGTAGTGAGTCACTCGGCAACCGCTGTTGAAATTCAATTCTGTTGTTTCTGTACATTGATACGTACGTAGCGCAGGTCAGTTAATAATTTAGTACTGCATATGTGAGATCATTGTTTGCTTTATCAGTAATTCAGGGTCAGAATCTTGCAAACAATCCATAGTCGACTCGTGACTTGTAAAAAATACGGAAAAATCCGAAATTTTTTTTTTTTATTTTTATTTTATGAGTTTTGGGGTCTCTATATGGTCACCTTTCACCCCCTTAAAGCATTGCATATTTGTCTGGAACACCCTGTATGTATAAAAATAAGAACATTTTTTTTGTGTACATAGTTTACCATTTTTAATTTTCTATTGGATTTATTTGATTTGAATTTATTACTTCATTTCTTTTTTTTTAGAATAGGAGATTTCTTTTTGTTTAATACACAGGTTTAATTTTGAAATTTTTTCTTTTGATCAATAATTAACTCCATGATGATGCAGATTTTTAATGAAATTAGTTAAATTTTTACTTGCTTTTTACTTCTTTAATCTTGCCTTTTAAGTTTTTTCGCTTTTTAAGAATATTTTGCCGGGTTTTGTAATTTATAAATTTTATGGGAATCGATCTTGGTTTGTTTTAATTAGTTTTTTTTTGGTTCTATGCAGTCTATCTATATCATTGCTATTTATAGTAATTCTCAGCTTATTATTAATAACATCAATTACTTTATTTTTTAAGTTCAGTATTTTCAATGCGGTCTTCCGAAATACCAAATAAACGTATATTATTACAACGCGAATATTACTCCATCTTATCTACAATTTCACGTAGTTTTTCGTTCTTTTTTTGCAAGGTTCCGATAGAGGTCCGTAACGCCACCACTCCACTACAATTAAATTAAAAAGTTTTAATTAAGTACTAATTAAAGACTAATTTGTACCAACAAAAATGTGTACCTATTCCTATTTAGTCGTAATTTACGCTTAAAAAGTAGGGGTGCTGGCAGCAAATTATTATGTAATTAGTTCTTAATTATAGGTTAGAAATTTTTGAATTAGCTGGAGTGGTTAAATTAAAATCAAGTGAGGGTGCCAGCTTCAACTGCTGCAAGCACCCCTACTTTTAAAGCGTAAATCACGGCTAAACGGGGATAGGTACAAATTAGTCTTTAATTAGTTCTTAATAATAGGCTAGGAATTTTTGAATCTAATTGAAGTGGTTAAGTTTAAATTAAGTGGGGGGGGCAGCTTCAACTACTGCCAGCACCCCTACTTTTAAAGCGTAAATTACGACAGATCAGTGATAGGTACAAAATCTTTTTTGTTGGTACAAATTAGTCTTTAATTAGTACTTAATTATAAGCTAGAAATTTTTGAATTTAATTGAAATGGAAGTGCTAGCTTCAGCTTCTGCCCAGAACCCCCATGCTTAAAACTTAAATTACGGCTAAACGGGAATAGGTACAAATTTTTTTTCGTAGGTACAAATTAGTCTTTAATTAGTACTTAACTATAAGCTAAAGATTTTTTAATTTAATTGAAGTAGGGTGCTGGCGTTACGGACATTTTCGATAGTATTTTGATTTCCACTATAACCTTTTCACTTATTTGTGTTACTAAAAATACAATAAATGATTTACTTTTTTATTGCATTACCAACCGCGTTCGCTACATTTTGATTTACACATTCATTAATTTCAGTAAGCTGATCACGTGTAAGAGGCATTTTACGTTACAAGTCACTTGAAAAATTAGAAATTATACGAATATATGAGAGCACTGCAATATGCATCTACTCACACTGCATGCATAAATTTTGCATAAACTAAATAAAAATTTTATAGTTATTTAGGTGACGTGGACTACCCTGAAAATGAAATACGGTTGTACCAAATCTTCTCCAACTTCACAATTCGAAAAACAAAACCTTTTATCATAGATGTGATTGTTTGGTGCGAGTTATAAGTGCATGTAATTTTTATAGTTTTTATAGGAAACGTACCTTGTTTGGTTCGCGCTGGCTGGCGTTCCTCTCGAAGGACCGAATAAGTGGGAAATTTCAGCTTTGCTGGTGATGGATGGGTGGTTTACTGGTTTTCTTTTTAATAATAATGGGAATGGGATCACACAATTTTTCTTGTATTCAAAAAACTGCATTTTTCTTACACTTAGTTCCCACCATATAGTTCCCCGGCGCCATGGATACCGGGTAGGTACGTTTCCATGCACGTTGATCAAAAATTGATTTTAATTAATGACGGCTCAAACAGTGGTAATCTTGATTACCACTGTATTAATATATGCAGTGGCCGCCACTGGATATATATATATATATATATATATATATATATATATATATATATATATATATATATATATATATATATATATATATATATATATATATATATATATATATATATATATATATATATATATATATAATATTTTGAATGCAAATTCATATAGAAAAATTTATCGACTCTGCTGGGATTCGAACCCAGGACCCTCCACTGTCTAGGTGGTATCTCTACCAACTGAGCTACAGAGAACGACTACCAGCATAGCGAGAAATTTTCCATATGAATTAGATATCAAGCAAACATGCAAGTAACTAGATATTTTTTGAATACTATTAATGAAGATCAGCAAGTCGCATGACAACAACATCAATATTCAAAGTATCTAGATTATAATGAATCATTCCGAAAGGAAATTAATTTTTATAAATTTTTAGATAGAGTTAATTTTTATCAAGTTGGATAATGATTTTACATTAAATAATATTTTGAATGCAAATTCATATAGAAAAATTTATCGACTCTGCTGGGATTCGAACCCAGGACCCTCCACTGTCTAGGTGGTATCTCTACCAACTGAGCTACAGAGAACGACTACCAGCATAGCGAGAAATTTTCCATATGAATTAGATATCAAGCAAACATGCAAGTAACTAGATATTTTTTGAATACTATTAATGAAGATCAGCATGTTTGCTTGATATCTAATTCATATGGAAAATTTCTCGCTATGCTGGTAGTCGTTCTCTGTAGCTCAGTTGGTAGAGATACCACCTAGACAGTGGAGGGTCCTGGGTTCGAATCCCAGCAGAGTCGATAAATTTTTCTATATGAATTTGCATTCAAAATATTATTTAATGTAAAATCATTATCCAACTTGATAAAAATTAACTCTATCTAAAAATTTATAAAAATTAATTTCCTTTCGGAATGATTCATTATAATCTAGATACTTTGAATATTGATGTTGTTGTCATGCGACTTGCTGATCTTCATTAATAGTATTCAAAAAATATCTAGTTACTTGCATGTTTGCTTGATATCTAATTCATATGGAAAATTTCTCGCTATGCTGGTAGTCGTTCTCTGTAGCTCAGTTGGTAGAGATACCACCTAGACAGTGGAGGGTCCTGGGTTCGAATCCCAGCAGAGTCGATAAATTTTTCTATATGAATTTGCATTCAAAATATTATTTAATGTAAAATCATTATACAACTTGATAAAAATTAACTCTATCTAAAAATTTATAAAAATTAATTTCCTTTCGGAATGATTCATTATAATCTAGATACTTTGAATATTGATGTTGTTGTCATGCGACTTGCTGATCTTCATTAATAGTATTCAAAAAATATCTAGTTACTTGCATGTTTGCTTGATATCTAATTCATATGGAAAATTTCTCGCTATGCTGGTAGTCGTTCTCTGTAGCTCAGTTGGTAGAGATACCACCTAGACAGTGGAGGGTCCTGGGTTCGAATCCCAGCAGAGTCGATAAATTTTTCTATATGAATTTGCATTCAAAATATTATTTAATGTAAAATCATTATCCAACTTGATAAAAATTAACTCTATCTAAAAATATATATATATATATATATATATATATATATATATATATATATATATATATATATATATATAAACCATGGACGTAAAACCGAGCGTGAAGTGAACCAGTAGAATGTAAAAGAAAATGTTGATAAAATTCAATTTTTGCATTCATTTGTTTACAGCATACGGTTTTGTATACAGTAACACCTTGCGACATTCAAAATTCGTCAGGAACAAAAAAAGATAATTTATGCTGCATTTTGTATTCTTTCCTTTTCCTTATTTCAGAATTTCCCATGTGGTTATGGCGACGTTTTCTTAAGGTTTGTAATATAATATTGAATTTCGCAAGCAAATTTTTTATCTGTTATTTATTTATTTCAAAGTTTTGGTGCATAAAACCTTCACATCTCTTTTCTCTGTTGTTTTAACGTAAGTATTTCCCCACGTAAACCCACTGGTTTGTAGTTGCGTCTTTGTCACTCGAACAATCACTTTGTTTATCTGTCGCTCCTATTGTAATAATGCAAATGTTTTATATCATTCTTTACAAGATAAATTGGTGCTTTTGGTAACGTTAGAAACGGAGATCTTGACTGTTGGCTGATTTCTCTGAAGTTGCTAGAGGAATTCTTATTCTCCTACAACAGATGATTTTAAGTATGATTCGTGGCTTTTATTTTATTTTTTACTTTTGCGGATGCGGCACTCTTAAATTCTGGCAGTATGTATGTGTCTTTGTATGTGTAAAGTATGTATGTAGCAGAGGGAATTGTCGGATGTGGTAGTTCGTAGTCGCGAATGCTGTTTAGATTGGATAAGAGTAACAACAAATTTGTGGATGCGGGCTGGCTGCAGATTCTTAAGCATGTAGCTTCACAGGGCTCAAGGCTGTAATACATATCCAAAAAGAACAGTATACGGTTGGTTTCACAAAAGTAGATTGATATAAAAAACGTTCCAGAAAAGTAGAATATAGATTGCGAAAATCACATTCCCACTTGTTGTGAGAAACCCCTCCTCTCCTCTTCACAACCCCCCAACCTAATTCTGACTGAATCAATCTACACATACAGGATGTCTCATAGCCCCTGCACCACACTTTACCAGCGCATTTATTATGGCATTTGGAACTAAAAATCTTAATAAAGTTTATTGATTAGAGAAAGTTCAAATTTTTAATAATTTTGACCGACGTTTTTATAAAAGTACGTATAAAATTATAACGCGCTCATGGTGATATTGATATCATTAATAAAAAATAAAGTTAACTGTATATGTAAGTGCAAGGTTAGAAATTTTAAAGCCAGACAAACATAATGAGATCACATATTACTGTGTATTTTTCTAGTCCAAACCCACCATTTTCAAGCGCCCAATTGTGTGACATTGTACTATTGAAAAGTAAATCTCTTCGCTTCGTTGACATAGTGGTTTTGCTTTAGTAAAATGCGTACCATACGTAAAATACGTCTCAAATGATGACTAATTGTAATACAAAACGTAAATATACAAAATTGTGGTTTAAGCTTTTAATTTTTAACGACGTTTGTCTACAACGGGATTTTAATTTTATTTAACCGTGACCTCGCATATCTTTTTACTGTAAAATTGGTCTAAATCTAGTCTCAACTTTTAATAGTAAAAAATTGGGTAAGAGTCTTTCACATCAAATTCAGATTCCCGATTTTGAAAATCATCATTGTTTACAAAGACTTGACCCACACCAATATCCTTTTCTTAATTATCTGCGTTCGCGGAATTATCATTTAAGTGACTGACGTCATGAAATTGTATTATAAAAACGATCATGTTGCAGAATCAGCAATGTAAACATAACAAACCATAAAACATCTTGTTTGAAGAAAATAACAAACACTACTGTATATGCTAAAAGCATTATACCCGTCTTCATTTGCATTTTTTCCGAGAACTACGCTTCTGAGAAAAAATGTTATAGGGATTTTTTGTTTGTCTTATCGATGTCTATATACCTACCGCGTTTGATGTCCTTGTTATGATCCACCCTGCATAGAAACCTATAGCAAAATAAAAAAGATCTATAATGCACATGCAAATGCACTATAATTATTGCTTATAATTATTAAAACAAAAGAGAAAAGATGGACAGAGTGATTTTATTGGCAGCAGATATTTACAAAGAATATTACCAACTGAGAATTTAGTAACTTACATAAAATACTGTCAACAAAACATCTAGACACTTGTATAATATTCAGTGCGAATCGTAAATCTCTAAACATGTACATTTCTTGTATATACATATGTTCAATTATTAAAATAATACGACAAACACATTGACACACCTCACAATTATCTTACAGCGAATCTTATCTTATCTTATAGCGAGATAATGAGTAAATAGCTCTGAGCAACTAAAATTTATAATACGTTGGTTGAACTTATTTATATTCCTGTTGGATTTATTTTATTTTAGTTATTATTATAATAAAAGTGAGATTAGAAGTTCCATCCCTTTAATGAAGTTTTGCTCATTTGTTAAAAATTGTTGAATGCATGTATGTGAAAATATTGTATGTTACACATCGATAAAAGGAAAATGGATACATATTGTAGCAATAATAATAAAATAATTATTTGCTACAACCTAATACGCAGAAATATGGTTTTACAAACTTAACACCACAATAATTAATATGAACAACAACCCTGCACGTGAGCAAAAATTATTTACAAGAGGTACCTATCCAAAATGTCCTAATCTTCGTTTTTTCTTCTTTTGTATACCTTATTATTAAATAAACTTATTTAAGAAATAATGCAAATTTGTGAATAAAGTTATTACGTTTTGTTGAGAAGTAAATAAGAAAATTTGAAAAGAAAAGATCGGCTGTTTAACTGTCAGGCGTGTCAATGCATTTGACGTGTTATTTTAATAATTGAACATACAAGTTTTACATGAAGGAAATACCATATAACATCGCTTATAACACCTGTAACTACTATCACGAACTAAAATCCCAGTAGTTGAAATCATATTTAGATGCTAGAGCAAAGAATTATTGTTTTCTTAGTAATTTGAATAACTAGGTGAAGATGCACTTTACTACTTCACCTGAAAAGTCGCCATTTATCATATACAGTTAAAAGCAATCTTAATCTCATTCTCTTAGTATGACCACACCCTCAGGTGTAGCAAATTAAACAATCATAATCATTATCCGGAATTTTTTTATATTTTGTCATATCTACGATATATATAATATATATGTACTACAAAATATATTTTTTATAACACGTGGTAATTTTATTTTAATTTTTAGCAGCATTTAGGATACTTTGCTACCCACTCGTGATTAATAATATGTTTATATCAACAGCAGCAGCGCTTTAATAACGTTGATAAACCCGAATTAAACATGGAAAGCAGCTTAAAATATTAACAATTCAAAGCCGCTTAATAATTACTATTGTACACAGCATAGTCTATTATTAAAATAAATACCAACAAATCAATAAAAACTTTATAGCCTTGCTTGTTATGCGCTCATAAATATTTCACTATATAGGCAACATTTTATATCATTACAATATACTAAATTCTTTGTTCACTTATTGTTTGTCATTTCTGAATGGCAATTTGTAACTCGTTCAGTAGTGTAGGTATAAATCTTGGCCCGCAGTTCTAGTTTGCAATTCTTGTTTTTATTAAACAGCGAGTTTTGAAACGCCCAGATGTCTCCGAACATGTTGCATTATTTTTGTCTGGACTCGTTCAAGTGATTCTTCTGCATTGTCTGCATTAATGCTGTTAGAATTATTATAAATATTGCATCTCTAAGTTACATATATCGTTTACGAATTACGAATTTTTTACAAAAGTGTACAGTCTACAATTAATAACAGATTATAATACTACTAATTTATTTAAGTTTATTTCTTTTTAATTTAATAAGAAAATTCATAGTGATTGATATAATATTAATTATAATTAACAATGACTAGCCACAGAAGTATGAATATATAGATATTCGTGCGTGGTATACGACAAAGTATTAATCTTAACGACAACCACAGGTAGGTTTTGCATGATTGTCAGGACCGACTGCTTAACGTGCTCTCTGATAGCACGGCGAAGTGTGCCTTTATATGTCGACGAGAAAATCTTCTTGCTGGTTCCGGGGATGGACCGCGGACCGCCTGATCATGAGTTAGGCTTTACTGTCTCCAGCCTTACTTTGTGGAACTCCATAATCATGAAATATAATCAAATTAAAAGATTAATTCAAAGTTTCACAAGTTTTATTAGTTTCTCTTAACCTGACATATAAAGATAAATAATATAAGATAATATAAGATAAACTAATAAAACTTGTGTAACTTTGAATTAATCTTTTAATTTGATTATATTTCATGATTATGGAGTTCCACAAAGTAAAAGTAAGGTTGGAGACAGTAAACGCTATCATTTCATCTTCGTTGAAAGAACAAGCCAAGCTATATAAGAAACTGATGATTAAACACGGAATTGCTAGCCAGAATGTTTGGTTCAATTAAGAATGTATTAAACGTCAAGTCATTCCCAAATATGTCAACATCACAACCAAGACTAGTAATTGCATTACTGAAAAGATTATCAAAAATGCAAAAAGAAGATGGGTCAAAGAAGAAGCAAAGAAATGGTTTAGAATTAGAGATAGAACTTACACATAAATTACATAATATTCAATTTGACATTTTAGATTTTGATGCTAGAGAAACCGTCAGTCATATTAAATTTCAAAAATACAATACTCAGAAAAAGAAACTACAAAACCTTACCCAACAAAAACGTTCAATACAAAGTAATTATAATACCCCGAATACCATACACTTCTATCCACGCTTTATAAACCTATCAGATACACAATTCAATGACAGAGAAACAAAATTTCTTAACAAAGGCTTCAAATTTTGTCCTTTTCCAAAATTCACTAACAAAATTAAAGAAATCTTGGCTGTTGAATGTGAAACTATACTCAGAAAAGATCACAACAATTATGCAAAATTCCAAATCTCGAATCTGATAAAAGAAATATCTTTGAAAAAGAACAAAACACAGAATAAAACATCTAAGCTGTCACTACTTCGATCTATCAGACATAAAATTACAGAAAACAATTTAATTTCTGTTAAAGCAGATAAGGGTAACATTTTGGTAATCCTTTCGAAAGATGTTTACACAAAAAAGGTTAATGATTTTATTGATAAAGAAAATTTAGATGTTCTAAACAAAGATCCTACCACAAAATTTCAAAAAGAAATAAAACAAGCTTTAGCAAACTGCAATATCTGCTTTAACGAATTAGAAAAACAACAAATCATACATAAAAACCCACAACCACCAAGACTATATGGACTGATTAAAACACATAAACACAACATGCCTATACGACCAGTAGTATCATATATCAACGCACCTAATTACACCTTGTCCAAGAAACTCCACCATATTATTAACATCATAGGATACAAATCGAAATATTCTGTCAAAAATTCATTAGAATTAGTAGAAAAACTACAAAACATACATCTTCCAGCACATTCAAAACTTGTAAGCTTTGACATTTGTAACATGTTTTCAAAGATTCCACCACAAGACTGTATTCCTTTGTTAGATAAGTCACTTACTTTTGTAAGAGCTACCAGTTGTTACCCACAAAAAGGGGATCGCTAATTGGAAAACGGTAACAGCTTTTAATCGCAGTTAAATATGTCGCTTGTCAGCTAACTAGTGTGAGGTCGTGGGTCTCACAAGAGGTCTTCTGTAATGGGTGCCAAGAATCGTCTAATATAGCTCCAGTATTTGCCGACAAAATCTGAAAATAACAACACATTTGCGACTACTACTAATGTGGTCGACTTTTCCCAATATAGGTATCTCGTTAGCTGTAAATATAAACCGCAAATAACACTCATATAAATAATAAGTCTTCGGGTATGGTATACAGTGCTTTATTATCAATCAAAGCAAATTATCAGTAGTCAATTAAGTGTAATATTTTTAATCAAGGTGAAATAGCCTTGGCAAAAATTACATGCAAGTTATTTATTCTCATATATACATTTGAACCGGGCGAGAATTCATGCGAGCGCGACTAACTACTCTAAACCTGACTAAAACTTCAAGTCTCAAAAATAATCAAAAGGGCAAAGTAAAATTATCGCGACTACAGATACCAATCAGATTAAGCAATCATTAACTCAATAGCTAGTTGTTTGACCATTCCATTACGGAGCAAAGTATGCGTTTACACACTTGCAATTATTCCTAACAATGTAAACTGATAAAATAATTTATATGAAATAGATATACAGATATAAGTGCTACACGCACACTGGGGAAAAACCACTAAGGATTGTCAAACATTATTATTATCATAAATAGTTGCTACAATGTAAGTGATTCACGATATAGGTGTGTGTTCTTTCAATCTGAATAGGAACATCAGCAACCAGGTTGAACGTTATCCAAAGTAGCGTGATCCAAGGAGAGCATCAGGAACCAAGTAACTGTACGTGGGCAAGAAGCTCAGCGTAATGGTTTTTTAACAACCTAAATATACAACGAAGAGTGTATGAAGTTAAGGTAAAATAATCAGAAAAATATAAAAAAGGTCTGTAACAAACAAAATCAATTACCAGAATGTACAGTATAAGAATACAGTAAGAGATTTACGTAAAGTTAAACACTAAGAACCTTCGAGAATGTGCACCTAACCACCCAAAAAGACTAGTGGTAAATCCCTTACGGTACCAATTTATATTGGAAATCATCACCAAAAATTAATTATATATCTGCACAAATGCAATTCCCATATCACAACTTAAATGAAAAATCAATTTAACGGCGATGCCACTAAAACATTTTTTTAAATAGGTAGCTTCACGAACGAAGGAAACCAAGTGTCTGTCGTACTATCAACAGAAAGTTAGTTCTGATCAAAATGCTACTAAACATAGAGAGAATGCGAAAATCCCTAACGCTATACAATATAAAACATAAGCATAGCTATAGAGGGTGCTACGAAAGTAGCACGTAATATAGTACTCACTAGTGGGAGCGAGATTGCCTATCCACCATCTACTAGCTCTCCAGGCTAGTGCCGGAGCTATTTACGTGCTCACCCGTCGGGGTCCGTTTCCGAGGGAGTCCATCACCCCTACTCAGCATCTGGGCTTTCACTGCCCGGACGACTCCAACCTCAAGTTTAATTCGCCAGTACCTAATCTAACCGCAACTTGTTACAAGTTACAAAACCTGTTTTTCATTGGTTACATCGTTAATAGATAAAGAATTAAAATGCATTAGATTAAAAATGAATATAAACGAGTCCACGGAGACGATAAATAGCCCTAAAAGAAAACTTGTTTTTCTAATTTTATTGAATTGTTGGAAATAATCTATGCACTTGAACTTAATGGCGTTTAGTACGTTTTAATCGTTTTTTACTCTGCAAAAGATGGCACTTAAAATTTAAAATTGAAGCATTGTCCGTTTGTAATGCTAATCTGTATTGCCACCAAGATCTGCAAACCATTTTATTGGTTTCCTAATTTTGCATTCATATCCCAAGACCATTTGACTGTATCTTTTGCAATTTTTTTATGTAACTAGAAGATCCAGAGGTTTAATTGGTGGATGTTTATACAGAAAAGAAGAAGCTCAGTACCAATCGGAAATAATTTCAAACTTTGTAATATTTTTTTAGTTTTTAAGGTTTCATTATTGTTAAGGTAACCTACAATGTTAGTATAGTGTCTAGTGTCTAAACTAGACTTATACGACTAAAATGATTTTAGATGTTTTTTATCATACAGTACATATGTATAGTATACAGTAAAGCTTGTAGCCTTCACTGACGTATCCATCCGCCATTCTTTTTCTTTGGGAAACTGGCATTGACTAGAGAGAAAAGCTAGAACGTTACAACGGGACTATATGAAATCGACTTTCGAGACCCCCAATCGATGTCAGATTTGAACAACGGCCTCCACCTCTTATAAGGGCTCATGAGTCACAAGTAACAATTTTGAACGTGTGACACATATTCGTAGTGGTGGGTATTCTGGGGTCTTAAAAACATCTATGAAGTCTGTTTTGGCAATAAACAGACTAGACGAACAATAGAACGCCTGCTTTTTGCAGTCGCCATTATGACTGATTTCGCAAAATGTTTATACCTTCCATAAGAAAAGTTCATCTTCTGCTTTTTGCATTAGCTTTCACAAGAAAAACAACAACATAAAATATAACATAAGCTTCATATTGCTTCCAACATGTCGTAAAAGAATTGTTGTTTGTTGCACTGCATTTCCAATTTATTGTAATTTTAATTAATTTATTTTACAATCGGATTCCATTACCAGTAAAACGTATTTATGCAGTTTTGAGTCACCCGCGTAATAATCCATTAATATTATTAATACATTAATAATAATATATTAAGTCCACTGACGAAATTTACCTAAGTAGTCTCTCCGTACTAGAGTCCAACGTTGATTTACGACCACCATCCTCCATACATCCAGACAGGATGTGGTTAAACAGTGACTAGAGCATTTTCTGCTATTAATTCTGATGTTCTATAAAATACCCTGTTCCTAAAGTAACCCTCTCCCAGCTCAACTTTTGAAACACCTAAAGGACCCCGCTCAATCCTTATCGAAATTCGGTCAAAGTGGCCAAATTGTCTGAAACTTCGTGAAAATGTAGCTGATATATTTCTGATCAAAAGTCACACTGGGCACAACTCATAGAAATCCCAACTGTCACCACTACAAGCCGTTGAATGTTTGTAGAACACCTTAATAATAATAATAATAATAATAATCTTTATTTGGCCAAAGAGCCTTACATAACAAAATATATATATAAATTTAACATTTTAAAAATTACATTTAAATCACAGTAAGTATAACGTACATAAACATACATAATCAGGTACATGCATAATCTTTTGTAATAACTTTATTGTTAGAATTAATAAATATTTTATTTTATTTCAAGTGGAAATTTTGTTTATTTAACTTTCTGTAATTAATTTATCTTTCTGTAAATAATGTTCCTTCAACTTAATTTTAAATTTGATAATTGATAAAGATTTTAAATAATTTGTTAGATTATTGTAAATGATCAAAGTTTTATAAAACAAAGAATTTTGAGATTCAGTAAGATTTACTCTACCTATTTGATAATTTAGTCTAGATCTGGTTCCGTAATTGTGAGTCTCTTCTCCTGTTTTTAAAATATTATTGAAATACGTTGGTACTTAATCCTTAATGAAAATCCGGTTTCGGTCAAAAAGTCGCTGTAGCGGCTAAAGTCGGGATTTCATGAGTTGAGCCCATTGGGACTTTTGATCAGAATTATTTCAACTATATCTTTACGTAGTATAATCAATTTGGCCGAAACCAAATTTCCATAAGGATTGAGCGGGGATTTTTCTTAGGAAAGCTAAACTTTAAAGGCTGCAGTCTCACTGTACCATCGTGAACCACCCACAGCCATGAACTAAAATTTAAACATGAGTTAATCAATTATGGTGATCCCACTAAGCCACTGTTAGCTACCTAGTACGATCAAACGGTAACCACCAGTTTGAAATTTCCAACTTGTTCGAATTTTAGTGGTTGGTGGTCGGCGGTGGTTGACAATGCGCACGCGCTACTGGACATGATAATAACTAGAAATATGAATTTCCTGTCCACAGGTTTTTCGCTCTTGGTAATTGGTAATGAAAACTTTTAAAATAAAATTTCGCTTTGCCCTTTATAAGTTGATCAATCTCCCAGCTACTCCCCATGAAGAAAAATCTCCTATACCCACATATTTCGCGATTTGTTATGCGTTATTCATGTAGTACAAAGTTATAATTTCTTCGCTGTTTGATTTATCTGACGATTTAATATTTTTTGGAATAATTTAACCTCATTTAATAGGAAACAATAATAACAGTGCTAAGCTTGCTAAGTTGGCAATATGTCTACTTCAAAAGGAGATAAACATAAAACAAGCGCGAAATTTAAAATTTACTTAATACTGGTGGTGGTCACTACTTGCTTCAGTGGGACAGCACAGGATTATTTTAATTGGTAGTGGTCGATGGTAGTGGATGGTGCTGGGTGGTAGTGGTTGCAGTGAGACTGCGGCCTTAGGGTATCAAATAAGACTAAAAAATACTACTTCTTGAGAGAACAAAAAGATTAGTTTGTGCTGTGGTGGCGCAATAAGTGTCAAATGTTGGCTCATTTGCAAGTCCTTTTCATTCTGCGTATGACGCACTGATTTTTAATTTCTATTGATTTAACCCAGCCATTATGTCTTGATGACTTACGAGTTCAAATAGTGTAAACATGTAATTGCATAAACCCCAAGAACCCCAAGAATTCCAAGAATAGACTGTCAGAAAGTTCGAGTACGTTTTGAAATACATTTTCTAATTATATGGATTTGTGTTTATTTGATTTTGAATGAATTTAGTTTTATTTTGCAATAAATAACATTTAATCCGTTATTAATTCTCTTTGGATTGATGAAATGAAAGAAAAACAAACAGTTTTGATTTTTAGGTTTTTGGTTTTGTGGTGAGCGTTGTGGTGCGACGGGAACATAAGTCATTTTTTCTCGTTTACTAAAAAAGTAACATTTTTAAGTTTTATTTAATATTTGGCTTTCCTGATTTCCCTTTCTCAGAGTTCCCATAAATTTTCTGATAATGAGTTTAGAAAAACATTTTTTGAAAAACAGGTAGTTCAGTGATGTCATTTTAGCTGCCATGTAGTGTCCATGTAGTTACAAGTGATGAATGTTTGGCTGTTCGAAACCATGCATCTTATCAATTCAAATCGTAGGAACATTGTTGACGGGTTTTGTATTTGGTTTTCTACACTATTATAGAGGGATCTTTTGTACCGTGACCTTTACCGTGGGGTTTTCTGCTTCGTGGCGGATATGGCCTTGGATATTAGTACACTATATGAGAAGTAACGAGATTGCATTGCTATAAGAACAAAATATATATATATATATATATATATATATATATATATATATATATATATATATATATATATATATATATATATATATATATATATATATATATATATATATATATATATATATATATATATATATATATATATATATATATATATATATATATATATATATATATATATATATATATATATATATATATATATATATATATATATATATATATATATATATATATATATATATATACTTTTTATGATAAGATAATAAACATGATGGGAAGGTACGCGATCGCCGAGTGTGTAGTCGACCACACGCATCTATACAGCTCGACTCACTTCACACAGAACTCTACAATCGCGTGCCTCCCCTTGCTTATAATCTTATTATAGTACTATACAGGGTGTCCTGTTTAATAGTCTACACTCAATCATTCGGACTGGCTTCTGGCTAAAGCAATGAAATTAAAAGAACTTTCCATAATTCGACCTCTAGTTTACGAAATCAGTGTTAGAGCCCATCTTGGTACTTTTGCTGGTACCGGATATGACGTCATCGGGATTCTTTTACATGGTACCATTAGGTTTTAAATATGAAAATCGATAGCAAATGTGATTCTGAATACAAAAGTACTAAGGTATTACAGGACTAAAATGCATAATAACGGAGCTACAGCCACTTAACGGGTTCTGTCCTGTTTAACAGTCTACACTCAATCATTCAGACTGGCTTTTGGCTAAAGCAATGAAATTAAAAGAACTTTGCATAATTCGACCTCTAGTTTATGAAATCAGTGTTAGAACCCATCTTGGTACTTTTGCTGGTACGGGATATGACGTCATCGGGATTTTTTTAATGGACCATTAGGTTTTAAATATGAAAATCGATAGCAAATGTGGTAACGGGTTCTGTCCTGTTTAACAGTCTACACTCAATCATTCGGACTGGCTTCGGGCTACAGTAATGAAATTAAAAGAACTTTGCATAATTTGACCTCTAGTTTACGAGATCAGTGTTACAACGCATCTTGGAACTTTTGCTGGTACCGCATATGACGTCATCGAGATTTTTTTAAATGGTACCAGTAGGTTTTAAATATGAAAATCGATAGCAAATGTGATTCTGAATACAAAAGTATGAAGGTAATAAAAGTCTAAAATGCATAATAACGGAGCTAGAGCCCCTTAACGGGATGTCCTGTTTAACAGTCTACACTCAATCAGTTGAATTGGCTTCTAGCTATAGCAATGGAGTTGACAGGAGTAGTGTAGTTATATCTAGAGCTTAGGAAAACTGTTAGAAAAGTTTTTAGTACTTATGGGGTCCATGTATGACATATTTTCTTTCTGAGATAACACAAAAAGAAGGCGAGGCACGAAAAAGCATTTGAGAATTTTTGGTAGGGATTTAAATAAACTTTATTTTACCTAAATTCCTTCTGATAGTTTCGAAAAAAACGACAAAAACCGTTAGGGAGCGTGGTTTATTATCTCTTCGAGCCCTACATTTTGTTGACTTTCATGGGGTTATTTGACAACCCACAAGGAAGGACTTACCCTCAACTTTCCGCTACTTGTTGACTGGATTTGACTGGACTATTAGCGAATAATGGAACATTGTTACCAAACCGCTATAACGACTTTTAATAAATTGAACTTTCTCATGTACGATTCCACCTTATGTCACCAGATAATATCTGCCACTACCACTTAACTCAATCGCTGATAGAGCTTGATAGCATTCAAAAACAAATGCGCTTTTAACTTTAGAATCAAAATGATAATAACCAAACGAATCTCTTTAATATCCTAATGTTGAGATTTAGATTTCCAGTAGAGGAGATGTTCGACTTACCTGTATTAGATACAAAAATGGTACTTATTCAATAGGTAACAGCAGACCCAATACCAAGAAACCTTTATTTCCTTATCTAATTTTTTAACACCATATCGTGTACAGCAACAAGAACGGTTATTACCATCTAGACCGCAACGTATAAAAATATAGAGTTGCTGATATTTAATCATTGACCACAGAATACTTGTGATATCTGTTTTCCTGTTTGTTTGTATGTTTTAAAACATCCTGATTCCATTTAAAAAAAATCCCGATGACGTCATATCCGGTACCAGCAAAAGTTCAAGATGGGTTCTAACACTGATTTCGTAAACTAGAGGTCGAATTATGCAAAGTTTTTTAATTTCATTGCTTTAGCCAGAAGCCAGTTCAAATGATTGAGTGTAGACTGTTAAACAGGACAGAACCCGTTAAGTGGCTCTAGCTCCGTTATTATGCATTTTAGACCTGTATTATCTTAATGCTTTTGTATGCAGAATCACATTTGCTATCGATTTTCATATTTAAAACCTAATGGTACCGTTCAAAAAAATCACGATGACGTCATATCCGGTACCAGCAAAAGTAGCAAGATGGGTTCTAACACTGATTTCATAAACTAGAGGTCGAATTATGCAAAGCTCCTTTAATTTCATTGCTTTAGCCAGAAGCCAGTCCGAATGATTGAGTGTAGACTGTTAAACAGGACAGAACCCGTTAAGTGGTTCTAGCTCCGTTATTCTGCATTTTAGACCTGTATTACCTTAATGCTTTTGTATTCAGAATCATATTTGCTATCGATTTTCATATTTAAAACCTAATGGTACCATGTAAAAAAATCCCGATGACGTCATATCCGGTACCAGCAAAAGTACCAAGATGGGTACTAACACTGATTTCGTAAACTAGAGGTCGAATTATGCAAAGTTCTTTTAATTTCATTGCTTTAGCCAGAAGCCAGTTCAAATGATTGAGTGTAGACTGTTAAACAGGACAGAACCCGTTAAGTGGCTCTAGCTCCGTTATTATGCATTTTAGACTTTTATTACTTTGATACTTTTGTATTCAGAATCACATTTGCTATCGATTTTCATATTTAAAACCTACTGGTACCATTTAAAAAAATCTCGATGACGTCATATGCGGTACCAGCAAAAGTTCCAAGATGCGTTGTAACACTGATCTCGTAAACTAGAGGTCAAATTATGCAAAGTTCTTTTAATTTCATTACTGTAGCCCGAAGCCAGTCCGAATGATTGAGTGTAGACTGTTAAACAGGACAGAACCCGTTAAGTGGCTGTAGCTCCGTTATTATGCATTTTAGACCTGTAATACCTTAGTACTTTTGTATTCAGATTCACATTTGCTGTCGATTTTCATATTTAAAACCTAATGGTACCATGTAAAAAAATCTCGATGACGTCATATCCGGTACCAGCAAACGTTCCAAGATGGGTTCTAACACTGATTTCATAAACTAGAAATCAAATTATGCAAAGTTCTTTTAATTTCATTGCTGTAGCCCGAAGCCAGTCCGAATGATTGAGTGTAGACTGTTAAACAGGACAGAACTCGTTAAGTGGTTCTAGCTCCGTTATTATGCATTTTAGACCTGTATTACCTTAATACTTTTGTATTCAGAATCATATTTGCTATCTATTTTCATATTTAAAACCTAATGGTACCATTTAAAAAAATCTCGATGACGTCATATCCGGTACCAGCAAAAGTTCCAAGATGGGTTCTAACACTAATTTCGTAAACTAGAGGTCGAATTATGCAATGTTCTTTTAGTTCCATTGCTGTAGCCAGAAGCCAGTCCGAATGATTGAGTGTAGACTGTTAAACAGGACAGAACCCGTTAAGTGGCTGTAGCTCCGTTATTATGCATTTTAGTCCTGTAATACCTTCGTACTTTTGTATTCAGAATCACATTTGCTATCGATTTTCATATTTAAAACCTAATGGTACCATGTAAAAGAATCCCGATGACGTCATATCCGGTACCAGAAAAAGTACCAAGATGGGTTCTAACACTGATTTCGTAAACTAGAGGTCGAATTATGCAAAGTTCTTTTAATTTCATTGCTGTAGCCCGAAGCCAGTCCGAATGATTGAGTGTAGACTGTTAAACAGGACAGAACTCGTTAAGTGGTTCTAGCTCCGTTATTATGCATTTTAGACCTGTATTACCTTAATACTTTTGTATTCAGAATCATATTTGCTATCGATTTTCATATTTAAAACCTAATGGTACCATTTAAAAAAATCCCGATGGCGTCATATCCGGTACCAGCAAAAGTTCCAAGATGGGTTCTAATACTGATTTCGTAAACTAGAGGTCGAATTATGCAAAGTTCTTTTAATTCCATTGCTGTAGCCAGAAGCCAGTCCGAATGATTGAGTGTAGACTGTTAAACAGGACAGAACCCGTTAAGTGGTTCTAGCTCCGTTATTATGCATTTTAGGCCTGTATTACCTTAATACTTTTGTATTCAGAATCACATTTGCTATTGATCTTCATATTTAAAACCTAATGGTACCATTTAAAAATATCCCGATGACGTCATATCCGGTACCAGTAAAAGTACCAAGATGGGTTCTAACACTGATTTCGTAAACGAGAGGTCGAATTATGCAAAGTTCTTTTAATTTCATTGCTGTAGCCAGTATCCAGTCCGAATGATTGAGTGTAGACTGTTAAACAGGACACCCTGTATATTTATTATTATATTTACCTTTTTTTTTTGACTAACAATGAGAATATTCAAATAATTCTTTTAAAGTTAATGATAGCTCCTGTTGTAAATTCTAATTAAATTAAATTTGGTAAAAAGTAAATACTGTAGGCACCTAATGGGACGAACTACTCCAGATATATTGCTTATATTGCCAGATATTATTGTCACATCCATTATAAATATATTAATATTAATGATGTATTATAAGTGAAAGAATTTAGATACAGTTCAAGGCCCCTGGAACCTTTAATGGAGAGAAGTGCATCTTGTTACTTCTGAAGAGTCTAATAATATTTGGGACTACAATACACAAATGACAAACCCACAAAAAAAGAGGTCACGGTAGAAAAAATTTCCGCTTATAAGCAATGCTTTAAAGTTTTTGCAACTTTAATTGTTGTTTCTTTAATTCTCTTGTTTTGAATATTTTTACAATACTTTGTCGGATAACTTTTATTATTTTTATTGCAAATAAGAGTTGCAAAGGAAAATCTATATTATTTAAAAAAAATCTAAGATACATATCCACGGTTCATTTTATAACTAATCTTACTACTATTAAATATCTTATTTTAAATAGATCATTATTCTCGCATGCCTATTGAGTTACAGATTGAATGTAATCAATATTATCACAAACCGTATTATAAGGTATCTACCAACATCTCGGAAACTGCTATTTGAACTTTCACGAAAGTTAAAGCACCGAGTTATGACAGAAATTTAGACAAGTTTTGAACTTTCGGAACAACTGAGAATATAAGCGAACTCAACTCTCACGTTTTAGTGGTATAATTTTCGTTTAATTAATTCGATATTCTATTAATATAGAGCAGTAGAAAAGGTTTCTGCTTTCTTCAGAAAAGTCAAGTTTTTATCTTAACTTAAAATCAAACAAAGGGATGACTAAATTAAAAATTTTCGTAATTTACACGGTCGTTTTTTGTCACGGTATTACTTTTATACGTAACCCAATGAAGTCATCTACTAGCAAATATGTTTTTCAGGAATCAAGACCTGGTAATAAATGACAGAATGCCAAACACCCATTAATAAGATCATTTTTAGCGAATTATTATATTAAATTATTATTATTCATGTTATCGTCAACGTTCCCACTGAATTACCTACTCTTAAATATTTTTTGCTTATACTCCATTGGTAATCAGCAAGGCGTTTGATACAGTTAATCATGAATTATTCCTTAATATATTGCACTATATGGGTTTTGGTAATAATGCAGTCGGTCTGATTCAAAATTATCTCTAAAATAATCTATAAGTTAAGACATTTAATGATGTTTATTGATGTTACTCAGAGGGGTACCGCAAGGATCCATGTTAGGTCCTCTGTTGTTTAGCTTGTATACCAGAGGTCTTTGTGACTGTATGTAGGCCTGTAATATTCACATGTATGCAGATGATATACAATTGTGCATTACCCATTAAGCCCAAATCACATTCAAGATGCAGTTGATACACTGAATAATGATCTGAAAGCTATAAAGGAATTCTTTGCTAATCATGCACTAATATTAAATAAACCGGTTAATAATTATCAACTGACACGCATAGAAATTGGAGATGTTATTATTTCGATAGTTGAAAATGCCAAGAATTTAGGGCTAGTTTTTGACCAAACGTTCAGATTTAAAAAACAAATCAATAAGTATATACAAAAAACTTACTATAATTTAAAACTTCTTTACCGGCATAAAGACTACT
Source organism: Agrypnus murinus (assembly GCA_929113105.1). NCBI lineage: Eukaryota > Metazoa > Arthropoda > Insecta > Coleoptera > Elateridae > Agrypnus > Agrypnus murinus. The sequence continues at coordinate 93,677,345 of OV816023.1, forward strand.
TAAGCAAAGACACAAAGATCTAACTAAGTCAATCCCTTGTATTATCACACTTCAGTTATTGTATACGGGGCGTTCAAGTATTACGTAAGCAGGCTTAGGGGTGGGGGGTTAAGTCTTTTCTTATTTTTACTGACAAAAAGGGTGTGGGGGGAGGCAAAACATGTTACATAAGATAGAAACTACAAAATGATTAAATTTTTAAAATAATATTCGAATACTTACTTGAAATCAATAACATTACTTTTTCTACTTTTATATCAAGTTTGTTTATAATTCTTTATAAGCAAAACACGCGTCCCGGAAACTTTCCGTGCCTCTGCGTAGTACAAAATAGTCGATTTTAACACGATATTTGGAGAATCCCAGATATTTCAACTCAAAAAAAATTGAAACACGCGAATATGAGTCAAATGTCATTTTTTATAAGATTTTCTTTTGATTGTTCTTTATTTAATTTAAAAAATAAATAAATAATAGTTCTTGAACCTTAGAAATTTGATTTCTATGATTTTTGTTTTAATTTTGATAGCGAATAAAAAACTCCTTACGTCTTATCCTTTGGGGGAAGGGATTTTTTATTTTTCTTTACAAAGGGGAGAGGCCAAAATCAACAAAATGATACTTACGTAATACTTGAACGCTTTCTACCTGTCTATGGCCCTTGCCTTGATTTTGAAACGTCACAGCGTATACAAACGTGTCCAAAACTCTTGTTTACGTTTTATTTTGGAATTTAAAAAAAATACTAGAAGCGGGTTGGCTAGATATAATACAACGACAATACATACGGACAGCAACATTCTACAATAACATAATAATCAACAGGCAGCTACCCTATTTATACAATAAGATAAGGTATAGCACAGATGTACACAATATAAATGTGTGACATAGAGGTCTGTTGACTATACCCAACCACAATACTACATTCTACGAGCGATCATTTAGTTACAATGCCACACAAATTTATAATGATGTACCTTCATCTGTCAAGGCATTATCAGTCTAGCAATTCAAAAAAGCCTTGATTGAACAATTCACACCAAATTGTAAACAGTCTGACTAATTAACACTAATTTAAGTTATGTTATTCCTATTTTTATGTTTTCTTATAATTATAAATTATTATTATTATTACTGAGTTTACTGCACTACTAGTTCATTGTTTTTTTATGTTTCAAATACTGTACAAAGGGGGAATGGCAGTATAACTTTGTTGAACTCCCTGCCTGAGACTCTGAGTCTCATGAGTATTTATTATGGAATATACAGGATGTCTCAGAAATAAAGGGATTTGAGTTAATGGTAGATAGGTGGAATGGAGTAGAGCAAATTTTCCTTATAAAGTTTGTTCTTCAACTGAATAGTTTTCGAGAAAATGAATTTTAAAGTTTCATTGATTTTCAAGTCCGACTCTGTAACACTAACCTACCTTAATGTACTTAAAAAATGTGATACCATTTGTAGAACTGTGTGCCTTTTAAAAATTGTTATTGTATGTCACGTACAAAAGTAATTTACGATATCTGAACGTCTGCAACGTAAATAAAGTTGTTATTACCTATTAGTAGGTCGAAATATGATCTGCTGTTGTAGGTATGCTTTACTTGTGTTGATATAAACATTACCTAATTCGTTTTATAGCAATTCTAACTGTTAATTGATTTTATTGTATTTACTTATTTCTAAGGATGTCTTGAGATTAAATACAATTCAAATTCATTGAGGTTTTTCAACCTATACTACTACAGCATGTACCTACTATGTTGTAAGAAGAATAACAAAACACCCGGTCACTGTTGTTTAGTCTATCTTTATTTAGGACGCATTTATGTCTTTATTAAACTATAATAACAGTTTAAATAGTAAACATCGTTTTGCTTGGAATAAACTAAATAGAATGAGATCAGCATACTATGTAATATTAAGCTTCACCAGACACCAGGGCCGTCTTCAGTTTGCTTAGTTTTCCGGGTGCCCACAAATTTTTAGTAAAAAATTTTTTTTTAGATAGTGCGGAATTTTATGCATTTTTGGCTTCTTCCATTATTCATATGTTACCCATTAACTCAAAATCCTTTATATTTGGGACACCCTGTATATATTATTATTATTAATTATTTCCCTAAAAGCGATTATTTCATGAACGCCTACTTTATGAACGACAGACTAAAAATACCAATTTAGAGCCTATATAGGTCTACAAGTCCATCAACTGTGATCCGAAGTCTAACTATTCATATTTCAAGGTGGCTTGTTAATACGTCAATAAAAAACGTTTGACCACAATTTCACCTCTCATCAGGATCTCACAAAGTGTTTATTAAGTTGAGAACTAATTTAATTGCTGTGAGGCACGTCCATTCCAAGGATGTATCCCGTCCGATATCATCAAACTGGTTACGTTTTTCCAATCACCAAACCTTTACATCAACGTGAACGTTGTCACATTAATAAAAACATCTATACAAGGGAGCATCATAAGAGTTCTCTGGAGACGTGGCTCTTCTCACGAATAATGCTTAACATTAATGAAAGAAATTTGATCTGTATAAGTAACCTGAAAAACATGTTACAAACTCCATATTTATACCCTGCAGTTATATAAGCATCTTTAGGTAACAGTGGTAATAGGTTGATGACTAATCAGGAGTTATTTTAGATTTCCAAGTTAAATTTATTAGATCAATAGTGTTGAAAAATCCGTGCCTTTATTAAAAGTTAAATGTGGAAGAAAATCAAGAAATCTAATGACTTTACAGCAAACAACTTATCCTTCACAGGGTGTTCTTTTAGATATTTGGTTTATTAGGAATATGATATAGAATAGATAAATATTTAAGTATGACAAACGTAAATCTTAATAAGATATTAGCTAAACAATATAATACTGATGCTGTTTTTATTCGTTTTCAGGGCAAAGGAAAAATGATAACCTATTGGCTAAAAGGAGAACGTAAGAATGAAAGATTTGTACAAATGAGTGTTGCTGCACGATTACTACCCAGCACAACCAGTCCAAATTCAAGAAAAGAAGCATATGCTAACGTAAATGGTAAAACTTTAAACGCTTCTTCAGAAATGCACAATGAACAAGACGATACCGGCGTCCCTTTGTTGTCTATAACACCCTCAGATAACTATACTCAAGTGTGAACTACCGCACAAATCATTAATTATTACCCAATAAAGTGCATTTCTACTGGAATATTAACCGATCGCAATGTTCTACTGGCTCTTGATCTTGCTTTGATCCTACATAGAGTCCACTGACCACGTGGCCTGACCAGTATTTGTGGACCACCCTATAACATAATTTTTAGAGAAATCCCTCTATGACTGTTATTGAAATCAATCTTTTTCAACATTTATACTCGTATCTACAAAATCATTTTTCCCCGTTTATATAAATTAATTATTCGTATTATTAGTGTAAAGATTTATTGTTTAAACAGCAAATCAACAAATAGTATGGTTTTATACAGGGTTTTCAAAATACTTACTGCAAACATGTGATAGTTACATTTAGATGCTTAAAATGTTACCGTGGTAACCCTGTCGTACTTAAATGTATGTCACAATGTACAGTCGAATATTTTTAGATTTAAATTTCGCGCGATACAATTTGTGTATATGAAGATTACTAAATACACGTTTTTACATAATCAATACACTGGTATTAGTGAGTGCAATTTTTTGCAATTATAAGCTTTAAAAATTTTAACATTGCGCTTTAAAAACGCGCGAAACTCAAATTTAAAAATATGCGACTAATAATGAAATTTTTAGTTGTTTAACCGATGTGTAAGCAATTTTAATGCAAGTATTATACGCTTTTCAGTCCTTAATACCTAAATGAAATGTACTTATTATGTATAAATGTTAATTTAGCTGTATTTTGACTTTATGTACCTAAGTATACGAATTAAGTTAAGATTATTATTACCAAAGAATGAAATACGTTCTGTTATGCACTTAGATATGTATTTTTTTAGAAAAAAGTATTAGACATTCACTTTGTTATTTATTTATTTAAATCTCATTGGCATAATGCACACGTTATATTTTATATGTACATTTTTACCTTTTATTCTGATATACCTGTTGTATACAATATATATTATTTGTTATATCTGTAAAGAATTTACAAAAAACTATACAAATAAATATATGTTCAAACTACATCGTTCCTTCTGTGTTTAATCCGGCAACTGGATTAGTTGCTTGGTTATGGTATTAGTAATAATCCAAGGTATGTATTTATCAACTCGAGTGTAAATCCCTGGTTGATCTTTGTTTCCACATCCTATTCCCCAAGATACAATGCCTATTGTCACCCAGCGGCCATTCTCGAGCTTGTACAACAGAGGTCCACCTGAGTCTCCCTGGAAACCAACAAGGATTAGAACAAGGTATTTAACATTTGAGAAAGTTTTAAATAAAAAGTTAGACCGGATTTTCGTATTCTTAGACTGGTCTGCTTTTTTTTCGAATTTCCAAACAACAATCTCTATAAACTAAGAACAATATTAGCTTTATGTAGTTTTTGTAATATGTTGTATAATTTAATTGTAGATTCTCAGCATTTCCACGTTATTCTACTTAGACATACTTCAATATAATTTTCAATATAACTAAATAAAAGAAACAGAGTAGAATCATTTGTTATTTAGAATTAAAAACGTAAATACATACTTCTCGTCGTATAGGGCGGTGTTATGTTTACCAACAACCACGGAAAGATGTTTATGTGGTTGTCGAGACCGACTGCTTAACGTGCCCATCTGACAGCACGGCGAAGTGTACGGAGACTTTATCGACAAGAAAAATCTTCTCGTCAGTTCCGGGGATCGAACCCGGGCCGCCTTAGTAATAGTTGGACTCTTTACCGTGCGGCCACCCACTTATTATATATAGAGTACGCAACGCTCCCTATATATTCACTCAGGTAATCGATTATTATGAAACTATTAGATTAATTTTGTAAAGATACAAGAAATTCTCTATCGGGCTCTTTCTAAAAAAATAATTTTGTGCTCTTTTAAGCACACCTAGCCTACATGATAGTGATGTACATTAACATCCATTAGCAAGCATGCAGAAGACAAACCTATATTTCTTAGTCAAAACAGTAAGATACATGTTTCTAACTAGTTATACAATCCTAAAAAATAATCCTTGTTAGCTATTTGCAGGGTTGCCTTGAATTTCAGTTAATAATCTCTGAAAGCTTACGGCAGACTGCAATATCTTGCTGCGGTGACGGGATTTAGAATTACACAACATTCTGATAGAAATTAGAAACGTTATACCAAACCTAATAACAAAAACCATAAATCCGGATTTAACATTTCATTTTGTCACATTTACTTTGAAAAATCAGATTGATTAGACACAGAAACAGAAAAACAAAAAATTAGTTAATGGAACGGTATGAAAGAATCGCAAACTTATCATGATTATTTTCCTTTATTCTCGAACGGAGTTGGACGTAGTCTTCTTTGTACTATGATTCATTGATCCACAAAAAGTAAAATTTAGATTTTATATATACTTTTCTAGAGTCGTTAGTAAAGAAATGCGCCATTCAGGATGTGTTCCCGATTTTACTTTTAATCTGATCCAGTCATCTTGCTTCCGACCACGAATAGAATGGGATAAACCTGATCAAAATTTAATTTTTAAAAAACTTTTTTGCTTGTTTAATAATTTTAATGTAATGTGAGTACAACGGGCATACTTAAAATTTGAATTGCAATTTTCTCGAAAACTAGCAGGAAGCGACCACATGTTGATAAGAAAAATCTGTTCTAAATCATTACGAGGTTTGTAATTATATTAGTTACACCCGGTACAGTTAGTCGCAACATTCATAACATAAACAACAGGCTACAAATTTTGATAGGAATGTTTTTACTTTAAGCTTACTACCGGAAACTTTAAAGTAAGCTGTAATTGAATATTTTAGTGTTTTACTAGGATAATGGGCCCTACGGGCCTAAGCACTTAAGTATGATAGAAATAGCATTTATCGATTTTTTTTAAAGTAGGTCAGTATTTACATGACCTACATAAATCTCCAATCGATTCTCTATCGATAGAGCACATATTAGTACCAAATAACACTCAATAGCACTAAATAGTACGATAGAATCAGCATTTATCGATTTTTTAAAACATAACCTAATTTAAAAAATTTTAAAACATAACCTAATTTAAAAAATTTTGAGCCCAAGCCCATCTCTCTAGCCCTTATAGAACGCGAGAATGAGGCTCGGACACTCAACTTTATTAATATTGGAGTCGAATGAGCCCAACCCATCTCTAACATGACCTACTTTAAAAAATTTTAGGTCGTGCATTATCCTCGGCAAATTACGCGTCGAATGAGCCCAAGCCCATCTCTCCAGCCCTTATAGAACGCGAGAATGGGGCTCGGACACACATACAAATCAACTTTAGTAGTATTGGATTAATTTATTTCTACGAACATCCGGGTGTCTCCGTCCCGTCTTATCTCTAAGACATGAATTGATACGCTCAATTAGCGCGCATTACCTACACTGCACAATGATACCAGTAGCTCACTGGTGGAAGCTCACTATCCATCCTCTACTAGCTCTCCAGGCTAGTGTCGGAGCAGTAAACGCGTTCACCCGTCGGCGCCTTCTCCAAGGATATGAGCCCTCGTCCAGCTTTAGACTATTCCCCAACGTAGTTGGGGACCACTGTCCGATCGAATCCAACCTTAAGTGTGACAGGATTTGATTTCTTAATGGTTTTGCCACCCCGATCTCCCAGTTACAAGCTTAGTGTGCTCTTGACAGCGCTTGGTTTAAGCCTACAATTTCTAGACACTTGAATGTGCTTTCATTATGTGCCCGTTTCAGGGTGAAGTTATCTTGAGCGTGAGAGGCTATATTTTCGCTTCAACACCCCTTAACCTTAATGGCTCTAGAGCTTCTTCAAGTCGCAGGACTCAGTCTGCATTGGCCAGAACTTACCCCTTCCTACCGGGATAAACCTCACTTCAATTCTCTTCCATAAGATTCCGTCAAGCAGCGAGTTAGCGATACTAAGAGGTATCATAAGAGACCTTGTCCTTGGTAAGAATCAAATCCACCCATATCTGTCCTCATGTTAGCAGAGCTTCCTCTGCAACGTTTATGAGTATTTGCCGAGTAATTACCACACATTTTATATTGGTCTGAGTCACCGTTGCCCAGATTACGAATCTAGATCGGTGTGATTGGATGTGCCAGTCCCGTGTGTTCTGCTTCATCCACCTCAGCTATATAGGCCACAAACTATAAGCTATGGACTACAGACAATAGATCATATAGTACAGACCATATCGGCTATCATTGTTAACTGTAGACATCATAACTCTTAGGCCATAGACTACAGACCAAATGTTAAACAGCGTGTAAGGGGTTACTCTGCGTTAATTTTAAGGGATGATAGAAGACATGAAAACGAACAAAAACAATTGATACAACTTTGTTCTAGAACGTACTACTTTTCAGAAAAAAATATAATTGGAAAGTTTAACATCATGTTGCCTCGTTACTAATAGTAGGTTGATTATAGGGCTTTGTCAGAATTTGCATCTCATCTAGCACAACAAAAAACAGTGCTTTTTTACATTTAAAAATTCATTTTACTCGATTAAGAACCGTGGAAGCCTGCAACGTCTGTAATACAATCTGCTCGACGTTCTCCTGATATCGTATAATGCTGAGGATTGTAGTTTGTTGAACTTGAAATAATTTGTCAATAAAGCACGATTTTGTCTATGCTGCTATTACTATACCTTATAATTAATAAAGAATCTGGCTCAATACCTGATAGACACCTGTGTAAATAATACCGTTTTAGAGTGAGACAAGATAAACAATTTAAGAGTGCATGTTACCCGTTGTTTTTAGTGTACTAACTGAATGTATTAAATTAGTAACATAGATGGTTTTAAAGGAGAATAATTAACGAATTTTAGTATCGTAACCTACTTTCGCCTATACCTATTTCACCTAATACATTATAATACAACACATACATTTATTTGTAAGTAATTTAATCTACTTGATTAACCATGTGGTGATTTCGGAGGATATAAACATACATTTATAGATTATTCCAGCTAAAATTAAGGAAGAGAGCGTATCAACCTTTTTGTAATAAAAAGCAATAAAGCGTGCTTAATTCCGCTTATGCAGCAAAACAAGGGCTGCAATCATTTAACAAGTGTGCTGCAAAATAAACAAAGCTGATCGGTTTGTTTATACTAAATGATTTTAATCCCGAAACAAGGTCAGGCGCTGTAGCTGTGAAATATTGCTAGCGCCCGTAAGTGGAAGTGTCACGGAGTAAGTGCGACAGCAAACGACTAAGAAGAGATAGAAATCTCTTTTTAGACTACTCGACCCGTTGTCATATTACAGTATATTTTTGACTACGATGAGCTCACTTTCAAACGGTGTTCAAACTACTTGCTGCGACAACTAATGCTTAGATAGCCGCAGATTAATTGATTTAATCTAAATCAATTTTTTTCGCGAATTCCTAATTATCATTGATTAAAACATTATAATGTTTTACGCTATAACAATCAAATCCCTATAAAAGTTTTCTTAAACAACTCAAATCAATGAACGTAAAATGTCCCAGCATTCAGAATAATAATGTTAATTTTAGAGAAACTTTAACGGCGTTAAACATTTCCTCCCGGAATTAAATGGGAATACATCATACAGTACATAAAAGACAGTTATGGAAAATGATAGGGGGAGTAAAATTTATATTAACTTAATAATACAGTGACCACTGAATATCAACAAGCGAAAGCAAACATTCCAATCCTATGTTAATAGAAGGTGTTGACAAAATAACTTGACAGGAATATATTATGGTAATAACGGCAGCACTTCTTAATAGAGTCACGTATGAGACTCAAAATAATATAATCTTAAATCAAATAGCAGAAAATTAAGCATTTATTACGACAGGTGCAGTATTGATTTTTAAATGCGGGTTGAAAGCGGAAGTTATTTTCAATTAATGGACAATGGAACAAAAATGTCGAAATAAACATTAGTTAATGACACAAGTGAATAATAGCAAAATGTGTGTCGGCTATTATTAACCAGTTGGTAGCTGAGGTGTCTTGGGAAATATAGATACATAATTTGGGATATCTAATGTAATTATTTTTAATGTAACTCGATATTGTGCTATCACAGAAAAATTAGTATTCAAAACTATGACAAAACTTCTTCTGTAAAAAGGCGAAAAGATTTAATGTCGTATATCTTTCTCCTATATGTATATCTTATTCCTTTTGACTAACGACAAATGGTTAGATCAAACAAACGATCACTCCATCTATAATTTATAGCCTTGGTAGTGTAGCGACTAGCGTGCTGGTCTCTCACCCAAGCGGATCGAGCGGGATCGACTCAGCACTAACTGTAAGTTAGTGCTTCCTTAATGTTGGTGGAAAATTTTAATAAAATTAAAATTAATAGTGTTTATCATAAGTTATATATAAAGAACTTAAACATAAAAAATGTTATTATTAAAACAACGAGAGTAATAAAAAACTTCTTAGGGTGGACTTTTTAGCTGAAGTTTATTTATAATGCTAGTTTGTATAGTTGTTCCAAGATTAATAAAAACTCAATTATTTTGATATACCAAATGTTACAATGACGAAATGACGAGTATTTTTCAAAAACTTCATAAACCTATAAAAGAAAATCCAGTTTTTTAATATTTCCGAATTAACCCATTTCCACCCAATGTTGCGTTAAAGCAACACTCCAGACGAAGTTTTTTTAAGTATGTTGTGTTTAATTTATATCTGTTTTTATAACTTCTGTGTGATTTTATAGTGTGAAACTAAATGTAGCATATTTTTTTCTGTTTAAATACAGCTTTTATTTTATCAAAATTACAGCCTGAATTTATTGAATTTTGAATACTATTACATGGGTGACAGAAACGTCGTTAAAAAAATTACTCTTACAAATAAAAATTTTAATTTTTATCTAGAATGGCTCTGGAAACATCAAAAAATGTTACTGTTGATATAAAAAGTCAAAAACTTATATAGTTTCGAAAATATGTGATTATAAATTAGAGCGCTGCGTAAACGCAACATTGGCTTGATAAGGTATACAAATGTACTACCCTGCATTATTAAAAATTCCTGCATTTCTGGTGTTAAATGGTGAGTCTCTTTCAACCTGTTGTGGCTGCAGTGTTGTTTCTTGTGCAAGTACATAAATACTTGCACAAGGAGCAAATTTATATTCGAAAAAGGGTATTGGATACTTCGCCGATCGGACACAACCCCGATCGCGGACACTTTGTCTACCGTGGTTACTACGCTGACTGACCGTCTTGGACACTTTGCCGACCCTTAAAATAAATTTTGCTATTGGACACTTTTCCGACCGTGGACACTACGTCACCCGCAAGCGGTGGACACTTTGCCGACCGTGGGCACTATGCTGACCGCAAGCGGTGGACACTATGTCGACCGCAAGCAGTATACACTTTACCAATCGTGAACAACCTAAGGTCATATTGTAGAAAACATCTCCGAGATTAGATTTGTGAAAACCATATCAAAATTGACCAACAGGTTAATTAGTTTTAGCTTTAGCTTTAGTGGAACTTTATGTTTGTATTCACATCAGAAGTGTAACTATAGACGACTCTTAAGGTCGGCTTGTCGAGGATCGGCGAGGTCTACAGCGATATTTATTTAAAGGGTTGGCGTCGTCTCCAAGTTCGGCAAAGTGTCCACAGGATGCGGTCGGCGTACTTTCCACGGTCAGCTAAGTGTCCACAGCTTTCGCTCGGCATAGTGTCTACGGTCGGAAAAGTGTCGTCGGTCGGCAAAGTGTTCAAAACCACCAGTCAGCGTAGTATCTACGGTGGGCATTGTTTCCCCGATCGGCGTTGTGAATTGGCATAAGTGGTATCCTCCCAATGTTGCGTTCACGTAACGTTAAATTTTTTTATGTTCTAATATATTATTTAATTTTTTTTGTATTAAACAGTTTCAGTTAATGTTAATAAAAATATCAAAACACAAAAAAAATTAATTTGTAGTTTTTCTTTAGTAGTGGTTTTACATGGGTTAATATAAATCTGCAAAATTATGCAAAGTATATCATGATGATAGATCATCTGGACTTTATGACTGGAGTCCAGATGGTAGATGGTCCAAGAATGTTCTAAAAATCAATAATTACATTCAAGTTTACTGTCACAAATCATAATTCCATGGAAAATACAAAAGTGGACCCTGCATCATTGTCCCACTTAGGCCCTACCCTCTGATAGAAAATCATTCGTAATAGAAAAAGATAATCAACCGATAACTCCTCCGATAGTTAATATACACATATTCAAACTCATTTAAATTACTGCAACTACTAACTGCAAATAACTTAGTTTCAACAAGTATTTTCAAATACCTGGGAATCCCCTACCGGTGAACTGCGATGAAATGTTTGTTAGTTTCCGTTTTTCCGTTACCTATTAACAATGTTGCAAACGTCCTAGAGAAAGAATTCCCAATTTGTAAAAAATGTATGTGCAAATAGAAAAAAGTTAACATCAGAAAAAAAGGAATGTTAACAAATATCCGAAACGGACCATGAAGAAGCTGATACTAGAATGTGTCTTCATATATTGGATGCATTACAAAAGGATGCAACTAACATCCTCACAAGCACAGTTGACACAGATGTTATTGTAGAATTAGTAGTCATCTTTTTTAAGTTACAAACTTACGAACCTAATATTCAACTTTGGGTTGCATTTGGTAAGGGTAAACACTTCCGATATTATCAGATCAACGCCATTTGCCAAGAGCTTGGAGAAAATATATACGAGTTCAGACACCACATCGCAGTTTTCTGGTAGTGGAAAACATCAGCATGGAAGACATGGGAACAACCTGTTCTGCCACTGAAGGATTTATCTTCCCTGAAAAACATTCATTTTAGCCAATAGATGATAAAAAAAACGCATTTGAACTTATGGAACGATTTACATGTATCTTGAACGATGGCACAACAGAACTAGACAGCGTCAACAAGCTCAGAGAGAATCTCTTTACACAAGGAAAACAAGTTAAGATGATGCAGAGTCTACCTTCTAACAGGATGCCCTCATTCAACACACTAATCGCTGCAGTATCAATCTACCATCTAGTTAACTAGTTTGAAACCAGTCCAAAATATTTAGATGTCTATACCGGAAGCAAACAAAAGTGGTAGGGAATTAATCAAGTGTGGATATAAGACTGAACCCTTGTGAAGAATTGCGTTTGTAAAAAGGCTTCACTTGCCTGCACAGCTCTTTGTTATCGCAAAGGCCATGTAAATAGTAATCAACAACAGTTATTTCTTATAAATATACTTGATGACTTGACTTGACTCGGATTGACTAAAAATTCACCCGACCCTCTAGGTGCCGCTTGGTCGGCATCTGAATGTCGAACGACCTAGATGTAAACGCAGAAGTATCATTTGTTGTGTTTGTCCCACCCGGCACTTTAAGTCCCTCTTACTTATTGGAATCGAAGAGTGGGGTTTTTTGGACACAAACAATGCACCAATGAACATGCACAGTCATATGTATACTTACGTTGTTGCGAAATTTATTCGATGGGCCTGCTTCAGAGGTGCGGTAACAATTGGTTGAAACAGTATGACGAATTTCGGTCAAAGAAAGGTAATTTTTGAGGTTACAAAAGGGGAAAAAGTTTGAGAATGTAAGCAAGACTACCCGTTAGTTAACAAACAGTTGGCCATTACGTTGGTACGGTGTATCTTTGTTTTCCCCATATCGTTACGTTTTCTCATATTTCAGTTGCTGTTGTGGATTAAAAGTAAATAAATGGAAAACTTTCGGAACACGGGAAATATTTGTTTATTTGTCTTTGTAGGGCGAAACCTGCATATTTTTTTTAAATTGTTTTATTTTTACGTATTTTTTTAATTATATTATTCTTATTACCGATGCGAAGCACAGAATATATGAGTTTTCGTTAACCTGTTTACGAAGTGTGACTACGGCTTTGGTAATTTGAGAAGTTATGACTACTATCCATTTTTTTTCTAGAGTCCACTGACTTTGAAAGCGTATTGCTCGTAAAATACTTAACCAAATTAAATATTTTCGAAACGAGCAAATAATAAATTTATTTCTACATAGAACAGTAAAATATAAAAATTCTAAATTGCATACTTTTGTTTTTATCGAACGATACGTAATAAAAGGTACCCATTTTTAGGGACAATTCCATTAAAAGTAAGTTAAATATTTTTTTCTCAGAAAGTATATGCGATATATCTAGGAGATTTTTGTACGGGTTAGAAAGAAACCTTGTGGTTGTTATGCTATTAGTTGTCAGACAAAAAAGTGTTTTATTTAAGATTTATATGAAAAAATAGCGATCTATGTTTTCTTGTTTATTAATAGAGATAGCGTCAATTTCTTTTCGTTAAATGAACACTTTTCATATGTAGATATTATTTTCTTCAAAAAAGGTTCCTAATCTTAACAATAAAAAAGCAATAACAAAAAAAACATTTTTTGTCTAAACCGCTAGTTAACATTTATTCATTACTAAAGAGAAGTGTGACCTCATTATAAACACACGTGCAAGATACCGCTTCGAGCAGTGCGCCCACGTCTGCTAAAGCGGAAGCAGCTGCAGTATTCAGTGCACAATCCACGGCCACGTGTGCGCACAGCGAGCGCCCACATATGCTAAAGCGGAAGCAGCTGCAGTATTCAGAACTTTATCTAATGCATTCTATGAAATGCTAGAGGAAGCAAATGCACAACCCACGGCCACGTATGCTCAACTGAAGGATTTTACGCCCACAGAAAGAGTATATAAAGACCAGAGCTTTGTGGGACAGATCAAACTGAGTTACTACGGGCTTGGGATAGAAACTGATAACCAGGGCTATTGTTTACCTTCCTTCAAGCCATACTCACCCAGAAAGCCGTAGAAACTGGTAGCCAGGGTTACTGTTTACCTCGGTCTTTCTGAACATCATCATTACCAGTTTTAAGTTGAACTTGTATAATAGTATTTAAGTGAATATGCAAGTGCATATTGTGTAATTTCACGACGAATAAATATCTGATTGTACTTAACAGTGTTCATTTTGTAACTTGGACTCCGTCTTTTGCGTTTTTAAAATAAAGTATCATTTTTAAAAACGCTTTTCCACGTCAAGAAAAGTTAATTCGCTTGCCACTAAAAATCGTTTTTCTTGTTACAGCGTTTTTATTGTTAAAATTAGAAACATTCTTTTAAAGAAAATAATGTCTACACATGAAAGGAGTTAATTTAGCGAAAAAAATTGAGGCTATCTCTATTAATAACCAAGAAAACATAGTTCGCTATTTTTTCATATAAATCTTAAATAAAACACTTTTTTGTCTAAAAATTAATAGCATAACCACCGCAAGATTTCTTTCTACCCCTACAAAAATCTCATACGATAGATATATCGCATATACTTTCTGAGAAAAAATATTTTACTTACCTTTAATGAAATTGTCCCTAAAAATGGGTACCTTTTATTACGTATCGTCCGATAAAAACAAAAGTATGTAATTTAGAATTATAATAGTCTACTGTTGAATGTAGAAATAAATTTACTATTTGCTCGTTTTTAAAATATTTAATTTGGTTCAGTACTTTACGAGCAATACGCTTTCAAAGTCAGGGGACTCTAGAAAGGACATGCATTTTAGTAAAGCATAAAACCACTATGTCAACGGAGCGAAGCAATTTAAACTGCAACACTGCAATATAATACAAGCGGGCGTTTGAAATGGTGGATTTGGAGTACCCTTGCCGAAAAAACATAAAGCGAAAAAGGGTCTATTTAAAATAAACAACATGAAATAAAGAAATTGTCAGTGGCGTGATAAGTTTTATATAACAGCTTTCGTATTTGTAATCTATATGTCCTATAACTTGTGGCGACGGCGCTTATGAAAGATGAGCTAATCAAGGGTTTTTCAAGCAAGGTCACCTAAAATGCACGTCTCTAGTTATGACTAATTTGTTACAAGAAATAAACGATACAGAGAGCAACACTAAAAATTTAGGTTAGAAATTATTGTTATAGTGCCGGAATCGTCACCTGTGTCTGGAAGTGGATAACGATTTCTGTGAACGGGTAATAAGCTGCGCTGTCCCTAGTCAGTTACAAAAAACTGAAATTATGCAAAAAAACATTTATCTACTACCAGGTAATAAATTACGTGATAAACGAAATTAACTGTAACCTTTTCCGAAGGCTAATTGCATTCCCTAAAAGTTTTTTTTTATTTTTATATATGCACGTTTTCTACAACTTACAGGGATATACTATGTATCTCGACAGGTTCTATCTATTAACGATCACATGAGTACATAAGCTGTACTATATATAAATAATAAATATATACGTGTTCATTTTCTTTATAAATTTAAAATAATTTCATTAAATACTTAATATTGATTAATTATATTTTGTAATACGTACTAAACAGGCATCCTTTCCACCCTCATAAGCAGCCGCACAAAGATTGTTTTCTGTGACTCTTTGAGCAAAAGCTTCAACACATCGTTCATGTTCCCATACAGGCACGGCGACTTCCATAAGGATTTCACTAGTGGGTCCAGCATAATATTGTTGTCCCCATCCAGCAACAATAACGCTTTCATTAACGTAAGTTCGGTTTACTGGTGGTAAACAAATTGGCCAAACATATGTATCAAAATTAGTTTGTTTTTCCAATGTTAATATCGCAATATCGTTGAAATAAGATGCAGGATCGAATTCTTTGTGTAAAATTATTTCTTTTACCCCAAAATCACGAGATCTTGTTTCATTTGGTCTGCGTGTGTCGTATTCTCCTAGTCTTACCCTTACGTCTTTTGCTTGAAAACTGAAACATTAGTTAATTATTATGTTACATAGATAAATAAATCTATATTATTCTATTGAATAATTTATTACCTGCTAAGGCAATGAGCTGCAGTAAGAATATGTTGATCTGTAATCACAGCACCCCCACAAAATGGTAATTGCGAACCCTTTGTTCTATATAGGGCAGCTATCCATGGCCACTCTCTTTGTTGTGTTTGTTTACCAGAGTTAATTCCTAGTTGAATTTCGGATGTTATACCGCAACCTGTAAATCACAGATACATAATAAGTAGCGTGCCAAGCAAATTACAATAGTGTTTCATAGGGGAATCAATTTTCAGTTAATTTGTTATCTATGGCATTTAATGAATTTTGAAAACCCTTATACATTACTAAATGGTTCAAATAATATTTAGAGCTGAAAAGATATTTATTGAAATTAATGTTACATTGGAAAAAGAAATGACAATTTTTTGGAAAATCTGAAGGTAGATAGATTTATTCGTAGATTATGTTATTAATGAAATTGATACATCTAGCAATTAATTTTCACTTGCACCTTCAGTTAAGAAACAATTCTTTCATTTGGATTTTTTAAGAGAGCATAAAAAATAACTTTTACATACTATGTAGTAACTTGCTAAGTCCAGAAGAAAACGATAACTAGAAAAATTACCAAAAATGAAGTATTCCCTATGACACTTCTAGCGTGCCATGAAAATATTACGTTATTGTACCCACAACTTTTACATCTCCCTATATGTGTGTCATAATACGTCACCATAACGCTCCTATACGGCACGCATAAAAAAAACAAAAAAGTTGACTATCGTGGCTCTAAATCTAGTAGGCTCAGGAGAGTTCTGCCGCCCTGTAAAACAGATCTTGTTCTTATACCTCAATACCAAATTTTAGACTTCTAACCGGAATAATAATTACCAAAGACATTTAGAAAAAGAAAATCTATCTTTTATCTAGAGAGCCATGGATTATATTTTACATTTGGCAGTTATTCTGATTCTCTTAACTTGTGTGAATATTGTGTAATTAGATTAGCGTCATATCTATCATCATTTAGATACACTTATACATTGAAATGCAGCTGAGTCATTCTTTCTGAACTTAACCACCGTCTAATAGGTCCAAAAATGGGCGCAACTTAGAAAGGCCTGTGGGGGTTCATTTTAAAGCTTGAAACCTCTACTTTCAAATGTCACAGGCTCCTATACAAAGAAAAATATGTTTGGTTCCTAAAACAGAGTAAACACGTATCCAGTTCCAAAAATAATTTAAAAAGTTGAAAAAATCAGAACAAGAAATCTTTTTTCAATTTTATTTAACGGCATCGCATTCTCCGTCGAAAAAATCATAAATTTTATCCACTTCGTTTTTTTCCTAGGGTTCTTCAATTTCCAGCAAAATTGAGTACAACAATTTGCCATTTTTGAAAGTTTATCATTTTTTTCATCGAAAATGGTGTCAGATAGAAAAAAAATGATAAGTGTAAAAAATGCTTACGTTTACTCAACAAATACGAAAAGAAATATTACAGACCGATTTAAAGCGATTTTGAAAATTACGGTTATAGGTGTGACCTATCTATGGGTATGAATAACCTAAAATGATGTCAATTATTTTGTAATTCTTAATTTTGCTCGAAATTGAAGCACTCTAGGATAAAAACCTATTTTTCTTATGTAGGTGCCATGTGACATTCGAAAGTAGAGGCTTCAAACTTAAAACTGAGCCCCCACAGGCCTTTCTAAGTTGCGCCCATTTTTGGACCTAGCCGGTGATTGAGTTTAGAAAGAATGATCCAGCTACACGCTACACTTTTGATATTATATCCCCAAAACTATGTCGTAGCTAAATGAGCTTGTGAGAAGGAATTTTAGAAGCAATAAGAAAGCTCCCTGACATTTTTTACGTAAAACCTACTAAGATGGAATTATTAAGAAATTTCTCATAAGTTTTCTGTTAAGTCTTCATTGCACACACTAACCAGACAAATATTAAGAGGTGTCATGTAACCTGGTGTAAAGCCTGACGTCCGACTTAACCCCATACCGATTTACTCGCCCACCCACCCCGACTTACTCCCCACTACTAATCCCAGCCCTACCCACTCCCAATTGGGGATGTTTCCCCAGTGACTCCTCCTCATGGCTTATACTCTTTCCTCCGACTTACTCCCCTCTCTCCCCCTCTCCACGATTTAAGTCCCTCTCCGACTACTACTCCGTATTACTTCTTCCCCAACTTACCAATCCGCCTCTAAAACTTACCTACTCATTTTGTTCATGTTCCTTAAGAGAGAGGACATTAATTCTTCAGGCATACGTATTTTATTTTCTCATCAATATCCGAATCTACAATATATGATCAAAATTTAAAAATACCGAAAAAATGGACACACACAGCCAGACACACATATCGACTTTCGTGGAAATACTCCACCGCAAATACTATGAAACTCGCCTGAGAATTGTTTGTAATGTAATTTCGTAGCATGCAATGCGATCAATGGCGTAGGAACCTATGTACTGATGTTGCCAAAGCAATATCTGTATTTCTATATAGTATTTCTGTATTCTGTTATACGTTTATAAGAAATTGAAAACCTTTTCACAAGAACGTTATTGCATTTCTTCACATACTGCATGTGAAAGGTTTCTGAATAAAAGTCCTATTGAAATAAATTTGTCATAGGACATAGCTCCAAGTATACGCGTTTGAAAAAGTAAGTTGCAGCGTCTACACGTGTTTCGCACTTATTATTGTTGATCAGGACAGCATAGCTTTTAGAATAAAATAAAAGCAACGAATTCAAGAAGATGTACAACACAAGGTTTCACGGCTAGGAGCCAAACAGCAAACGTCACTACGTTTGTTGTTGCCCTGAAAATTCAGTGTCATTGAGGTACATCTTTTTGAATTCGTTGCTTTTATTTCATTCAATCTGCTATGCCGTCCTTCTGAGCACTAATAAGTGCGAAACACGTGTAGACAGCTGCAACTCACTTTTTTTTATGTATATATATTCTATATGTAGGGTTCGGTAATACCAGTCATTTTACACTCCCTGTGCCACTGGATGCGATTGGTGGCGTAGTACGCAGGTAAACGTTAGATGTTTAATTCCAAAACGTGACGAAGCTGTAAGTGAACAATCGGTCTCGAACAAATTAAAATGATTACAAATAATGATTTATAAAATATTAATAATTGAAGAATCGAGCGTAACAAAACAAGTCTTGTGTTTTAAGTAGGTATAAAACATTTTAAATTTATAGTTTTAAAAATCTTCATGTATTAAAAATCAAAGCATCAGTATAAAAAGAATCATGCAAGTCAGTGTTGTAGAACTCGCATAAATGAAACTATGATGACAGAACTTCCATCATTCCATTATAGGACTGTTCTACAAGCGTAAGCAGATGCAAGATTTAACATGCTATGAACTAAGGGAGCGCTCCAAGTGGGTAGGCTTTCTCGACATCATCCATCGTTGACGATACTTTGTTTCACTTCGTCGGTTGGGTATGTCGGGGCCGCTCTTTAAGCGGCGCGTGGGCCATAGCAAGTGCAACATAAAAAAATCTTTATGTTTCTATAAAAACCGCATTGCAGAGGACGACGCTTATGCTTATAGTTATGTATTTGAGGCGGAAATTTCAGCAGTTTGGCTTGCACCAGGCCGCCAACTACCTCTGGAATAGCCCGAAAACAGTTACTATTTAAAATCATATTGTTATAGTAGTGGACGCTGTCCATTTAGGTCCATTTTGTCCATCAGAGTGTATATAGACTACATTGCTTCTCTTGACTTCAACTCTCAAATGAAGTTGGCCAAAGATCACAAACTCAGATTCAATTTATTTCGAAAATAATAGAAGCAAAATCCATTCTCTACTTTTTCTCAAATGATTTAAAGAATGGAAAAGCGGAAACGATTGGTAAAACAAATTGGTAATCTTATTATATAGTAGATTGTTATTATTATTAGATATTTTTCAGAAGTGAGATCATAAATACATAATTCTTCACGACAACATCTGGTGTTCAATCCTATAAGTCGATGAATCCTACTATAAAAGAAACAACTTTATTTAAATAAATATATATGTTTTAATAATAATTTACTTATATGTATTTTAAATACGAAGATCTGGAAATTTCAAAAATAAGTTTAGTCTAGTGTTAATCTTTTAGTTTCAGAAATTTGTGCAATTTGTTTGTAATTTGAGTAAACTCTGTGTGCATCTTAACTGCAATTTGAGTACAATTTGTGTGCAATTTTTGTATAATTAAAATACAATTTGAGTGCAATTTGTGTACATTTGGAGTAAAATCTGTATACAATTTGAGTATAATTTGTGTAGAATTAATGTACAATATGCGTACAATTTGTATACAATTTGATTATAATTTGTGTGCATTTTGGGTGCAATTTGTATAGAATTTGAGTACAATTTGCGTGCAATTTGTGCCCAATTTGTGTTTTTTTGTACAATTTGTAGACAATTTGCATGCATGTTGTGTAAGATTAGAGTACAATTTGCGTGCAATTTGTGTGCATTTGGAGTGCAATCTGTATACAATTTGAGTATAATATGCGTGCAATTTGTGTAAAATTAGAGTACAATTTGTGTGCAATTTGTGTAGAATTAATGTACAATTTGTATACAATTTGTGTAAAGTTAGAGTACAATTTGAGTATAATTTGTGTCCATTTTGAGTGCAATTTGTATACAATTTAAGTAGAATTTACGTGCAATTTGTGTAGAATTAAAGTACTATTTGCGTGCAGTTTGGGTGCATTTAGATGTAATTTGTATATAATTTAAGTACAATTTGCGTGTAATTTGTGTGCAATTTGTGTACAATTTTTCTACAATTTTTAAACAATTTGCGTTCAATTTGTGTGCATTTGAAGTAAAATCTGTATACAATTTGAGTATAATTTGCGTCCATTTTGTGTAGAATTAATGTACAATATGCGTGCAATTTGTATACAATTTGAGTATAATTTGTGTGCATTTTGAGTGCAATTTGTATCCAATTTGAGTACAATTTGCGTGCAATTTGTTCCCAACTTGTGTTTTTTTGTACAATTTTTGTACAATTTGCGTGCATGTTGTGTAAGATTACAGTAAAATTTGCATGCACTTTGTATACAATTTGAGTATAATTTGGGTGCAGTTTGTGTACAATTTGAGTATAATTTGGGTGCAATTTGTGTACATTTTGAGTGCAATATATATACAATTTGAGTACAATTTGCGTGCAATTTGTGTGCATTTGGAGTGCAATCTGTATACAATTTCAGTATATTTTAAAATCTCTGAATCGAACTTTTCGAATCTGTACCCTGTATGCATTTCGAATCGTTATCGAATAATAATCTGATACTATAGATCAGTAGTTCTTAACCTTTTGGGCTCGAAAACGGGCAAATGCTTTCATGTGGCTTCTCGACAACACTCCATGCTAGACAAGCCTTCCTATCTGACAATTTTGTTGGTCAAAAGATTATTGTAGGTGCGCATCTGACTTATCAATAGCACTATAAAATGTAACTTTGAACGCTCTACAAATCTAATGTCGTTGAAAAAGGAAGAAAAATAAAAGTAAGAAATAACATCATACATACTTGTATGTGTATATATATTCTTTTGCATTTACATTACATCTTCTAGAAGTATGTACTAATTGTGTACGTGCCAATCATAAGCTATCCAAGTGTGTTTCAAGTGGATGTGAATGTGAAAATAAAACCATAATAATTTGCTATATGAAAAATATATTAATCAAACAACACTTAATGATAGTTAAAAGCTTGTTTCAATGTCCAATCTAGTGAGCAATAAAACGAACGAGACATCTCAATACGCAACCAACTGTAACATCCACTAATAAGTTATTACATTAGAATATTTATCAGAAGTGTTGATTTCTAAACGTTTCTACATATAAATGAATTAAAGCCTACGAGAATTTGTAATAATTAGAAGGGAAGGATTCGCAAACAAGTTTTAGTTTATGTTCCTTTTATCGAGTGGTTAATAGACACATGCTGCCGAAATATAATAAAATAAAGCCTACAAGAAATACATAAAAAGTAAACGTCAACCTGATCGAGAATACTATATTCTATATTCAACTGAAAAGCTTCATGTCAACTGCCATAAAGAATGAGAAAGCTGCCTACATACAGCATGAAATTAGAGTAAACAGGAAAAAATTCTCGTGTACTGTGGAAACAATTTAGTGAATGAAACATACAAACTAAACCTGACTCTAGAATAGCCGAACAGATAAGAAACCCAAATTTAATCAATCAATACTTGATAAATAACATTCAAGATCTAAAGTAGCAAATGAATTATTAAGTTTCTTTCACCAACAAATGCACAACAATATACAGCTGCTGTCTGACCCTGTGTACCATAACGCATCTGCTGAGGACGTTGAAAAAGCCGTCATTAGTCTGAAATCGAATGCTATAGGTCTGGATGGAATAAATCTAAATATGATGAGATTGATACTTCCGTTTTGTATAAATGATTTAACTCACATCATTAACTACCCACTTAAAAAGGACAAGGTGCCACAGATATGGAAAAAAGCTCTAATAAATCCACTGTCTAAAGTTAGCTTAGCTAAAGATCCTAGAGATATTAGGCCTATCAGCATTTTCTCTGTTCTATCAAAAGTAATAGAGAAAATAGGAAACAACCAGCTTTTAGAACACATACGTAAAAATAAACTTCTACCTGCCTCTCAATCTTGATTTAGAATTAATTATAGTATTACAACAGCATTAACCAAGATCAGTACAGATATAGTTAGGAGTATGGACAATTGTGATGTCACCTACCTTACACTACTAGATTTTATCAAAACGTTCGACACTATGAACAGAAATCTACTACTAGCTAAATTACATTACTATGGACTGAATACTCGAACTTTGTAGTGGTTTTCTAGCTACTTATCCAAAAGAACACAAGCTGTATTGATACGGTGATGATGTACGGTGTCCCACAAGAGAGTATATTAGCACCCACGTTTTTTTACCTTGTTTACTGCAGATCTACCGAAGATACTGGAAAACAGTTGGAGCTTTCATCTCTACGCCGATGGTGCTCAGCTATATAAATCCTGTTCA
Organism: Agrypnus murinus; assembly: GCA_929113105.1. NCBI lineage: Eukaryota > Metazoa > Arthropoda > Insecta > Coleoptera > Elateridae > Agrypnus > Agrypnus murinus. Next base: position 93,700,475 of record OV816023.1, read on the forward strand.
CCCTCCAATACCAATAAGCTTATTATCGAACCCAACGAGAACTTCTTACAGCGTATCTCAGAATGGTCATAGAACAATGGCTTGCGGTTGAATCCCAAGATAACGGTAGTGATGTGTCTTGATAGCAACTAAGCTTGACGAAGTTAATTCGCGTACCTTCATACGAATAGTGTTAAATGATACCGCTTTTAGAAAGTGTTCGTAATCTCGGTGTGATCTTAGATAAAAGGTTTTGTAATTGAAAGGTGAGGTAGCATACCGTATGCTTTTTGATGTGCTGAAAACGAATTCGGGATCAGAATTGACCCATCACCCAAGGATTTCGACATAACCTCAAAAAACACCTCAAGAAATTTATAAAAATACATCTAAAAACAATCCTTGGGTGATGGGTCAATTCTGATCCCGGATTCGTTTTCAGCACACCAAACAACATACGGTTTGGCCTCTAATTCAACCTTCAACATAACCTCTAATCTAACTTCTTACCTAATCTAACCTAAAAAAGTAACTTATATTAAAGATTTAGTTTGACAAAACTTCAAGTTGTGTTTTATACATTTTCTTTCAATTTAGTATTCATATACCGTTTCTCGTAAACTTTAATGACTTCTCTAATAATAAAGAGCAGCTCAAGAATTTCTATATTTTTGAAAGGTAGAAGAGTTTAACTTTGAGGATAGGCAATTATTTTATAACACCCTGTAGAAGTGGGGGAAAATTAAAGCAATGCTAAAAAAAATTAACGCAAAATAAAGCTTAATCTTGAAAATCTTTTATGGAAACTATGCTCCTTTAGCTTTAAAACAAAGCCAAGATGAAAATTCTACAATAATTAGAAGAGGAGTTATGAATGGTTGTTTTTTCACTTTGTAAGTGTCCATTTTACATTTTTTATCATGTTTGCAACCCTGCTGTATGAATACCGTGTGTCACAAACGACTATAACTTTACATACTAAGTTGCTTTATGTCGTCTATCATACTACCAAATTTCACGAAAATCTGAGATGGTCGGGTTGAAAAGTTCAGTTTTTGTGATGGTTTGGCATGGAATGACTCTACCATATTGTCGGAATAAAGTGGTGTTCTTGTTCGCTAACGATAGCAGATTTTAGACCAGCAAGATGTTCCATAGTTAAACATCGCAAATGTCTGACGAACATAACACAAAGAAAACTCACAACCGCCACTGTATATTTCCCAATATCAAAAATAGAACACGAGACGAACAAAACCAAACTATCGAATATCGATCTGAGGATTTCCTCATCATCGTTGTTGATACACCGATCTCGATCCGTTTTTAATTCATTTCAAAACGGAGAGGAAAAGATATGGTGGTATCAGATCACAAATGGGATATCAACAGTGGATTAAAGATTATATATGAAGGTGATAAGCGACGCTAATTGATATTTTTTATAGATAACAATGTGGTCGTAAAGACCACATGTTATTGTGGTTGACGCAATTGACAAATTCCGTCAAGATTCGCCAACAAGTAAGTTATAAAAGAAAATAACTACACTATTAACTCAGTTTATTGCAATTGGCTAGATTATTCGTAGCACGTAAAACAGAACAGTGTTCGAAACTGGAACTTCACACATTGTTGATCTGATGATCAAAACCAGACTAACAGCTGAAAATGAATGGATCATTGTAGAAATATCAAGATCTATTAAGAAAGTCGATCATATCGTATTTGTAGTAGTATTATGTGCTTAAGATCTCTCCATTCTTAAGAAAATAATTAGATTTTTAAAAATCCGTACTCTAGACTACTTGCAAATACCTATAATACCTAACCTAACCTAACCTTTAACCTACTCTCTAATATAATGTCTAACCTAACCTCTAACTTAATCTCTAGGTTATTATCAATATAATGTAAATCAAGAAAAAGGTAACACAGAAATGAAGATTAATAGATTTTAAAATGATATAAACAACGAAAAAGAACCACGAGTCTGTATAGGTACATAAATATGTATAGCTAATAGCTAAACAATCTATTTCCATCTATTCTGCTGCTAAGAAATCTTCAATTGAAAATAACCTGTTTTGAAACATATTCAAAGCACTCCAGATCTGTTCTTCTGCAAAAATCTAGTTGTTACATATAGTATAAATCAATAGGAGATCTTTATATTAACATCTCCTATCAACTTCTATCGGTCTATGCGATCGATATCCCTAAACATTAGTGTTCAGGAGATTCTAAATATTCTATTCTAGATCATTTTAAATCAGGAAAACTTGAAAATTATATGACTATACAAAGAATTTGCTACCTTATATACAACAATAAAAATTGTTTCAATGTCCTTAAAAATGGTTTCTAAAATCCATATACATACGTATCTTTAAAAACTTAGATGCATTCTTCCACCATCACTTACGAAGAAAAGCTACATTAAATAGCCACTTTTGGCATGTAATTGTTCATAAGTAAGTAGTAACCTTTACAGCTCGATAGATTATTTTGATTAAATTTGGAATTTATGGCCACAAATTTTTTAGCAGTTAAAAATCTAATGACCACTAATCTTCGACGTTTACAATATTACGAAGCCACAAAAACCTGTAACATTATAATAATGGAAAATATCATTAATCCGGAATTCTAAGCGACTAGGTTGAATTAGTTGATGAAACTGTTGCAGATGGGGCCCTAACAAACTATTTAAAAAATGTCCCGCAGAAATTGGATGTAAGATGTTATGTACATTTTGCATAAGTTAATATGATTACGTTACGAGTATGTATTGGATTGGCGAGATTTTAAAAATGCAATCTAAAGTGAGTTTGAAAATCCGGTTTTCCATCAAAATTTTTTCAACCCTCTATATAAGATCTGTACAGTGTACTGTCATCTTTGTACAGGGTGAATGGACATGCAGTCGTTGGAGATGTCGGACTTCACTAGGATTCGATAATAGCTTGTGGGCAGACCACACGGTGTTCACCCTTACAACTGGTCGTTGTCTACCCAATCCCAGGCTTGTCTGGGCAACGGATGACGCGATCAGAATTAAATGTGTGGTAGAGTTATGCCGAGGTGTTTCGTTTACATTTCAACGAAGTGTTTCTCGACGATGACCCTAAAACGTTGCGGAGGGAGCTCTGCTAACAAGGGGGTCCGCTGTGGGTGGATTGAATCTTACCTGACGTAGGGTCTTTTATGGAGCTAAGTATCCCGCTATCTGGCCTAGAAGAATGGAGGAGATTCAAGTGAGGTTTATCTCGGTTAGGGAGTTCGCTCGCTAACCCATGAGAAACTGCATGCGACCAGGTATATGCTGTCAGTTCCAGCGTCGGATTCCCAGAAATCGTCTAAAGTCCTACACTTAAAGGGCGTTGATGCGAAGATACATAGCCTCTCACGTTCAAGACAACTTCACCTTAACGGGTACACACCGGGATGCTACTTTGATGGGCCCTTAAAGTAGCCTCGAAACGAAGCTCTGTCGAAGACGCACCGGGCCTATAACTGGGAGATCGGGGTGGCGAACCCATTTAAAAACCAAGACCCGCCACATTTGAGGTTGGATTCGATCGGGCAGTGGCCCCAACTAAGGCTTGGTGAAAGAACCTATGGTTCTGATGTACCTAACCTAGGTTAGGGAATAGTCCTAATGCTCGACGAGGTACTTAGCCCCATATGAAAGAGGACGGGAGGGTGCCGGCAGGTGAGCACGTGTTAAGTCAATCACTCCGGTGCTAACCTGGTTAGCTAGTAGAGGGTGGATAGGCAACCTCGTTCCGACCAGTGAGCAACTGGGAGCAATTGCTGTGCAATTGCTCGCTGATTGAGCGTATCTCAATTACTTCTTCCTTTGGAAGGAACGTGGGGATATGTTAACTCGGAAACCCCACGTAAAACATTCATGTAAATCAAGTCATCTTTGCATAGGGTGAATTTTTTCCGACACGAAATTGCTTGATATATGATATCAGAGATTTACGAGAACTAAAGTAACTTTGAACTTAGTATACTATCTCTCTCTCTCTAACACTTATGCTTAAATAATACTATCTTTGTCAGTATCATATTACTCATAAACGTGTAAAGTGGATCTTAGCAGACGTTTAGTATTTTAACAATTTTATGCACCATCACATATAGGTTAGAACAAAAACAGAATTAAAAATAACATCCATTTATTAGAATAAAAATGTATTACATTTAGGGATGCATACGTGATTAGTCATTTATATTAGATATAACGCTTGAACGCCCGAAATCGGAATAATAAACATGTTTTTATTTTACGCTACTGGCATAACATACCTCCTTCCGTAAGTTACTTGTAAATAATTATTTTTAAAAATTCAATTCAACTTTCCAACACAATGACTCGTGTATATAATTTAAAATTTTATCGTTACTTTAAAAACAAATGACGTAACAGGTTGAAAATGGTACAGTATAGTTTCAAGTAATTAAAATCGTTATACCCCTTCGAGATTTAAAAAAAAAAAATTAGTGTTAAAGAGGTTATCGAATTTACCCGCTACTTTATCACCTTATCACCGAATAACGTTCAAATACAGAAGCTAATTCGGAATGAACCCAATAAACATGTACTTTACCTCAGTTTTATCAAGGGATTTCTTCATTTCAAAATCTTTCTTTTGAAATATTTCAAATATATTGGAATGAACTTACAACAAGTATAGATAATTACATACCATCATTTTTATAATTTCATATACTTGAAAATTGAATATATATATATATATATATATATATATATATATATATATATATATATATATATATATATATATATATATATATATATATATATATATATATATATATATATATATATATATATATATATATATATATATATATATATATATATATATATATATATATATATATATATATATATATATATATGCTTTTAGTACTTATACACCTCCGAACGCTATATACAGCGTACGAGTCGGACTCAAAATCCGGAGGCAACTCGTCGGTATCGGAGTCGAACGCGCTAACCATGTTATTCGGCATCAGGACACCTCCAGGATCATTTTCCACCTATTTTCAGCCGGAGTCAAATGGGACCTATTTACGTATACTTATATACATTTTAGTTCCAGCGATTGCCGCAGAGTCGCTGCGTGATATACATGTATACGCCACGCGGTTGTGTTTACCTCCGCATGTATAAAAGCATCTAAAGGACGTTTTTGCCTCCGAATTCGCGGCAACACTGCCTAGCATATTTTTAGTTTATATTCGCGATTTGTTTTGCTGAAGCCCGTTTAAAAACGCGTCATTTCCTTATCTAAGGTATCACGTTTCTGTCTGTATTTCTTAGTAAATATAGTTACATCTTTTTAAATGGAAAGAATGATTATATTATATTAAAACTGTTTATTTGAAATTGTTGCAAATTATTACGATATTATGACTTATTACAGTAATAAGAATTTATTTTTAATGCATAAATCTTAGATTTGGGACAATATTCGTGAAGTGGACCCAATTTAACAACAGCTAATGCTTAGTGATTTTATAAAATTATTGATTTATTGAGAGTTATGAACAGTAACGTTTTTACACAACGATTCAGGAAAACATTCGTACTCAAACATTAAAATCAATGTTTTTCGGCAAATCGCTGTATAAAGAAATATACAATACGAAGCAAATGTTTTTATCAAATATGATATTTTTATAAACAATAATAGGATACACAAATTTTTTACAGCAAACAAAATTAACAAAATATCTTATTTTAAAGGATTCTCTTACAAATTAAGAAAATTGATGATTATGAAGAGAAACGGCAGATTTTGCAGGTGGTTAACTATACAGTGTGTGCCATAAAGTTCGATCCATATGGGAAAACCTTTTAATATTCTTTGTTTAAAGGAAAAAACTTTGTTGTTCAATCACTTCTGCTTCCAAAAATACTTGACATACGCCATGTCAAAGTTTACAAGTGACAATAGGTGTTTAAATCGAGATGACCTTATTTGTTAAAATATAGAAAAATCTTATTAAGAAAAAATATTCCTAATGACATTTTACGTTCACAAACCGGGCTTGAAGAAATATCCCGACATGAGAAATTCCTTTTTTAACATTTTTTGATACACCCCCGTTACTGATTATTTTTAAATCATTAAAAATGCTTTAAAGGAGTAGGAAGGCAACAATTGCAGAGCATATTTTCTAATAATATTGAATGGTGTAGGTATTTTTGACAAATATTAAAATTATCAAAAAACAAAATAAAACTTTTTGGCGATTTTCCAATTTACAAGAAAACAACGTATAGTTTTATTAACTTTTTAAAATAATTGTTTGAATAATACAAGAGTTGTTGAAACTACTACTTAAAAACTTAATAAATTAATTCGCAAAGAATAGTACAATTTGAGGCTTTGGAACCGATCAACAAGATTGAAGAAACTCTTGAAAATTTCTATCTAATAAAACATAATGACAAATTTATATCCCAAAATTGAGAAGATATTAGAATGACGTAACAACAAGCTTGTTTCGTTTCCAATAATAACTTGATAATAATAAATTCCAAAGACCCAAAGATTGTGTCAAAACTTCAGACATTCGTTAAGTACTTCTTTTTTGGTAGATCTATATCTTCCTATACCATCAATAGAATTTAAAATTTTTAAAAATATACCGGATGGCCTAGATAAAACGCTTCATACTTTGGAGTTCAATGACGATTGTTACCAACCTGAAAATAGCTGCGCGTTCGTTAAAGTATAATTTTAAAAGTCTACATAATTACAATACATATTTAATTAATAGCACTTCTAATACGATATATTGTATTAGAGTTTATATATACTAGTTTCACCAATAAAATGACACTATTTTCCCTATTTTCAGTTATGATCATTTTCAATCGTGCTTTCCACTGCACAATAGCTCACGGAATAGTTTCTTGAAAATCTAAATCTCTCCCTTTCAATTCTTTCCTATTTTTAAACGGTTTCAGGATACTGCTCACTTTTCTCTGTAAAGCTTTAACTTAGTAATCAAAAGAATTAAGGTCTGGCAAATTTGAAGGCCAATGTTTGGCTGAAATAAAATTAGGACAACGTTTTAGTAAATTAATTATGAGAACCTTTAAGCTTGTCGAGAACGATGCGATGGATTGCTATCCAAAAACTATAATAATATTTATTCTATTTTGACATGATAATCGTCTTTATTGGCACTCAATTGCGGGCATAATTTGGCTTTTATAGCCCTAGGGCGTATAAAGTTGCTAAGATACAAACAAACGTTTCTATAGAGTTCTAACAATTTTAATAAAGTTGCTAAGATAAAAACAAACGTTTCTATAGAGTTCTAACAATTTTAATAAATAATTATACCTTACATTTTTTCAAAATGAAATGTGCAATTGCTTGGGTTTGAAATACTGAGTTATCCTTTCCATGAAGCAAAATAAAATAAACCGTTGTATGTACCACGGGCATAATCAAGATAATGGCCCTCGAGAAATTAAAAGCCCTCCTTCGTCGGGCTTTAAACATTCTCTCGTGCCATAATCTAATAGATTATGCCCTTAATACATAAATAACTATTATCTAGGTGCAGTCGTTCACATTCCGGAAAAAGTTGTAAATGTCTAATAAAAGTTTCATTGTTGAATCTTGTCTTGTAGATTTACAAGAAACCAGTTCATTTCAGGAAACAAAGCATATACCACAATTTTTAAAGAAAACCTGACTCGGTGTTTGTACAAGCGTGGTAGGGAGATGTTACTTTTTAAACCTCGACTGTTTGTCCGATTATGCTATTTTGCAACTTGTGGGAGCATGCACTATAAAATCTTTTTCGTTTTGAAAACGCATTCGTTTGACATCATTGAACATGTACATTCGCTACAGATATGACTATAAATGTATTTCTATCGTCGTTGCATCTAGTAGGGTACAAGAATATTTTTTCTAAGTGTCTGGGGAGAAAGAAATCTGCACAAATTTGAAATATGAATAATTCTTTTACTATTGAGTTTAGATAAGCTGCGATTTTTAAACAGATAACGAGATGTTCATACAGCAGAATCAGCACAATAGAATCTTTCGGTTATCTTCTCTTTGGCAACCTATAAAGACCGTAATTTTATAGGTGTCGCATCGGTTAGCATTTGGTACTAATGTTAGTCATTAGCTTGTAAGCCAGGAATCTGTGTGTGGGGTTCACAGGTGATTAGCTCCAGCTGATGAGAATGCAACAAACTCAAAACAGTCTGTCCTAGAGTATCACTTGTGAATTCCACACATTTCATTTTTACTCTGGGTTAATCGTCTTAAATAGTCTTAGTAAATCTTTTATATTTTAAATTGTCAATTTCCATACGATGTTTTATCTTTGCTGATTCACTAGATTTATAAATGGCAATTTTGGAGTTTTCCGGAGTTTTTAGTTAGAGTCAGGAGCCGGGAGAGTCTGGAACATTGGCCACCTTTTTTAATAACATCAATAACAACCAAAATTAACCCTTTTTTATAGAATCTGTTACCATTAGATAACAAATACTGTTTTTACTTCTACACCATTGCATTCTAGAACTGAAAAAAATAAAATTATAACAAAGATTTTGGAGTTGGAAGCATTTAAGATAAAAGTAGCACTGTACCTACAGTGATGGTACAGTGGCCATTAGAGTATGGTACTGTGGCCACTACTGTGTAGAAGATGGGAATAGTAAAAACAAGTACACCGACATTTACAGAATAATGATTTATTTTGTAAAAAAGAGTTTGTATTAAAAAAAGGCAACTTAAATTTAAAAAACCAGGCTTTTGCCTGAAAAGCTAACAAACATTATACATAGATAAATTCATGGAAAAAAACAGATTTGCTGTTCTAGTAGTGCCGCCTATTTTTACAGGTTGATATAAATAATGTACAAATCATCCGGAACATCTAGGAAATAATATCTGAAATAAATAAAATATTGTACTAAATAATAGTACATGGACCTACATAACAAAGAAGTGCCCACTGTACCTACACTTATGTACCAACTACATGTTTTTAATCATTTAATAATAAAATGTTTTTAACATCAACTTCATGTTTTTTAAAAAATAGGGAAAAACAAAAACTATCCAACACAATCAAAATATTATTATACCAATAAATATTTACATGAAGTAGGTATAAGCGGCCAACTCTAGTTCCTTTCGACGTTTATTTATTTAGCCACTAACATTTATTTCACTTGCCTGTTGTATTTTACTTCAAGTACAAAATTTCAGGTTGTTTGTTTTAAAATAAAAATCTCGAGATTTAAATGGAAATACTTTGTTAATATACTTAGTGTCCTATTGGTACATTCTGTGCTAGATGACAGCACCTAATCTTGAGCAGCACCTAATAAATAAGAAAATGGCGGGAAGGTGGCCACTGTTCCTGCATGGCCAATGTTCCAGACTCTCCCCTACTTTTTCTTTTTAACAATCCCTGTCTTGTGGTCTCTTAATCTGTACAGCGAATTTCTCGTTTACAATATTCATGCTATTGGTTGATTTATGGAATTGTCAAAAAGTTGTACCGGTTTATAAGAGTAACAAACCTTTTAGTAGGTATTTGATGGTAATTTGGTATATATTTTGGAGTTGCTAATGACAAACCTTACCAAACATGTACATTCGCTACAGGTACGACTAGAAATATATTTCTATCATCGTTGCATCTAGTAGGGTACCAGAATATTTTTTCTAAGTGTGTGAGGAGAAAGAATCTGCACAAATTTGAAATATGAATAATTCCTTTACTATTGAGTTTAGATAAGCTGCATTTTTAAACAGATGACGAGATGTTCATACAACAGAATCAGCACCTTAGAAACTTTCGGTTATCTTCTCTTTGACAACCTATAGAGACCGTAATTTTATAGGTGTCCCATCGGTTAGCATTTGGTACTAATATTAGTCATTAGCTTGTATATAAGCCAGGATGCTGTGTGTGGGTTTCACAAGTAATTAGCTCCAGCTGATGAGAGTGCAACAAACTCAAAACAGTCTGTCCTAGAGTATCACTTGTGAATTCCACACATTTCATTATTTTTCTGGGTTAATAGTCTTAAATAGTCTTAGTAAATCTTTTATATTTTAAATTGTCAATTCCTATACGATGTTTTGTCTTTGCCGATTCACTAGATTTACAAATGGCAAATTTGGAGTTTGCCGGAGTTTTTAGTTACTTTTTCTTTTTAACAATCCCTGTCTTGTGGTCTGCTAATCTTTACTGCCAATTTCTCGTTTACAGTATTCATGCTATTGGTTGATTTCTGGAATTGTCAAAAAGTTGTACCGGTTTATAAGAGTATTTTTACAAACCTTTTAGTAGGTATTTGATTGTAATTTGGTATATATTTTGGAGTTGCTAATGACAAACCTTTCTTGTTGTAAATCCTACCATGCTTTATTGCAATACTGAATCTTTGACCGAGGATTTGTATTGTTTGAGCAAGCTTTCCAGAAGCTGCATGTTGTTTCCAGAATTTCAATTTCAGAAAAGTTTACAGCAGAAAAGTTTTTCAAAATTCCATGCCAAGTATAAAATTTGTCAATTTTATCTTCGAGTTAATTCTTGATTATTTATGCATTAGAAATTAATTCTACTAGCTAAGTAAACTACACTTTAAATAAAAAAAACCAGAAAGTATCATAGCATTCTAGATGAATGCAAGCAAATTAGAGTTGCAACCAAATTTTGCAGATTTTTCCCCACAACCTTATGTATGGATATCTTGTATAACTTTGAGATTTATATTCACATGCAGTCATCCAGTAGGTACCTGTCAGAGATTCTGTTGAATTTAATTATTTTATAAAGCATCTTTTTGTCTTGAATAATCGTGTCATTGTCATAGAAATATCCGACTTGGGCGTCACAGAATTTATGCAAAATGGTGTAATCAACAAACAAAATTTTAGTCATTGGACAGGTGAAAATATTGGCAAGCGTTAACAAAAAACCTACCTAGCCCGAAAGTCATTGTTTGGTACAGTGTAGGATCGTTTGGAATTATAGGTCAATACTTTTTCAAACACGAAAATGACATTCCGTTACAGTAACCTTCCAACTCTACTTACATATGTTAAAAACCTATGCTATAAAGAATAGGCTTAATTCCATCCAATAAATTTTAAGAAAACTTATGGGTATAAGCTAATCGCCAGGTATGTGGTAGCTACAGTTTCTCTTCTTTCTTTTCCGATATTGGCCCAAAAATCCCTGCTTCGGATATCGCACACCACACCAACATTTTATCCGGAATAGCTTTTGCCTTATAGTTTACATTATCTGGTAGTTCATTGATGTTATCAGATGTTATCAAAGAAACCTTAATTTCCTTTTATTCAGGAATTACCAAGAGTAAAAAATGTCTCATCATTCTTACTAATGACTCTATTTTCCGAAAAGTAGTTTCTGCTCAGTGAACAATAACATACAGGTATCCGTTGCAGCTGGATTTGGATATACTTATTTGGACATTTTTCCTTTTTCTGTATTTTTGACTATGTCTGGACATCTGGACAAATTGTTGATCTTGAGACGTTGAATTGGTAAAATCATTTACGACTTGAGATGACGATCCTGCCTTTGGCTCTATTCATCATTCTGTTTACCACAGGTTCTTCGTAATATATTAATTCGCAGAGAGTAGTATAGTTTGAGGTTTGGGCATCCGTCCAAGAAGTTTATAGATAAAACTTCTATCTTATAAAATCACAGTTATAAAATTTAATGACAAATTTAAACCCCAAAACTGAAATGACGTAACAACAAGCTTGTTTCGTTTCCGATAACAACCTGTTAAAAATAAATTACAAAGCCCTAAACATTGTGCCAAAACTTTTGAGACATTCGTAAATTACCTCTTTTTTGTAGATCTAGAGCTTCCTATACCGTCAATGCAATTTAAAATTTAACGCTAAAGCATAATTTTAAAAGTCTACATAATTACAATACACATTTAATTAATAGCAATTCTAATACAATGTTGGGCTGAAATAAAATTATGATAATGTTCTAGTAAAATAATTTTGAGATAATTTGAGTTTGTAAAGACGATGCGATGAATTGCCGTCCAAAAACTAAAATAAGATTTATCTGGATGCATGATTTGCATGTGTTTTACGTGGGGTTCCCATATCAACATACCCCCACGTTCCTTCCAAAGGAGGAAGCAATTGAGATACGCTCAATCAGCGCGCAATCGCACAGCAATTGCTCCCAGTTACTCGCTGGTCAGAGCGAGGTTGCCTATCCACCCTCTATTAGCTAACCAGGCTAGTACCGGAGCGATTAACATATACGTGCTCATGCGCCGGCATCTTCCCGTCCTCTTTCATACAGGGCTAAGTACCTAGTCCAGAAATAGGACTATTCCCCCAAACTTAAGTCAGTTCAGTACAACCGAGCCAGAGTTGGGGCCACTGCCCGATCGAATCCAACCTGAAGTATGGCATGACTTGGTTTTTAAATAGGTTTGCCACCCCGATCTCCCAGTTATAGGCCTGGTATGCCCCCGATAGAGCTTCGTTTAGAGGCTACTTTATAGGGCCCATCAAAGTAGCATCCCGGTGTGTGCCCGTTAAGGTGAAGTTGTCTTGAACGTGAGGGGCTATGTATCTTCGCATCAGCATCCTTTAAGTGTAGGTCTCTAGACGATTTCTCATCTTCAGTTTCTCATGGGTTAGCGAGCGAACTCCCTAACCGAGATAAACCTCACTTGAATCTCCTCTATTCGTCTAGGCCAGACATGAAATGTCAAGGTTGTTTTACGTGGGGTACCTGTGTGAACTTACCACCACGTTCCTTCCAGAAGGAAGTGATTGGGATACGCCCAATCAGCGCGCAAGTTGCATAACCGGCAGTCGTGCAATTGCTACCAGATTGACTCACTGATAGGAGCGAGGTTGCCTATCCACCCTCTACTAGCTAAGTCGCGCATAGTGACCGAGCAGTTGACTTAACACGCTGCTCACCCGCCAGCACCCTCCCTTCCTCTTTCATGCGGGGTGAAGTACCTCGTCCAGCAATAGGACTATTCCCCAACTTGGCGCTGTTATCAAGAGGGACCACTGCCCGATCGAATCCAACCTCAAATGTGGCAGGACTTGGTTTTTAAGCGGTTTTGCCACCCCGATCTACCAATTTTAGGCTTGGTGGGTCCTCGACAGAGCTTCTTTTAAGTCTACACGTTATAGACTCCCGGTGCGTACCCGAATTTGGTGAAGTTGTCTTGATAGTGAGAGGCTATGTATTCGCTTCAACTATTCTTAAGTGTAATGGCTTTCAGAGCTTCTCCCAATCACTGTACCCGGCTGCAGTCCGGATCATAGGGTGGCCAGGATAGCTCCTAAGCACATTTACCTGGCGGCTTGCAGTTTCCCATTGCCCAAAAGCGGGATAACCTCACTTCTAGTCACCCCACTAGAGATTCAGTCAAACAGCGGGTTCCTTTGGTGACCATACATGACCTGGTCATGCAGCGGGTTCCTTGGTGACCATAAATGACCTCGGTCAAACAGCAGGTTCCATTGGTGACCATAAATGACCTTGTCCCTTCGGCGAGATTCGAATCCGCCCACACCGGTCTTATCTACCAGGGCTCACCCTGATCGGTCAGAGTTACCGTCGAGAATTCTCACGAATTTCTCTACCACACACTTTATTCTGACAGCTTCATCCGTTTCCCGTCAGCAGGATAGGGTAGAAGACAGCCAGTTCTAAGGGTGAACGTCGTGTGGTCTCCCGTCCACCCAATAGGCCAACGTCTAGGCCAGACAGCGGGATACTTAGATCCTTAAAAGACTCTGACGTCAGGTAAGATTCAATCCACCCACACCGGACGCCCTTGTTAACAGAGCTCCCCCTGCAACGTTTTAGGGTCATCGTCGAGAAACACTCCGGTGAAACGTAAACGCAACACCTCGGCATAACTCTACCACACATTTGATTCTGATCGCGTCATCCGTTACCCAGACAAGCCTGGGATGGGGTAGACAACGACCAGTTCTAAGGGTGAACGCCGTGTGGTCTGCCCTCAAGCTAGCCTCGGATCCTAGTGCTTCCCGACACCTCTAACAACTGCCCTCCCTCTGTCTTCGGGCTAGTCTCGGATACTAGGAATGAAGTCCGACATCTCAAACGACTGCTTGACCGTTCACCCAGATTTATCTGGATGCAGTCGAAACAAAGCATATACCACATTTTAAAAGAAAATCTGGACCATTATCTGTACTAGTGTAGTGAGGAAACATTACTTTTTAAACCTCGACTGTTTATATGATTCTATCATTTTGCCAATTCGTGGGGGCATGCAATGTAAAATCTATTCTGTTTTGAAAACGCATTCGTTTGACATCATCATTCAGCGTAGATTCGTTAAAGATATGACTATAAATATATTTCTATTGTCGATACATTTAGCAGGGTACAAGAATATTTTTTCATATTGTGTGTCGAGAGAAAGAAATCTGCACAAATTTGAAAGATAACTAATTTCTTTACTATTGAGTTTAGATAAGTTGAAATTTTTAAACTGATGAGATGTTCATACAACAGAATGAACACCTTAGAAACTTTCGGTTATCGTCTTTTTCACAACCAAAAGAGACTGTAATTTTACTGCATGGTGCGGTTGGCTTTTTATTTATAGGTGTCGCATCGGGTACCATTTGGTTCTAATGTTAGTCATTGGTTTGTAAATAAGCCAGGATGATGTGCTTAGGTTTCACAGATGATTAGCTCCAGCTGATGAGAGTACAACAAACTTGAAACAGTCTACCCTGAAGTATCACTTGTGAATTCTAGATATTTTATTATTACTGTGGGTTAATGGTGTTATAAATCTTTTATAGTTTAAATTTTCAATTTCTTTACGATGTTTTGTCTTTGCTACCTCCTAGACTTACAAATTGCAAATTTGTTGAGTTTGTCGGAGTTTTTAGTTACTTTTTCTTTTTAAAAATCCCTGTCTTGAGGTCTTCTAATCTTTACAGCCAATTTTTCGTTTGAGATTTTTATAATATTCACGCTATTGGTTGATTTATGGAATTGTCAAAAGGTTGTACCAGTTTATAGGAGTATTTTTAAAAACCTTTTAGTAGGTATTTGATTGTAATTTAATATAAATCTTTAAGTTGCTAATGACAAACCTTTTTTGTAGTAAATGCTACCATACTTTACTGCAATATTGAATCTTTGACCTAGGATTTGTATTGTTTGATCAAGCTTCCCAGAAGCTGCATTCGCCAATACCTCATCTTTTTTTGGAAAGAGGTTATATGTCTTTCAAAATCTCATCTTTTCTAGTACGTATCTTTTTCTAATACAATACAAATATAATATAATAAATGTTGTTTCCAGAATTTCAATTTCAGAAAAATTTACAATAGAGAAGTCGCTGCAATAAATGAAGGTTCACTCCACTGGGTAATGAATAATTTTATATCCAGACGTAAAAAGTGTATTGAAGTTGGCGAGGATCACTTAGATGGTCTAATCTTTAAAGATTAAGCAAATATCCACCCTGTTTGCCAGGTTTCAAAGATTAGGCTTAATTTCATCCAATAAATTTTAATAGTACTTATGGGTATAAGCTAATGCTCATGTATGTAGTATTTCGTACATTCGGAATAAATAGATGATAATGATTTATTATAGCGGAAAACAACTTGACTTAGGTAACATTACTTGGTAGTGGCACTTCCAGAATCGCCTTTTTTCTCGATTCCCCGTGAATTATGCTTTTATCGATACCTATTTTTTCCTAAAATTTCAAAAACTTTACACAGTTTTTCAATATATAACTTTTTGTTTGGCGTAGATTTCAAAATACCATCCCAAAACAGGTAACTCAGGGAATATTAACAAATAAATGATCAATATTTCTTTGAAAGATTAAACCCTGGTATACTTTATGTATTTGAAACGAGAATGTGTTTATCTATCTAGATTTAAAACCTTTTGGAACTTCGTCCATGTTTGTTTGTTTTTATTTTTAATATATGTATTTCAACGATAATGATTGATGTAATGGTAATGGTTGATGTAATTTTTCGGTTAAATTTGATTGTCGTTTTTTAAATTAAATTGCAACAGACTTTTTAATGCTGTAAACGCCTTAAAAACCCCTGCCGCTACTCTGTTTAGATTTTGGTTATTTACGAGCTGGATCTGTATTTTCAGACCAAATAGTTTTGGTTCAAATTTGACATTGATATTTGCAATAATTTCAAAACTTAACAGGTGTACAGACAAAGACAAAAACAACAGGATTTTTTTCCTCCAGGGATGTCTGTCGTGTTATTTAGGTCATATAACGTCGAGAAATGAAAAAAGGTATTTTTTACAAAAACTCGTTCTCATTCTGTGGACTTGTACATATATTGTGAGAAAGCAAAAGCAAAGAAATGGGTTTAAAGAATAAAGTTTAATTGTTTTCAACCACTTTGTTGTTAGAAATGTAGTTCTGAAATGATTCTAGCTACTTACCACATCGCACATACCTTATACAGTAAGGAATGTCATCCTTTGTTAATTATTTAAAAATACAAAAAAAATTGTAGGCGTGACATTATATTATATAATAAAATATTAAACATAAATGATTTTCTTCCATTAGAATATAAACGAAACAAATTTACATTATTATAATCTGAAAATTCGTTTCTAACAGAACTATATCTCGAAATATCTTATATATATAAATTTAAAGGTCGGTTTTGTTTAACGGCATACATTCAGCAGGTGTCCTCGAACTCAGCAATTATAGCAGACATAAACACGGACTTGATAAACAGAATCTGCTGAATATTGATAAGTACCATAGTTTTATACCTTGTAAACTTGACAACGTTGATGGAGGCGTATTCGAACGCTTGATATGCCAAAATTATATACACGGAGGTGAATACGAGCGGTCTATGTACGGAGGCTGACACGAACGCGCACTATACAGAAGCATGTATATTTAAAAAATTAAATAAAACTACCCCTCTTGGTGGATTTAGGAGTGTTAGTTCAAGAAAAAGTCTGTGACACTAGAATAATTAATATACAATCATTATTAAAGGCGGAGTTGTGGTCGTCTGTTCAGTATACGGAGGCGAACACGATACAAAAGCACATATATATATATATATATATATATATATATATATATATATATATATATATATATATATATATATATATATATATATATATATATATATATATATATATATATATACGTGCTTATCTATCTTTTTCAACTCCGACAGCCTATAAGGCGCCCGCGACTCCGGCCTTAAATATACAGATACGGACAAACTAGTTATTGCCATTGCTTTATACAGCTTTGTTGATGATGAGCACGTCGAGAGGGGAATTTTTTTTTTGTAAATTCTTTATACTTAGAGTGAACAAATTACCGTACCATTTCGCCTCTGAATCTTTAACATGCGCTTTTAACTCCTATTTGTATATTTTATATATGACAACCAGTTGCGTTCGCCTCCAGCGGCGTTGCTATTATTTCGGAATGTATTATTTGTATCTCTTAGATATTATAACCATATTACTAAAACACGCACGGTTCTTCTGTCCTTGTTGTTTAACAGCTTCGCTGAGTACCTCTGTTATAAATAGTATTATTTGCATTGTTGTCTATAAGTCGTCTGCTTACTAATGATAATATTTAATTTAATAGATATATGCCATATTTTAGAAGGACGGTTGATTATATTTGTATCGTTGGCGTGTAATATTATATCATTTTCTCACGTAATTTCATGTATTTAGAGTTAAATGAATTGGTTAAAAGACTTAATTTAATTAATTTAATTTAAAAAGCTTAAGTTTTTGTTAGAAGTTAACTTTTTATTTATTCAGTTAGGGAAGTACATTTATTTATTCTTCAAAAATGACTACTTTAAGCATAAAGGACTAATTTTCCATTAATTTAAAATATTTAATTTAGCAAGTGCAGCATACAAGGTGTAAAATCGCTTCACGCACGATACAGTTTTATGTGCATTTTATTTCAAACCCTAATACTATCTCCCCTAATTATTTTACAGTAAAAATATTCGGGAGTGTTATAAAGAAAAGAAATATATATGAATCGAATGATACCTTTGGTTACTGCAAAAATAGCTAAGCCTTGGAAACATTGGAACGATCAGAAATCAATTATACCTTGAAAATATTAGAATGTTGAATGGATTACATTTGTAGAAGAGTAAAGAAAATAGAACTTCCGTTTCTGCAAAACATAGCTATGCTTTGGAAATATTGCAACGATCAGAAATCAATTATACCTTGACAATCCAACTCGAAAATTTTTAACCAATCAAATTACAGAAATTCTGCCGAATTCAACTCGTGGTCTAATTTTTTCTTGCAAAATTTATTGTTTAAGACATTCGTAGCTTTTGCTTTTGGAAAATTACACTCGTCTCCTGCGTCGACTCGTGTAGTTTTCGTTGCGAAAGCTATCTGAAATGACAAATTTTGTCGGAAAAAATTAGACCACTTGTTATATTATTAATGAAAATATTAGAATGATAGAGGAAACATTTGCGCCATAGTCAAGATTATTTTGACAATCCAACTCGAAAATTTTTAACCAATAAAATTACAGAATTTTTCAAATTAGGACAAATGAAATTAGTTTATAGTGAAAAAACCAGTAGTGGTTTTTTCTCAGTGAAAAAATGTATGTCAAAATGAAATGTCAAATTTGCTCGATGGATTGTCAAGCCGAATTCAAATCGTGATCTAATTTTTTTTTGCAAAATTTGTCATTTAAGACATTCGTAGCTTTGCTTTTATAAAATTACAGTCGTCTCCTTCGTCGAATCGTGTAGTTTTAGTTGCAAACGATACTCATTTCTGAAATGACAAATTTTATCGGAAAAAATTAGACCACTTGTTAAATTATATATGAAAAATTGAATTCGTTCGTGTTTTGCAGTATTTTTGGATGTGAGATAGGACAAAATGTAACTCATATCGGATACAGTGCAAATTATTTAACCTTTGTTATAATAAAACAATCGTATTTGTTGTGAAACCAAGTAACGCAATTTCCTTTTATAAAAACCGTATTAGGACATCTTATCCGGACCTTACGAGGACTGAGGTTGTCTCTTTGGGGCCTTCGTGGGGGGCTCATCGGGCTTTCTTAAGTTATTTAATTGTAAAATTAGCTCAGATTGCCCCTTTTGAAATTCACAACGATCTTAAGTGGTTCCCCTATGTAGTTTAATCCAGAAAAAAACTGTAGCTATCCCGATCGGGTCTTCATGAGGTCTTAATCAAGCTTCCCTAAGTAACTTATCCTTGAAAAAAATTGGGGCTGACGTAATCGAGTACTCATAGGAACTTGATCGGGCTTTCCTAATTAGGGCTATCCTCAAATACACCTTATGAGATTTCTAGACTAAGTCGGGTAAATTTCCAATGTCGAGTTGTTTTGAAAATAAAAATCTTTTATGTTTCACTTACATATTATTCTTTGTTTATACCTGTGATACGAACTATATAAACAACTGTATAACAACCAGGGCATTATAAACGAGCGTTATAGTCTATAGCGCCCGCTCGTTGTATCGTATACTTTGCAATCGGGTCCGGCGTTCTATTCATAGTAATTTGTTTGTAATAGTCAATGTTTGCGTACGAGTGTGTTGCAACACAACAAATAACGAGTATTTGCAACGTAGTTTCTGGGCGCGTGATCCGCGAATTCTTTTGTGCCGAATTCTGCAGAAATTTCTTAAATAAAATTAACTTGTTCTTTAGATGACATGAGTGCTATACGGACTTTTTTTGTTTTCATGTTGGTAACAACAAAACATTTGAATTTAAATTGTCATATCTCTGTTTGACTTTTGTAGATTTAGTAAAAGTTGTTACCATCCGACAAACAAACAAAAATCCCTAGCTTTATAAATTACTAGGAGTCTAGCTCCTACGCTTAGTTAGTAGATTTAGTGCTAGAACAGGGTTGGTTCCGACCTCCCCTTGATTGTACTTGTTTTGGAGGACATATACGTCCTCACAATATGTATCAATATGTCAACATGTGTGTTAACCTTTTGTACCGTCTTTATTGTCTTTAGTATATAGTTGTTTTTTACAACTTGTGTTTAATTTCTCTCTACCTCTGACTACGTCCTCCAGTCACGAAAACCCCACGTGACAATCTCCTAAATTAAACAAAATATCGATTTCAGCAAAAACACGTCAATTTATTTTTCGATGGGGACATTTAAATACAGAATTGTCAAAATTTTGCATCTCACACCCTTATCCCCACACCACCAACTTTTTGACCCCCCCCCATTGTGACAGATCATTTTAAAGGGAATGAAAAAGGCGAGGGGTCTCTCACTCCCAGAAATTATGTACACCTATTGCCGCTTTACGGCAATAACTGTCTTTATTCCCGTATTCTCACTTGTTATTCCCGTATTGCCGTTTTTATTCCTTTATTCTTGTCTGTATTGCTGTATTCCCGTCTCGATTTCCGTATTGCCGTATTTATTTTCGTATTGCCGTATTTATTTCTGTATTGCTGCATTAATTCTCCTATTGCCGTGTTTATTTACGTATTCCATGCATGATTTTAGCAGTGGGTGTATTTGAATGAAAGGTGTTTATTATTGGTTTTTTTGATAATTTTACAAAAGGTCGTAGCTCCACTAAGAAAAATGTAAACAAAATTCCTCACAAATAAAAAATGTTCTGTAAAAAAGTAGTTTTTTATTCAATCATAATATATGTACATCACATTTTTAAGTGCTGTTAAAGTAAGTGCGAACCGAATACGTGAAACGAAGAACATATATATATCAGATAGATCGACTCTAAGAAATACAAAAAAAGACACATTGAGATAAATAACAAAAATTTATTTGAAAAGTGAGAATCCCAATGCACGGCAGTAAATAAAATTCAAAAAGAATTCCAGAACTCCAGTAAAATTTACAGGACTATAAAATATAAATTCCGAATCTACTTTCTGAATGTCGTTTTCCTTGGGCTGTATGAAGCTTTCCAAATCTTCTTTCAAGAATTTTTCTTTATCAATATCCAAAATTCGTCCAATGTATCATCGGGTGTCGTAAAACATTACATAATATTTTTCTAATTTCAGCTTTATCTTTCATTATTTTTCTTGCATGTTTCCTTCCTCTAAGTCTGATTTTTCTGATTCAAAAAATTCTGATTCTGATGAAACTGAAATTACTTCAAGAGATTCGCTTGATTTCGGTGTAAGTGAACAATCGGTCTCGAGCGTATAGAAATGCATCGGTTACAAATAACTCTTTTAAAAATATAAATAATTAAAAACTCGCAAAACTAAAAATACCTGGAAAATCTACATCATAAAACTTTTAACTTGGAATTGCGCAGATCGGCCCAGTAGAACTCTCAAACGAAGCGTAACAAAAATAAGCCTTGTGTTTTAAATAGGTATAAAGTATTTTAAATTCATGGTATAAAAATCTAAAGAAAATAGAATATCAAAGCGGTCTTAGAAAACTCGTAAAGGAGAGCTATGGCGGCATGCAAGGGTTTGTCTATACATCAGATCAATTCGAATATTAAACACTCGATGATGGATGATGAAAGACTAGACTGCAAGGGCTGCAGCCACCGACATGATGCCCTAGCTATTCCTAGCATTTGTAATTAATTTATTGTAGCACTTTTAAATACTGCCCGCGTTTAAATACAGAAATTATGAGAATCTAGAGATCTTGTTTAACAAATTTCTTGAACACGTTTATTAGTATTTCAAAAACATGACTGATGAAAAATATGTGTTTGAAATTGGCAGTCAAATATTTCGTTACTGTACATTTTTATGCAAGTTGAAACTGTTACTTCAAACCAAAATTGTTTAGTTACAAGAATTATTAATAAAAAAGTAGATGTTTATAGCATTTTGTTGCAAATACTATTTTATACATACGTTTATTGCAGTTTTTATAGTTATGTTCGTAGTGAACTAACCTAAAAATTAAATATTGTCGTTTTAAATTTTCTATAACTTCACAATTTCAGAAAATAATTATTCTTATTCTCTTATCATTCATGTGGTAATCTTAGTACTATTTTATCTATTTTGAATTGATTTTTGTTTACTATTATAACCACTAAAATATAAAATTACAACTGCTAGAAACAGCTACAGCGCATATAGGCGACTTCAACACCTAGATGCTAGTGATAGAAATGGTTTGTCTATTAAGCGCAATTCCAAAGGTTTACACGCTGGGAACTAACAAGAGGGCGCTGCAAGTGGATGGCTTTTCTCGAAATAATTTTTTTAATTTTTGGATTTAAAAATTAAAAAATATAAAAAATACTAATGCACACAGTGGAAGCTTCACTGTAAAATAAGAATCACGTAAATCGGCCCAGTAGAACTCTCAAACGAACTGGAACAAAAAACAGCCTTGTGTTTTAAATCGACTGCAGTCCTTACAGTCTAGCCATAGCCATCATTGAGTGTTTAATATTCGTATTGTTCTGATGTATAGACAAACCCTTGCATGCCGCCATAGTTCTCCTATACGAGTTCTACAAGACCGATTTGCTAATTGTTTTTCATAAACTTTGACACGAAAATAATAATAAGAGTTGAAAGATTAATTATTATTTTCGTGAAAGTTATCACATTTGGTCCTCCAAATTTCAAAAAATACTAATTTTAAATACCACATATGGGGTATTGCTGAACTCAAAAAAATATATACTTTTCATTTCTAGCAAGAAAATAAGGGGGTTCCATTTAAAATCATCGGCCGTGATACAGTAGCAAACTAAAAAATTAAAATTGATGTCCATAAAATTCGCAGGAAAGAAAATAAAATTCACGTGGTAATACAGAAAATATGAATTTTATTCCATACTTTATTTACACACTGTATAGTATAAAGAAATCCTTTATTCAATTAGCCTTTTAAGGGTAAGTGTCATATCACGATTCTTAGAAACGGTGAATGATTTTCAATGTTCAAACAAAAAACAATTACTTGCCGTCATTATTTTTCCGCGCACACTACAACATATACTCACTTCTTCAGAAGACCACCTAGATTTTTAAACGCGTTTGAGATAAAACGCGTAATGGAAATCGAGAAGAATGGAGCGTGTTATTCCTATTGCAGAGTTTATTTCTCAGTATTGCCACGTATTCCCCATTTATTGCCGCGTATTTTCTATTTATTGTCGCTTATTCCTGCGTATTCCCGTTTATTTCTGTTTATTGCCTCTTATTCCTTTGTATTCCCGTTTATTTCCCATATTGCCCAATATTGTTCATTATTTCCGACTCGTAGCAATTTATTCCCGAGAAACTGTACACCTATTGCCGAGAGTGAGAAGGAAAAAGGAATCTTTGGAGCAAAATAATTGAAATCGGCCCATGGATTGCTGAGATACAGAGATAAGTCTTTTAACAACCCATTTTCAATATGATTTAAATTATTTCACATACAAACGTCTCACACGTTTCACATACCGACTGCTGCCAAATTGTGGCAGTTCAGTCATTTACTTACAGACAACTCAAGTATATTATTTTAAAAACTGATCTTGTTATTGAGATACCATCTTTTAGAGCCCCATCCTTCTGAAAATGTAACTGATCATCATTGACCATCATGTTTCCTCATGTTCCATTCATGTTTCATGTTCATGAAGTTGATTTTTTAATTCTTCAGTTATCAGTTATTAGTGGATCCTTTTTTAAACAAAGTAGGTCAATAATGACATTACCTAGAATTCCCTAGAGATCCCCCAGCTCGAAAGTCCATTGGGAACCTTTGAGAGTTATTGGAGAGACGAATTCGATAACACTACATAACATTCTAAGCTGCTATAAAAGAAGTGTTGGATGACGAATGGAATAAAATCACAGCCGGAGAAAACCTAAATTAGTTTTAAATATAAAAAAACGTTAGAAGTAATTAAACAAAAAGGATATTCTACAAAATCCTGAAATTAAATTTTATACTTTCTTTCAACATTTATTTAGCATAATTTTCTACTCAGACTCAGACTTTTTTGTTATTTATAAGTTTAGTTAGGTTTTGTTTTAGTTTTTTTTAATATATAATAATTAATGTTTTAGTACCTCTAGAGTCATTCGTGAAATAATTTTCAATATTATTATAATTTCATTGATTATAAATTATCTGAATCTCTTGCAAGTGCAACTGATATACAAGAATTTTTTCGAGTTGTTATTGTACCAAAGTAGATTTACTAAATTACAATGGAGAAGATGGTTATATGTTTATGTAAGGAGCAAAACGTGTTATTCCAATTATTAACGTTTTTAATAATAAATATTTCACTTTTTTCTCAAGTTGCTTTTGATTAAAAATGTTAAATTTCGAATATAAATATGAAATATTTAGTCAAAAATGTAATCATTCCCTAAAACCATTTCTCACAATTAAAATGTTATTATGGACAATACGATGGGGGCCTCGAATATGGTAAATCGGTGCCTGGATATTATACAATAAATTATTAAAGAAACGTTTTAGTATGATCAGCCTTCATACATTGTTTCTGCTAATATGATTAATTGATTAATATGAACAAAAAACGCAAGTTAAATGCTCGGAGACATGTATACTTAAATAAATACTTATCGTACTCTGTCAACTCCTATTAGTATATATTGTATGTAGTTATCAGTTGTGTATGCCTCCAATGACGTTGTCTTCTCATAAGAGTCCATAAGGAATGATGCGTATACCATATGTATGTATGTAAGTAGATGGAGTGAGTGAAACCAAATAATTAATAACATCTTAAATAGTAAATATTGTGTTACTTTATTTATTCATTGTAGTTTTAATTGAAAGATACCATTAAATTTCTATAATAGCTTAATTTTTTTACAACGAAATTTTGTTATTCTTGCTTACATATAATGTGGGTTATTTACAAATTAAAGGTTTGTCAGTAAAAACATTCATTCTTAATCTTTGGAAGTGATAATGGTTTATGTAACAGCGTTTTATTAAGACAGTATGCCTCCAACAATGGCAATTTTTATCGTTAGAAAATAATATAATTATGATAATTATAAATAATAAAAATAATTAAAAAGACGTAGAAAGTTAAATTATTCACATAATAGCATTTTATTGGATACAACAATCGTTGATTCGGCGATGGTCAGTAATAATAAGGTGATACGTACTGCTGAGTTTGTATTGTTCTTCTTAAAATTATGAAGTCATCGTAAAATACTGCGCCTCTCTAGTTTTGACAGTATCACTTTACAAACTGTTGCTAAAACAAACAATTTGTGACAAAGCATTCTCAAATCGTGCTAAAATGTTTATGATTGTTTGGATTTAATCATAAAATGCAGAAGAAAACGTCTAATATAGCCTAATTACGCTTATAATTTTAATAGACATAAATATTAAACTTTATTTCATAACGAACAAAACTTTTCTGACAATGAGGTATTTAAAATGATTTCCTAAATTCATTCCTATACTATAATAAACAAACGAGCAGGACGCGCGAGGGCATTTGCATTGCAAAAGTATTTTGATTATTTTTAAAATACGTTTAAAGTGCCAAGGAAGAAATAAAAAATAATATATAATTTTTTTATAAGTAAATACGTAAATAGGCAGTCAATTGAAATAATTTCAGAGAATTTGTGTATTTATTAGACATCTAATTAGATTTTAATAATGTATACCGATAATGGATATACGAATAAACGGGGTCATTTCATAATAATTAAGAATTTTGCTAATTTTTGAAACAAGCTTTTGGTCGGTCTACATTCCTCAGAAATTTAAACAGGTGTTTTTGAAATGTGATTATAAATTTATGTGTAAAACTATGTTTTAATATTTACATAAATTACCCAAATCATACATAATGCAAGTAATCAATTGTAAAGCTTTTAGTAACAAAATTTTAGTTTCATTTTAATTTGTTGATCTAATAAAAAATCTGTTTTTTAATAAATTTGAAAGCCCATGGTCAAGTGTATACAATAGAACAACTTCTTGAAGATGCACATAGGTAGGTTTCGCCTCTACGCTGTGTTGCCGCTAATATGAACAAAAAATGCATGTTAAATGTAGGGAGGTGTATAATGCTGTAACTTAAGTTAAGACGTATCTCGTATACAGCGAAGGCGCCGCCTAGAGTATAACACGATGTACTAAAATGTATCTATGACTGGGTGAATAGGTATTTTTCGACTCCGACCTAAAATTTGGGAAACGGCATAATAAATGATTTCCAACATTTTAAACTACATATACACGGGGATTCGTTTTCGCCTCCGTTTTTTCCACTTCGCCTCCAAAATCGGAGGCGATCGCTATGAACAGACATATATTCGGAGGCGTATCAGTGCTTTCTGCATGTATATATATATATATATATATATATATATATATATATATATATATATATATATATATATATATATATATATATGAAAAGCATTTATAGTTATAAAGAGAAATTAAACTAGTGATAACTGAATACCTCCCTATTCGTATTATAAATTACGACCCTCACAGAGCAGGTAGTAATAATTATTACGATGAAAAGGAAACTTGTATTTGTTAGTCGTCGAAAGTACGGTCTTTTAGCCTTATTCTGATTCTGTTTCATTGATCTGTTGTTCTTTTGAATTGATTAAATGTGGTCCCTAGTTTAATAAATATTTGGACAAGAAATCAGAGTATGGGCGTGATAAAAATAAAACATATAAAGATATTTTACAAACATTTATTTAGTATACACAGCATAATATAAGTATATAGATCATAAGTTGTTTTCTATGACTATTGTAGTTCTACGGATCTCTGAGTCGTCGTTGTATGCCCTCGCAGAAATACTAATACGTATAAAGTCCGTGGAATGACTTGTTGACCCTGTAACCTTTCCTAATTCTTCGTTACTTTCATAGTTGGCACGATAATCATCCGGCTGCGTAGTTGCGGTCATATCTTCTGTCTCAACGACGGCTGTGTTTGCTCCCGTTCCTATCTTCACAACAGATGCGCTATGGTGTACGTTTTTCACATGCCTTTTTAAGCTATCTGTGCGTGAAAAACATTTGAAGCAGTTAGAACACCGGACTTTGATTGATTCGTGGACGCTTTTAATATGCTTTTTTTAAATGGTCACGACGTGAAAAAGTTTTGAAACAGCTAGAGCATTGGATTCTGTTTATTTCATAGACGGCTCTCTTGTGTATCTTGTAGGCATCAGAGTTTAAAAAAGTTTTGACACAGCTAGAACACTGGATTCTGTCTGATTCGTGCGTGGTTTTTACGTGTCTCTTGCAGGTGAATGGCCTCGCGAAAGACTTGAAGCAAACCGGACACTGTATGTTGCAACCCCTTCGATCAGAGTCATTCTTCTTCTTACATACGTCGTTCACGTACTGATTCATTTCGACTAATGAAGGAACAGGAACACTACTCCGCCTATTTATACTGATCGACCTGAGCAATCGGTTGTTCTCGGCTATAATCGTAAGCGCTCGGAGCAATATGTATGCGCGAGAATGAATCGTAGGTTCTATCCTAAGTGTATGTAACCCGGAACCGGTGTCCGTACAATTTAAATTATCAAACTTACCATATAAACATGAATATTTACTACATTTGCTTTTCAAATTATCACTAATTCGCTTAGGTAGAAATGTAATGTGGTCTTCAGTAATAATAATTACACCTTGGCGACCTCTATTGGTAGTACATAGGTCGTCGATAATACAGATTTCTTCATGGCGCCCTCTATTAGCAATACATACTAATTGTAGCATGACGCCCTCTATTGGCAGCACTACATATGCATACAATCAACCTACCCCTGGAATAAGTAGATGTAGGTACAATTAAAATCAATAAGTTTAAAGATATTTATTTACACCGACATACACCGGCGGTCAGCGATAGCTGGAGAAATTATTATAGTAGGATTTCTAACGATGATAATTTAGAAAAATAGTTAAGTTTACATGCATATCTTGTGTGTGTGTGTTATATAAGTCTGTATATATGTAATTTCAAAGACAGTATATGACAATAAATTATCGTGAGAGATCTATACAAAACGCCCTATATATAAAATTAGAGCTAAAAGTTAATCCTATATGGTGAAAACGCAAATATTTATGAAAATACGGTTAAAGTGTATAAAAATGAGTGATTTTGAGCATGTTGGCGTTTACGTTTTCCTTTATAACTTTTATTGTTCTTGCAATATTGAGCATAGACGTAGGCTAATAATATGACAAATAATACATCTATGAGATAGTTAACGATAGCGCGTCGAACATCAGAGAAAACGTACCGACAAGTACAGCGAGAACGGTCAAGCGTGGAACAATGAAGAAGAACTAGGTAAGATGTTTAAAAGTTTTGTATTTTTATGCTTATATTAATCAATTATTGTATTATTGTTTTAGCGTTCCATGATCTGTCGCAGCTTAGAAATAGGTTACAAAAATATTTGAACAAATTGCAAGTGTTACGTGATGATCTCAACTCATACTGTGTAATGAATAATTTGTTAAATAATATGTTACAATTGCCCATTAAATGTATAGCAAAATAAATAATATGTATATTTAAACATTGATGTTTTATTTACTAGCACGACTAAGGGTGAAGGAGGGTGAAGAGACTAGCATGACTAAGGGTGAAGGGCGAAGAGACTAGCATGACTAAGGGTGAAGGGTGACGAGACTAGCACGACTAAGGGTGAAGGATGAAGAGACTAGCATGACTAAGGGTGAAGGGTGACGAGACTAGCATGGCTAAGGGTGAAGGGCGACTAAATATAAAAGGTAGATCGTTATCAGCGAGAGAGTACACGAATAAAGCCGAATCCTTCCGATGGCGAACATCCTAGGATACAAAGCAGAGCCGGTAAGTAGTCATCCTATGAGAAGGAGAGAGAGAGAGAGAGAAAGATTTTCCGCTTAGTGAAAGGGATAAAAGGATCCAATCCCAGAGTTAGCGCAAAAATTCAAATCTAGGGGGGCAAGGGAAATCCAAGATGGCTCCTTCAAATGACAAATTCAAAATGACAGATGCAAAATTGACAGATTTAATAGGTTAGGTTAGAACACGCGATGTTTCATTTAAATTATAGCAAAATTGACAGATTTAATAGGTTAGGTTAGAACACGTGATGTTTCATTTAAATTATAGCAAAATTGACAGATTTAATAGGTTAGGTTAGAACACGTGATGTTTCATTTAAATTATAGCAAAATTGACAGATTTAATAGGTTAGGTTAGAACACGTGATGTTTCATTTACTAGCGCGACTAAGGGTGAAGGAGGGTGAAGAGACTAGCATGACTAAGGAGAAGGGCGATATACATGTATAATTTAAATGAAACATCACGTGTTCTAACCTAACCTATTAAATCTGTCAATTTTGCTATAATTTAAATGAAACATCACGTGTTCTAACCTAACCTATTAAATCTGTCAATTTTGCTATAATTTAAATGAAACATCGCGTGTTCTAACCTAACCTATTAAATCTGTCAATTTTGCATCTGTCATTTTGAATTTGTCATTTGAAGGAGCCATCTTGGATTTCCCTTGCCCTCCTAGATTTGAATTTTAGCGCTAACTCTGGGATTGGATCCTATTATCCCTTTCACTAAGCGAAAACTCTTTCTCTCTCTCTCTCTCCTTCTCATAAGATGACTACTTATCGGCTCTGCTTTGTAACCTAGGATGTTCGCCATCGGAAGGATTCGGCTTTATTCGTGTACTCTCTTGCTGATAACGATCTACCCATAAACATACAAAAGTTTTAAACATCTTACCTAGTTCTTCTTCATTGTTCCACGCTTGACCGTTCTCGCTGTATTTGTCGGTACGTTTTCTTTGATATTCGACGCGCTATCGTTAACTATCTCATAGATGTATTATTTGTCATATTATTAGCCTACGTCCATGCTCAGTATTGCAAGAACAATAAAAGTTATAAAGGAAAACGTAAACGCCAACATGCTCAAAATCACTCATTTTTGTACACTTTAGAGGGGCACAACTCAAGAACCGTTTGTGTTCTTCGACCTGGAGACCCTACTGAAGAGGGAGGGAGGAAATCATCATTAAAACGCCCGTAATACAACGGCTCAACAGGTTTCTACTTGTCTCAACTTGTTGGATCGTGTTTGCATAGTATTCGTAGTCGACGTAATTACCCGTAGGCATGGAATCATACTTGGCGTCCTGCATAGTATAATTATTCTGTCGAAGGGAGCATAACATAAACCGATTGTTCCTACTCCTTTGTATAATATAAATTATAATCGACTACGATCATGTACCCCGTATTTTCATGAATATTTGCGTTTTCACCATATAGGATTAATTTTTAGCTCTAATTTTATATATATGGCGTTTTGTATAGATCTCTCTCGATAATTTATTGTCATATACTGTCTTTGAAATTACATATATACAGACTTATATAACACACACAAGATATACATGTAAACTTAACTATTTTTCTAAATTATCATCGTTAGAAATCCTACTATAATAATTTCTCCAGCTATCGCTGACCGCCGGTGTATGTCGGTGTAAATAAATATCTTTAAACTTATTGATTTTAATTGTACCTACATCTACTTATTCCAGGGGTAGGTTGATTGTAAGCATATTTAGTGCTGCCAATAGAGGGCGTCATGCTACAATTAGTATGTATTGCTAATAGAGGGCGTCATGAAGAAATCTGTATTATCGACGACCTATGTACTACCAATAGAGGTCGCCAAGGTGTAATTATTATTACTGAAGACCACATTACATTTCTACCTAAGCGAATCAGTGATAATTTGAAAAGCAAATGTAGTAAATATTCATGTTTATATGGTAAGTCTGATAATTTAAATTGTACGGACACCGGTTCCGGGTTACATACACTTAGGATAGAACCTACGATTCATTCTCGCGCATACATATTGCTCCGAGCGCTTACGATTATAGCCGAGAACAACCGATTGCTCAGGTCGATCAGTATAAATAGGCGGAGTAGTGTTCCTGTTCCTTCATTAGTCGAAATGAATCAGTACGTGAACGACGTATGTAAGAAGAAGAATGACTCTGGTCGAAGGGGTTGCAACATACAGTGTCCGGTTTGCTTCAAGTCTTTCGCGCGGCCATTCACCTGCAAGAGACACGTAAAAACCACGCACGAATCAGACAGAATCCAGTGTTCTACCTGTGTCACAACTTTTTTAAACTCTGATGCCTACAAGATATACAAGAGAGCCGTCCATGAAATAAACAGAATCCAATGATCTAGCTGTTTCAAAACTTTTTCACGTCGTGACCATTTAAAAAGGCATATTAAAAGCGTCCACGAATCAATAAAAGTCCGGTGTTCTAACTGCTTCAAATGTTTTTCACGCACAGATAGCTTATAAAGGCATGTGAAAAACGTACACCATAGCGCATCTGTTGTGAAGACAGAAACGGGAGCAAACACAGCCGTCGTTGAGACAGAAGATATGACCGCAACTACGCAGTCGGATGATTATCGTGCCAACTATGAAAGTAACGAAGAATTAGGAAAGGTTACAGGGTCAACAAGTCATTCCACGGACTTTATACGTATTAGTATTTCTGCGAGGGCATACAACGACGACTCAGAGATCCGTAGAACTACAATAGTCATAGAAAACAACTTATGATCTATATACTTATATTATGCTGTGTATACCAAATAAATGTTTGTAAAATATCTTTATATGTTTTATTTTTATCACGCCCATACTCTGATTTCTTGTCCAAATATTTATTAAACTAGGGACCACATTTAATCAATTCAAAAGAACAACCGATCAATGAAACAGAATCAGAATAAGGCTAAAAGACCGTACTTTCGACGACTAACAAATACAAGTTTCCTTTTCATCGTAATAATTATTACTACCTGCTCTGTGAGGGTCGTAATTTATAATACGAATAGGGAGGTATTCAGTTATCACTAGTTTAATTTCTCTTTATAACTATAAATGCTTTTCATATATATATTCAATTTTCAAGTATATGAAATTATAAAAATGATGGTATGTAATTATCTATACTTGTTGTAAGTTCATTCCAATATATTTGAAATATTTCAAAAGAAAGATTTTGAAATGAAGAAATCCCTTGATTAAACTGAGGTAAAGTACATGTTTATTGGGTTCATTCCGAATTAGCTTCTGTATTTGAACGTTATTCGGTGATAAGGTGATAAAGTAGCGGGTAAATTCGATAACCTCTTTAACATTAATTTTTTTTTTTGAAAAATCTCGAAGGGGTATAACGATTTTAATTACTTGAAACTATACTGTACCATTTTCAACCTGTTACGTCATTTGTTTTTAAAGTAACGATAAAATTTTAAATTATATACACGAGTCATTGTGTTGGAAAGTTGAATTTAATTTTTAAAAATAATTATTTACAAGTAACTTACGGAAGGAGGTATGTTATGCCAGTAACGTAAAATAAAAACATGTTTATTATTCCGATTTCGGGCGTTCAAGCGTTATCTGATCGTAGAATACCAGGCATGTAAAAAGAACACAGGTAAACCAGTTTGTAAGAAGAAGGATTCTCTTTTAATTAACTTAATTATATCCCTTATATATATAAACAGGAGTGAGCTTTTTTCATTTGAAGTAAATCGTAAATCACATTGAATTTTCTTTTAATATCAAAATTATTATTCTGATCAAGTTGACTTAAGCCGGTGTTGATTGTATACGTGTTATTAGCAATCATGGATGGAAAACGAACGCATGGATTAGGTTTATAAAGCTTTACACAGGACGCATTTTAACAAACAAAATAATAAATAAGTTGATTCTATAGAAGGCCTTTATATCTAATTTAAATGACTAATCACGTATGCATCCCTAAATGTAATACATTTTTATTCTAATAAATGGATGTTATTTTTAATTCTGTTTTTGTTCTAACCTATATGTGATGGTGCATAAAATTGTTAAAATACTAAACGTCTGCTAAGATCCACTTTACACGTTTATGAGTAATATGATACTGACAAAGATAGTATTATTTAAGCATAAGTGTTAGAGAGAGAGAGAGAGAGATAGTATACTAAGTTCAAAGTTACTTCAGTTCTCGTAAGTCTCTGATATCATCTATCAAGCAATTTCGTGTCGGAACAAATTTTTGTTTATTAAAAAGAAAAGTGACAGACCGCCCTAAAGATTTTATGTGAAAATCTAAGTATTTTGATTCGGAAAGGAAATAAGTTAAAACCTAACCATCAACCATACTCTTTTGTTTTTACTGTACAAGGATTTTAAAAATGTTCAAGGATTAGTACCTGCTATCGTGCCTCAGGTAGTCAACCCTGACCTTTTTGGGGTATAGTGATGCATTTTAATTTGATAATTATCTCGATTTCAAGTCTACAAAAAAGCTGTCTTTAAGGAAGTTTGAAAGATTATATATTGATGATGAAAAAGGGAGAGAATTTTTTTACAGAAAAGAACCATTCAAACTTACCTGTTTTGAGTTCGAAGCAGGTATAAAAAAACCGCAAACTTCTAGTGATTTGGAGGTCGAAGCGTGCCTTTTTAAAAGAATGTATATTGCCTCAGGGTGTCTCCCTTTTTGTCATCGTCGTCGAGGGTAAGGTAAAATTTAACTCCAGTTTATTTTGGTACCTTCTACAGTATAGTCGTGTTTTCGTTTTTAAATTTAAAAGATGATTAGTGTATATTCCTTCTTGATGAGAAGTGATTAGGTGTTTTAATTTAAAGTGATATCTGGTATTACAAAGCGCAAATGGTAAGTTATTTTTCTGCATTAGAATTAGTTTTTTTCTCTTTTTAAATAGTTAATTCAGCCGTTGATAATAATACATATTAGTGTTAGAAACCATTCCGATCCCTGAACGTGATTCAACAGCCTGTGTATTTATTAACGTAATTTTCTTAACATGGAGATCCGAAAGCCCTTCACGAAGGGTAACTACTGATAGATATATCGGTTAGTCGAGCTTGCAAAACTCGTTGATATCATTGACGATTGTTGGTTTCTTTAAATTTCATGATCTCTTTGGGTAGAAAGTTTCATTAGAATACAGCGGTCTTGGTCACGTAGTTAGTCATATGCGAAATATAAAATTCAAGAGCGGGAAATCCATTATGGTGACTTCAAGAATGACAAATTCAAAATTTTAAACGTTTTATCGAGCTGTCGTCGTCGTCGTCGATAATACAGATTTCTTCATGACGCTCTCTATTAGCATTACCTAGGTCGTCGATAATACAGATTTCTTCATGTCGAGAGAGGAGATACTTTAATGCGACCTCTAATAGCATCAGTACATACAGGTAATACAGATTTCTTCATGACTTCGTTTAGTAGTAGTAGTACATAGGTCGTCGATAATACAGATTTCTTCTGGTGATAATGCATATTAGTGATAGGACCCGGTTCAAATTCCTTCTAAATGGAGGATATGCAAACGATACCGCGAATAATATGTAGGTAGTTAATATATCAACTATATGATCAAGCAATGTCTCGATGTAAAGATTAGAAATTTTTAAAAGATATACAGTTTATAACGATAGAGAAAGATAGAAAACTGACGGTTCGTTTATATCACGTAGGTCCGGGATTTGCGTTAAAAGCTGAATTTAGAATTTTAATGCTGAATTAATTATCTTAAATTATTCTATGTAATTAAAGTATTAATGACGATAATTATTTTAAGAAATCGGTAAATTTATTAATATAAAATGATAAACCTTGGCTCCCTCTATATTAACAATTAGCAGAACGTCCGTAATCGGTAATACAGATTTCTTCATGACGCCCTCTATTAACAACTAGCAGAACGACCGTAATTGGTGTGAAGGAAATAATTAAGCGCCCTCTGTTTTTTCCTAGCAACACCATTTAGCCGAGCGCCGAACCAAATGCCAGTAATATACAAGGCCGGTAATACAGATTCCGTACTTCGAGAATCACGTAAAACGACACCGGCGCCATCTGTTTTCCCCTAGCAACAGCGTTGCCATTTAGCCGAGTGACGAACCAAATGCCGATAATACAGAATGTCGGTACAAAAATCACGTAAAACGACACTGGCGCCATCTGTTTACCCCTAGCAACAGCGTTGCCATTTAGCCGAGTGACGAACCAAATGTAATACAGAATGTCGATAATGCAGATTCCGTACTTAACGACGACTGCATCCCCTCAAAAACGTCTGCCTCAGGTGGCCCATTACCTACTTTTCTCGACAATGACTCTTACGAATTTGATTCTTACTTGACGTCATGGTCTGATATAGTGCTGGTTTCCCACTGTCTGACCTAGACGAATGGAGGAGAATTAAAGTGAGGTTTATCGCGGTCAGGGAGTGCGCTCGCTGACCTATAGGAAAGTGCATGCCACCAGGTAGTGTCTCGGAAATGACAGTACTATAACAATATCTTGTTATTTATATATCAAATACACATCATTACATACACATCCATCAGATAGGCATTGAATGATGGGATATTGCCATAGCAACAATAATCAATAAAAAGAATAAATAAATATCTCATAGAAGATACACGTCTTTTATTACCTTCTAAAAGATATAACTTATAAGATTGTGTACAAGGCCATATAAACAATTCTTGTAACACAACAGTACGGGGGTCCGGCTTTGGCTGTGCAGATCCAGTCGTCGGATTCCCAGAAATCGTCTAGAGCACTACGCTTAAGGGGCGTTGATGCGAATACATTATCCTCTCACGTTCAAGCAATTTTACCCTAACTGGGAAATCGGGGTGGCAAAACCATTCAAAAACCAAGTCCCGCTATATATATAAGGTTGAATTCGATCGGGCAGTGAAGTCCCACGTAGTGGGAGTAGTCCTAACGCTGGACGAGTGGATTGTTCCCGACACGTGCATAGCTCCGGTACTAGCCTGAACAGCTAGTAGAGGTAGAGGGTGGATAAGCAACCTCGCTCCAACCAGTAAGTTACTGGTAGCATTTGCCAAGCAAATGCGCGCTGATTGAGCGTATCTCAGCTACTTCCTCTTGGAAGGAACGTGGGGATTAAGTTTAGTACAGGTGCCCCGCGTATATAAATTGTTCAGAATCAGTCATCTTTACAGTATACTTTTAGATAATACCATATTGCTAGCTATTACTAGCTTTATTGATATCTACATAGTTTGTTATGTATTTATGTATATTAAGGTATCCTTTCGGTTTTTACATAATAATTTTATTGTTACATAAATACAATAGCTATTAACCGGCCCAGGTGGTGAGCTCTAAAATGTCATAATTTTTTTATGCAAGTAATTTTATTGACAAGTTCTTACGTGTTGAATTCGTGAGACCCTGTTCTGCTTGGCTTTCGTGCCATCCTGTATAGTTTCTTTGGGGATTTTTGCATTCTCCCTACTTTAGTTTTCGAAAATCAATTTCCTGTTTCGATAAGACTTCTTACTTCTTTATACGCTTCCGTTTCGTTAGCTTCGAAAGAATGTTCTAGCGGCATCGCCTTAGTGAATTACGTTTTCCATTCGTTGTATTAATTGGAAACGAACTTTTACGGAAATTATAAACTTTCCATTTATATTTGGGAGCCGTCGTTCATATCACATTCTTTTAAGGTTTTAATTTAATTAAACCGCATTAAGTATTTCCACTTAATCTATAAACATATAGGTAACTGCCCAAATTTCTATTTTATGCAAATATTGTTTAATTAAAAAACAATAACAAAACTAAAGTAAAAAGCTGCATTGCCCATCTCAGTTCCCCTCAATTATTAGGCTAATGCACTATCTTTGTCGTAGTGTCGAATTCTAGATGTGCATTTGTCATGTGGTTAAAATTTACAATTGCCTATATAACATTAAAATAATAATAAGATAGCTCTTTTCGTATAACATAGTTGGGCAGCTGATTATGTTTTTCGTATCTATTTCGTGGCCGGCGAGCGGGCCTTGGTTGCCGCCATTGCCTGTTGCAGTCAAGTGCCCTTCTCTGTTTGTTTAGGTCACGCAGCATAGGATAAACAAAGAGAAATCTATTCGTTACTATAGATGTTTTTCTGAGAAATAGAATAAGGAATACGTTAAGATAAATTAATTTAAAGTGTGGTTGGGTTGTATGCTATTAATTATTATTTTTAGTAATCAGTCTTTTGCAAGCTCTTTAGGTGTGAGTTCTAAAATTGCTCTGCTAAAGCTGTAAAATAATGAATTAAATAATAATAATATTCTATTAAATATTGAAAATAAAAAGAGTTTTCTTTTAATAAATCCAATAGTAATATTGAATGTTTTATTAACTTCAATAAAAAAGTAAAGTTTATAAAAAGCCATCGACCAATAAAGTTAATAAAACTCTTTATCTATATGTAATTATTCCTGGTAAAAACGTGAATCATACATCATCATCTTTTTTTCAAAATCTCAGAGCTCCCTTTGAATAGTTTAAAATTTATAGTATATTAAATTCCATAAAGTTTGGTGAAAATAAAAGTTCAGAAAAATTGAAAAGCTATGCCCATTAAGGCCCCTCAGTGTACTTTATTAATGTTGGGACTGTAGGTGTACTGAATAAGTTTGCGGAGCCCTTTTAAAATTTGAGCGTTACAGGTATTGAGCGTTGATATATATTAAATAATATTATCAAAAATAAATTAATTATAAAAGAACCAACAATATTTATAAGGAAACTTAATTACAAGAATGTCATTAAAATAATATTCTCTTGATATTCTCATAATATTCTGTCGGGAACAGTTTCTCTTAAGACCACTAATTGAGAAACTCCTTTCACCTTTCGAACGATGTTTCATAATTCAGAGTTCATAGTCAACCCAAAGCAAGTCGTTTTATGAAAAATAGGGGATTGGAGACAATTATCCAGTATTATGTGTTCCTTAAAAGCGAACAGAATACACATGTAGTTTCTTTTTATATTCGTTCTAGTTCTTTAGCCGAACATGCAGTATAATATTTTCCAGCAACATTAAACTTTTCAAAGCTCTAACGAGCAATTTTAGTTGACTTATTGGAAATCCTTATATCAGAAGACAGGAAAGCAAATGCAATAAAATCACACTACATAGTCCGCGCGTGATATCACAAATTCTTTGTTGTTTAATGGCATGTTACAAATATATAACGAGAAATGAAAACATTATTGATATCTTTTGACCTATAAAAGAATATTTAATGAAATGTTTATTGTCTTTCCCGAAAATATAAAATTACCAATTTGATGGGTAACTCTAATTAAACTCTCTGTGTAAACGTTCATCTAATTGTTTTAACCAGCTCCAATCTTCTAAGTTTCTAAATTCCTAGCAAATTTATCTCTTTGGTGATATAGACTTTCAACAAAATGGTGCGCCAAACAAAACATTTCCAACTACTATCCATTTTCTTTATAGAGTCCTCTGGCTTTAAAAGCGTATTGCTCGTAAACTACTGAACCAAATTAAATATTTTAATAATAGCGAGCGAATAGTAAATTTATTTTTACATACAACAGTAAAGTATTATATATTTATGTGATATACTTTTGTTTTTAGCTGGCGATAGATAAAATAAAAGGTACCCATTTTCATGGACAATTTTAATAAAAGTAAATTAAATCATTTTTATCTCAGAAAGTATATGTCATATATCTATGAGATTTTTGTAGGGGTTAGAATGAAACCTTGCGGGTCGTATGCTGTTAATTTAAATTAATTTATTTAAGATTTATATGAAAAAATAACGAACTATGTTTTCTGGTTTATAAATATATATAGCGTCAAGATTTCTTTACAAAATGAACACTTTTCATATGTGTGAATAATTTCCAATACACATAGCATTAATCCCTGTTATGTTATTAATGGCCTAAATAGTAACATTCAGTAGATCAGCCATCAGCAATGGATGTCTAACATTATTACCTTAAGCACTTCCTACTGTAACGTAGCAACTAAAAAGTAATTCTCATTTCTGCTGATAAAAGCTGCCAATGAAGATCGAAAAAAATTGCTAGACTACCAAAATTTTTGCAGCGAACTCACTAAATAAAAGTTGATCGAATGTTAATAAGTATAAGAAGACACCTAAAATAAAATTGCAAAACATTGCAACCTAGCCAATAATAAAATTTCCTATTTAGTCTGCGCATTTAAAGACTAAATCATATTCAACTTAATTGTTCAGTTGTTCAATGTATCACTGAGGATTCCCAATATAGCCTCTTTTGGTAGCAAATTAGGAATGCAGATTCATTGAAAAAATTATTTAAACGCCTTTGGAGACTAAGAGACTAGGACGAAATATTGAAGGGGATCTTGATTATAGCTACCTTAAGTTTTTTGCGATAAAGATGTTCCTAGATATCTACGCAGACGTACCTAGAAATGTTTTACTGTTCTCAACAGCCTAAAAAAATGATACAAAACAGAAATCAGTGCTACTATCATAAGATGCGGCTCCTCAGGCTCCTTTCTCCAGTCCTCTTTACCATACCACTTTATCTTTTATTTTTACTGTTCTTGCCTCTAGTTACTGGAAGAATATGTTACGGAATCGACTCATAAATTAAACCCTAATACTCTTCGGTCTGTTCGAGAATTCAAGTCTGATGAAGTCATAAAATGGTAGAATGAAAACTCCGCTAAAATATTTCCTTGTGACTTAATAAATAAAAATTGACTTCGTCTTAAAGAAAGGTTAAAAGAAAGAAGAAATGGCATCAGGAAGTGCAAAAACAGCAGTGGCGTGCGGTGAGAATTTAGGCTAGGGAAGCAACCACGATTTAAATTTTAATACACCTAGGTACAATAAAAAACAGTGTTATAATTATTAAGGTTAAAAGTCTTTTAAGGAAGAATTTTTACACTTCAGTAGTATTCTTTTACTCTATAATGATTAATCGGATTGGTAATTTTTTAGCACATCTCGTTCTTTTGAATACTGATTAACTCCCACCTAGTAAGATATTTTTAGCAGGATTGGTAATCCCCTTACCCCTTTGAATCGTAAAAATTCTGTGATTGACATGATTGAACAATAAAAGGTGCTGTAACGAAACTTATAACTATTGCCAAGGTTCTTTTGTGACAAAGCATTTTCAAATTTTTATGATTGTTTAGATTTAATCACAATGTGCAAAAGAATACGTCTTTCATACTTATGGAATTTGTTGACTATTATTCTTTATTAAAAAAAAAGTACTACTATTTATTTATAATGCAACTCGATTTTCCGGTCTTTTTTAGCAAAATTCCTGGTGCATGTTTTAATCTTTGTTGTTAAATTTAAAAGTTCTGGTTTTGGTCTGCCTTTCTCAATAGTTTCCTCTGAAACTGTATGAAGGAAATTTTTTATCAACTAATAATAATACTTTACAAATTGAACTGTACTCGAACCTTCCACCGAAGCAGCTGAATTTGCAGTCATGACGATAAAGCAAGTTTAAATGTTGCATACAGAACAAACTAAATAGAATTATTTGTCTTTAAAAAAATCCGAACTTATATAGATTGAAATAATAAAATGTTCCAAAATACAGTCTCATCGCAGATTTACATTGCTTAAGTGACATTTAACAAACACGAAAAATCGAACAAATAACGAAATTATAATAAACATTTGATCACGGAGTACGCTAATAAAAATAACTCTACCTTATACGATGTTAACTGTAGCCCACAACGCACCCGCTACTCGCCCGCTACCGAAAGCAAGACGTGCAGGAAGCAACGAAATCCGTGCTTATATGCAGTGTAACTAACACATTTGAATCGGTATTACCTTTCCGCGCAAGTTTAATGAGCCTAATTTAAAATAGTACTCTAGATAATTATACTTTTTGCTGTACGGAATTGATATTGAGCTTTAAGTTGATTAAACATTACAAATTTAAATAAACGATAACCATAATTTCATAAAACTATTTTTGTTAGCATTTTTTTTAAATTTTAATAAATTCTTAAGGGAAGCATTGCTTCCCTTGCTTCCATAGACCGCACGCCACTGAAAAACAGTAAACCCTTCTTCACTTTCTCTTTCTTTAGTCCGAACCATAAGGAAGTTGAAAACATTTTGAAGCTATACCAATTTGTGTTCTAATGTGCTGTATGGCATCTCGAGGACTCGAACAATGCTTTATAACAACGCAATTATCGAGTAATGTTCTATGGAAGATTCTAGGGCTGTCTGCAGGGTAGCCAAGATGTCTTTAACGTTGAGTTTGTGACGGACGACTACGCGGCTATTATCTTTACAGTTAGTGTGCTGTAATTGCAATTGCTTTCCTTTTTTCTGCGTAACAACTGCATTCTTTAACCAGCAGAAATGTAAAACCGTGCACTACAACTCTTACATCACGCATATTTTTGATAAAATTTACTTTTCAACGTACGATTTAAATTAGTTTATGACGCAGATTATGCAATTAAGACAAATTGTTCTTTTGCTGGTAGCATTAAATTCATTTAACTCGTTATATTTGGAAAAGTAACCATTCTATCAAACAAGTGTGTGATATAAGGTTGATCTAATTGAATTTTGATAAACAATGCAGTTGTTACAGAGAAAGACAAAAAGCAATTGCAATGTACTGTGAGGATGATAGTAGCGTAGCCATGCATCACAAATACGACATTAAAGACATCTTCCTACTTCCAATGCCATCTTTCATCTTATGTGCTATTTTCTCTCTACTCTTTACACGATGAGCAAACATCGTCGAAATCAAACCACTATTTAAAACAATAGACAAAATAATGGTGAATAGCAATATATGTAGATAGTCAATATCCTTCTTTCTAAGAGTGTTACCTTCGTCCTTTTTTGTTATAGGAAAGAACGAGTTTTGTCCTTATTTAAAACAACCAACGAAAATGATCCAATATTTTAATTAAAATTTAAAATTTTATTTTAATTACTTAAAATAGCTTTCGAGAATCAAGAATTGTAAATTTTAAATTAACCGTCAACATCGTTCGTGCCAAATAAATCAAATTTACTATAAACTGTATTAAGTTAGGTAATTCAGTACATTATTGTTAAAAGCCATTAAAATGAGTGAAGCTACAGATTATAATTTACCGGACGATGAAGAAAATGTAGTTAAAAGCTCAGAAAAAAAGAAAACGTATGTGTGTATAGGTATAATGTAGTAAACCGACCAATGTCGTTAATGACCAGCCAATCTTGAAAATTGCATGAAAACATATTTATTAACTATCTAATAAACTTCAACCAACGCATAACCTAACAACTAACCTACGGTTTATTAATTTATTACTACTAACATATAAATTTAGCGGCGTTAATTATTAATGGTCAAGCCATAGTTGAAATTTTACATTATAAAACTGATTGACCATTAAGGCTAGATTCAAACAGTCCTGACCATCTGTTGGGGGCAGCGGTAAGGGGAACCTCTTAAACTAGATCCCCACCACCCATTACTTTTTGTGGGATGGATTCAGAAAAACTGAGATTTTTCAGACAGTGATACCATAGATGGCATGCGTAAATGAATTAATATTATTGTTGATTAATTAATATTTGTCATTTAAAAAGTGACTGTACTATAATTGGTAATTGTAAAAAATCATCAAAAAGTAATTAATAAGAAAAACAAACAAACAAAAAAAATAAATGACATTCATTAAAGAAGCAAAACACATGAACAGATAGTATGGCCGACTGGAAGGCGCGCTGGATTTACGACTTCAAAACCCCTGTTCTATTCCCGGTTGGGATAATTTCTTTTAATAGAATATTCAATATATTTTATAAATAAACGATTTTTTATAATTATAATGTTTATAAAAAGAAATAACTTACAATTAAATACTAATATGGTATGCATAATCATTTAGTCATATTTTTATAGTTTAAACAACTATAACATTAAGGGATAATTTTATGTTACTGTTCTTTTTTATAGATATTATGATTATAAAAAAATGTTTATTTATGAAATACTATATTAAATATTTTATTAAAAAAATTACTCGAACATTCTAAGCGTAACTTCTAGATACAGGACACTTGTACACAATATAAATGTACAATATAGAGGTCAGCCGACTATCCCCAAATAAGATACTACATCACGAACCTTTACTTATAATAAAAACTTATAACGAGATGCCTATTATATCTCTCTCATATCTCTTTTATATATCTCTTGTATCTCTCTTATATCTCTCTTATATCTCTCTTATATCCCTCTTATATACCCCTTATTTCCCTCTTATATCCATCTTCTATCATATCTCTCTTATATAACTCTGTTATATTTCTCTTATATCTCTCTTGTATCTCTCTTATATATCTCTTATATTTCTCTTATATCTCTCTTTATAGCTCTCTTATATCTCTTATAACACGTTGTGAGTAAACGCAATTGCTCAATAGTCGATTTTGAGTCTTTCTTCGGTTTTTGTGCAAAGTTTTTTTACCTACAACGAATTGTGGGCAAACGCTTTAGACCAAAATGCGTTGTGGATATTCTGTATTTGCTCAAAGACCGAAAAGGAATCCTGTTATTTTTTTAAGAAAAAGTTGAATTTTTAAATTCATAAAACATTTTGTGTTCTATCATAAACGTGTAATAATATTAGTATGGAATTTAATTTCTAGTTTTCCATATCTTTACTGCCCTGATCTACTTATTGGCACTAGCGATCCTACTGGGCCATTGTGAATTGCATTTTAAGTTGATGTTAAAACAGCTGTATGATTTGCGTTCACAGCTTTTCTTGCAACCACACCACACTAAATCTTGTCTTGATCCAGAAGCCATTAATAATAAAAATATCCGACCACTATTTGTTTATACGAATATTATTCAGAGCTTTTGGACAGATTCGATATTCATTTGAAGCAGAAACGACCGCATTTGGCGAAGAAAAAAGTGCTGTTCCATCAAGACAATGCACGGGTGCACACGTGTGTAGTCACCATGGCAAAAATCCATAAATTGGGCTACGAACTGCTACCC
Organism: Agrypnus murinus; assembly: GCA_929113105.1. Classification (NCBI taxonomy): domain Eukaryota; kingdom Metazoa; phylum Arthropoda; class Insecta; order Coleoptera; family Elateridae; genus Agrypnus; species Agrypnus murinus. Next base: position 93,744,574 of record OV816023.1, read on the forward strand.
CATCCAGCATATTCTCCAGATTTAGCTCCCTGCGACTATTTTCTGTTTCCAAACCTGAAGAAATGGCTGGGCGGTAAGAGATTTGGGTCGAATGAAGAGGTCATCACTGAAACAAGCGCCTATTTTGAGGGCCTTGAGAAAACCTATTATTTGGAAGGAATAAAAAAATTGGAAAAACGCTGGACTAAATGTATCGAGCTAAAAGGACACTATATTGAGAAATAAAACGCTTATTTGCCGAAATAAATATCTTTTATTCAAAAAATCACTGACTTATCAAACCACCCTCGTATCATATGTGAATAGTGCCACTGTTTGTATTAATTGTTCAAGCTGTTTTACATTTGTGGCGTAAAGTTTCAGGTTATAAATGAGATGTAGTATGGCTGTCACCAGTGGGGTTCTTTAATATGAAGCCATATTTTGATCTATTATGTAAATTCGATAGCGGGTTTATTGAAAGGCAGAACCTATTTTCAGAAATATTCCACAATTGATCAAGATAGATTTGGTGGTTATTGTAGTGTGTCTAGTTTGTAAACTGACTAGTTTCCCAACTTTGCATTGTTGTTTGTAAAAATTATATGAGTATAAGATTTATTTTGTAACACTTAGAATCTTTACCAGCCAAAAGTGTGACACAGAATCAAATGCTTTCTTGTAATCTATGAAGCATCTATAAATGCTTCGATTCTTGATTAGTTTCAAGATTATTGAATCTATGATCAACGGTTTTTACATAGTTTAGCTCTTCTTCTACATCCTTTCTGTTCATCTGCTAGAATGTTATTACTGTTAACATGTTCGATAATAATTTATGTGAGACATGATGTTATGATTTTATATATTGTTTAAAGACATGTAATGGTCCTGTATTCCGACAAGTCGTTGCTCATTTGGTCTTTAGGTAGTAGGTAGGTTAGTCCTTGAGTTAAAGTTTGAGTTTTTTTAACCAGTTGTTGATATGCTTCAGTAGGTAAGGGTGGCTACATGTTAACTTCTTGTACCAGTAATTATAGATTCTGCAGCTTCCTGTGCCTTTCCAGTTGCTGGTTTTCTTTATTACGTTGATTAGATTTCGGGATGAATTTCAGTTGTTACTAGTGTTATAAAATTCTCGACCATTTATTTTTGGAGAATAATCCCTGAGCATAAACAAGAAAAAACGAGAATAAACCCTCAAGGCTGAGCAGGACTGAAGAATATACCTTTGACTTGAAAAGATGGATATATCTTTTCAATAGGGATAATTTCAAAAGTTCTTGGAATATTCTTAAAATGCTGAAATTTTCTCTGTCCTCCAATTTTGCTCTTCTTTTTTATAATGCTAGTAGTAGTTAATTTGACTGTTTGAAGGTAATGTGTTCAAAAGTAATAAATAAATAAATGAATAATAGAATATTGGAAAACATTAAAATCAAAACATTATATTTAGGTTAGAAGCTCAGGTATGTACCTTTACGCTGACCGGACGCAACATCGACGCCTAACATAAGTTTTGCTACTGGACTGTGGACACTACGCCGACTGCAGCCGCTGGGCACTTCGAAGACCGTGGACACTAACCTAATTTAAAATCGTATTGTAGAAAACATTACACAGATCATATTTGTGAAACCTATATCAGAAGTGATCAACAGGCTAATTAGTTTTAGCTTCGGAACTTTACGTTAACATCCCCATAATAATTGTAACTATGGACGGCTCTTAAGGGTCGGCATAGTATCTACGGTTGGCAAAGTGTCCACCGCTTGTGGTCGGCGTAGTGTTCACGGTTGGCAAAGTGTCTAGTAACAAAATTTGTTTTAAAGGTCGACGTAGTCAAAAAACACAAAGTGTCCAAAACATCCAGTCGGTGTAGTGTCCACGGTCGATGTAGTGTCGGCGGTCGGCGTAGTATCCGGCCGGCGAAATGTAATACATTTTTAGCAACTTAACGTTTGTCACTATTTGAATAAACAAAATATAAAAACTTAAATAAAAAACAAAAGAGTTGATACCGGACGGTAACCCAAATTTCTTGTCAGTGCTTTCGAACGCATAAATTGTACAAACTAGGTTTATAAAAGTGTCTGCTTTTTGAACACCCGACGTCGACAGCAGATGCGAGTAAGATGTGTACATTTTGTGGGGGTATGCGGTTTAAGATCTTTTTTTTTCGCGCCTACGCACTACGCACAGTTTGTCGCTTTTGCAAATTATTATCGCAAATGTATTACAAATTTTTCAGAAATAGCCACACCATTAAATCACTTAACTAAAAAAGGAGTAATTTTTCAATGGCCTGACAGTTGCTAGTCAGCGTTTGAAAAATTAAAAGCAGCATTAGTTAGCCTACCCATTCTACAATATCTTGACTTTTTGGAGAATCATCAGTTTATTTTAAGAACCGATGCCTCAGGATTTGCCATGGGTGCAGTTTTATCAAATGCAAATGATAATCCTGTCTCCTATGCAAGTCGAAGTCTTAATAACGCAGAGAAAAACTACTGCACAATTAAAAAAGATCTACTAGCTATTGTCTGGGCAGTTAAGAAATTTAGGCCGTATTTGTTCGGAAGAGAATTCACTATTTTCACCGACCATAGACCTTTAGTGTACTTATTTAGTGTAAAAAACCCGTCCAGTAGGTTAACTAAGTTTAGATTAATACTACAAGAATATAGTTTTGAGATTCAGTACGTTCCTGGGAAGGAGAACGTAGCCGCCGATGCTTTATCGCGTATTTCGATACTTTCAGATGATCTGAAAACCATGAGTGAAAACAGGGTTTGTGTTCTTACCAGAGCTCAAACAAAACGTAAGAAGGATCACCCTATGGGAGATTTTGGGAAATCAAAAGATAGCGGGACTGATCACCCTGGTATCGTGGAGCTTCTAAAATCTCCTCTAGAGTGCATTAAACTACGAAATCTAAGTAAAACCGAACTGAATCAATTATCAACCACAAGTCGCAACTCTAATTTCTATAAATTAGGAAATTACGTAGGGCCCACAATAAAATCAAAAGTACCGGTATAAGAATATGTATTGTTAAAGATACACAACGTATAACCGATAGAGAAACGCAACAATTAATACTAAACGATTTCCATATGTTACCGACAGGAGGATATGCTGGTATTAACAGTATGTACAATAATATTAAACGTTATTATTTTTGGTCAAGGTTACGTAAAGACTTTGTTAAACAATGTACGGAGTTCAAACGTGTAAATATTCACCAAGTGTAAAACAACCTTTGGAAATCACAACAACAGCTACATCAGCATTTCAAAAAGTTTATCTCGATTTAGTCGGACCTTTAAAATTAGATCAAAGCAATAACCGTTACATCTTAACGTTACAATGTGAATTGAGTAAATTTGTAGAGTGTTACCCTATTCCTAATAAAGAAGCGGTCTCTGTTGCAAGATCATTTGTCGAAAATTTCATACTCCGATATGGAATCCCGAACGAAGTAGTTTCAGATCAGGGAACAGAATTTTTAGCTTCTACTTTTCAAGAAACTTGCAAACTTTTGCAAATTAATCACTTACATTCTACTGCATATCATCACGAGACTCTCGGGGCACTTGAAGATTCTCACAAGAATTTAGGCGCTTACCTGAGAATTTATGCATCAAAACATCCCGACAGTTGGAGCTCTTGGATTCCTTACTGGTCGTTTGCTTACAATAATACGGTGCATACCGAAACTCACTACACTCCTTATGAGTTAGTGTTTGGAAAACTGAGTAGTTTACCAACTAATATATGCAAAACCGTAGATCCTTTGTATACTTTTGATAACTATCCACACGAGCTAAGGTATCGACTACAAGTTGCTTGTAATGAAGCGAGAAATAATTTGATCGCATCAAAAGTTAAAAGAAAGCAAAGATATGATATCAATAGTAATTATGTTAATTTTAAAGTAGGTGATAAAGTATTGTTAAGAAACACTTCTAATGATAAAAGGGAAGTAATCTTTAAAGGTCCATATGATGTTATAGAAGACCACATCCTAACGTAGTCATAAGTATCAATAACAAATTAGTTATAGTACATAAAAATAAAGTTAAGTTATATTATACGTAGAAAATATAATATTATTTTAAAATTTTAGAAAAAAAAACAATTCCATAAAAAGTTTTTTTTTTTCTTTTGCGCAGGGAAGGTGTAAAGGAATATAGAAATTATCAAAATTTATATTATGTGTTTTTGAAAGATTAAAATATTTAGGTAATAAAGTTCAATAAATTCAATTGCGTAAAGCTGCTTAATCAAATTCCTTTTAGCAATAACTAGGTTAAGTAAAAATGCAATGATTTTATAATAGTTGTAACAGTTTAATGACTTAAATTAATAAATGGAGACGACGACAGAGTTTCGAAGAGTAAACATGTAAGAACGTATCCAATTTCTATTTTATAAGAATAAGAAATAAAACCAATTTATTATGGGATACAAATTTGTGTATTATTTAAACTAACATCCATAATCAATAAAACAAATAGAACCGATAAACAAGGGGTTTATCACAAGTGTTTTTCATTATTATAAAATTTACGATTTTGCTTTATTGTTGGTCACATTTAAGGTAGGCCCTGGCCATTGGCAAACTGCATGCCACCTGGTAGATGTTTTTGGAGACGAAAGTATATGAATCATGCTATGACTGTGCAATTCCAGTCGTATGCTCCACAGAAACCGTCGTAAACCACTACGCTTAAGGGATGTTCATGTGTATATATATATACAGCCTTGGTAGTGTAATGTCTGGCGTGCCGGACTTTCACCCAGGCGGCCCGGGTCGACTCCCGGTACCGGCAGATCTGGTTATGGTTTTCTGCAGTTTTTCTTAGCTGTGACACAAATGTGGGATTTGCGCTGTTCCATCTGTAAGTCGGCTGCAGCCGCACGTAGGGCCTACGTAATAATAATAATAATAGCATTCTACTTCCTCTAAGAATTCATAGAAAATGCATTAGATACAGTTCTGAGTATTGCAGCTGCTTGCTTGCACACACGTGGCCGTGGGTTTGATACTGCACCTGCAATCGTGGGCGCTCCGCTCGAGGCGTTTATCTTGCATACCTTTATAATTAGGTCACACTTCGCTTGAGTAATGACTAAATGTTAACTCACGGGTATAGCTCCGGTACTAGCATGGATAGCTAGTGAAGGATGGATAGCAACCTCGCTCCCACCAATGCGTACTGGTAGCATTTTCATTAGCAATTGTGCGCTAATTGAGCGTATCTCGATTCGTGTTTCCAAAAGTTGGACAGTGGTGATTATTTTATAAGGTGCGCCACGTTAAAGTAACGCTATCCGAACTGTTGACTCAGTTCACTAGTGGTAGTTAAACAGTCACATTGAAGGTACCGTTTTAGCCTGCTAGTTTATTATTATTATTATTATTATTATTAACTGAACGGTTTTTAAAACAATCGTGTAGTGAGAAATATTTAAAACCGTAGTGTAAAATACTGATGCAAAATTGCTTAATGTAAAAACGCACACCTAAATTAATTCGGCAATAAACTTATTGTAAAAAATGAAGACAATAGTGGAGACTGATCTTGTAAATTATAAAAATAATTCTAATCGGATTCAATTAAAATCAATCGATATTTTTAATAAAAAGCAATAAAAGTATACACCTTCACAAAACTTTTAAATATTTATTTCTAAATATAAATTAGAAAATTATAAATACATTGAGTCAACGACATTTACTTATCTATAATAATATGATCATAAAACGATTTTATTGTGTTATTAATTTCTTTTTCTCAATGAATAAACATATTAACTTTTTGCACCATTCTATTTTATAATAGCTAGATAAATTATAATGTATGTCTTGCATAAAAAAATAAATTTTACTAGATACCTGAAGCAGTAGCATCTTCCTCATCATCGTAATCATGGCCTCCTGCAGGTAGATCCATTACTATTCGAGATCCAGATACACTACTAAGAACAATATCATCGGGGCAGCAAACTCCTACATGCCTAAAAATTTATTCTAAATTTCGTTCATGATATACTATTAAAATTAAACATTCTTAATATCTCATAATGCAAGTCTTGTTCGGAATATATAAAACGGTGTTCGAGCAAAACGGAATACTAACTAACATAAACCATTTTAAGAAGTTCTTTCGTAAAATTAATAGAAAGCCTGAAGAATTATTCAAATAGTCTTACTTATCAAGATTTCTGAAATTTGAGTGTATTGAATATTCATGTAATATTGAATCCCCCAAGTCTTAAGTGATCTACAGTTATGAATGCCTAATCTGACAAAGATACAGTGGCGTAACTATATTTTTGAGTCCTGCAAAGATTCTTTCGTGCTTCATTATATAAGAATCCCCTACCCTGAAAAACATGAATCTTCATACTTGGACATGATCAGAATATCAAAGTTTATATTATGAAATATAAAATATACGCAAATACACAACGAGAGTGAAGTGCGAGTAATAATATTTTTATTATGAGGTGAACTTTGAAGATTTTAAGCAAACAGAATTCGATAGAAATAAAATTTAAATGAATTATTAATAAAATCTATCAAAACATTTCACTTAAATTTAACAAGTAATAAAATTTTAAAATTCCAGCCGAGTATGTAACCGTGGTATAACTTTTTATTGTGATACAACAATTGACAAAAAGGAAATGCATTCTTTCTACAAGCTATTTTGCTACTGTTACAATTCTAATTTATTTCTCAGTTATTTACTGTTGCAAAAATCAACTTCTTGCAATCTGACCCCACTCATTGCGTGGTTTTGTTACGCCACTGCAAGAATGGTGTGGGCAATTAAAAAATATTTATAGTACGGCCAATTTATCAAGAAGATAAATAAAATTTATTACCTACTGACTGAAGTTTTTAAAACAATAGCATTGTAGGCTAGATAAGGCAAATTAACCATTAAGCATATAATGCAAAATATAATAACCAATGCAATTATATCATTAATTGCGTTTAAAAACTGCAGATGTAATTGTTTATTGTGATAAATCAATTCCGAAAAATAAAAGTACGCCTTGCATTACTTCTTAACAAATAATTCAAAAACAATCTTATAAATAAATTAATACAGTTTAGATTCTATAAAGTTGTGTTAACAAAGAAATTTTCAAAACGATAAGGTCAGTTTGTAAATATGTTTTTTGGAAAATAACTTCCCCAAAAATTTCTTTGATGTTAACCTCAAACATATCCGACAAAGTAAATCTCTGATCTTGAGAAAGAAAAATTGTATTAACCCGAAGAAATAAACAATCAAAGATAGTTGTTATCATAATGTCAATTAGAACAGTGCAGATGTGCACAAAGTCACGCGGAATCAACAATTTAATTTATTAATAATAATAATAATAATAAATGTGTAGAAACTTACATCTTTGTGATAACACATAAATAGTCGAGTGATCCTTTGGATGATCCTATGACATTCATGGAGCAAAAGACGGCATGTTTGCAATGGCCTGGAACGTCACCTGGTGCATTACATTCTTGATAGCGTTTGTTAATCTGTCAAGATTATTTAAATTAGTATTTATTAAAGTGATTAATGAAACAAGTTTCTAAATCTCGAGTATTTTTTATGCATATATGTACCTGTAAATTATTTTGGTAAAGTCTGGAAACCCCAGGCGCTATACAATACTTTCAGCACTAAATCTAGGTTTTTAATATGAAAACTATTTATTATACCTACAATATTACATATTTTTTAAAATTTTTACTAACCATCTTGATTAATTAACAAATAATCCAGTATATTATACAGGCATTAACGTATTCAATTGAAGTTATTAAGGTTTAAAAGGTGTAATTAGTGACGAATTTATGAAGCTAAGTGACGTTAGATTTGTACGTGATATTATTGCAACTAGAGTTAACTCAAAGAGTTAAGAAACATGGTGTATATCTAAATCTAGCTACTCTGTGCAATTTTTAGTTTTGTCTGTACGATGGAATCAGATGTTTGTCTATATTAGGGTGACCAGACGTCCCTAGTTACTTCGTTACTTTTAGGCGAAGTGGAATGGAATTTCGCAGTTTGTGTTATTTGGAATTTGTCGTGGGCTAACGTACTAGCTCGACAAATATACATAATCAGCCCAAGAACTTACACTATGTCATTTACATCAGCAGCAATATAATAATTCTGCAATGTATACCTATTGTCGTGTTATATGATTTGCTATTAGTAAATATAGGCATCCCTATTTACAAACATGCTGGTTGGGTTGCATAACTTCAAGATGAAAGAATTAATTTAATTTAATTTTTAAAGAAACCAAAGAAAAATGTTTCATTTTAAGAAACATTCTATATCACACTAGATAAAAAAAAGGATAAGTTTTGGAGTTGATTTTTCTTTCTATCTTGATGATGAAGCCAACGATGAGCTATCGTTACATAAATGTTTATGTAAATAAGTATTGAAAACATTTCAAGGCTTGTTTTGACCTAAAACACACAAAGTGCATAATTGTGAGGATGTATTCAAGTATTAATTACCTTACCTGCAGGTTTACTTAATAAAAAGATCTATTACAAAAATACGATTTGGCAGTTTCATTAGAAATTTGTTGTTTTTAAAGATTAAAAAGTTTGTGTGCTCAAATATTTCATTATGTTGTTGTCAAGTAGTTCCTTGGACACAACTGAGACATAAAGGTAAATGAGGGGATAATTTCTTATAAAAGATCTATGAATTTGAATATACAAATGTTTGCGTTCAACCTTGATAATGTTAGATATGTAATTTAGTTGTTAATTTACAATTTGGATATCTAAAATTGTGTAAATATTTTTCAATAGGATGTAAGAAATGATTTTGTAATCAGAAAAGGAGGTAACTAGGCGGTTTTAAATAATTAATTCAATTTTTAATGTATAATTGAATGCATTTAAAAATTGTTTCGTTTGACATTTAATAGCTATCTTATTATTGTTTATTAGTATAAGTGTTGGGTATCTTTGAAAAGAGAAAATTTTTTATCTAACTATAGAATTTATTTATATACAATTATTAATAATTATAATCAGCTATGTGGTTATGTAAATTTAGTTCTATTTTTGCATTTGTTTCACGGTAGAAAAATTACCATATATGTGTTTTATTTTTGAAAATATATAAATACAGCAAGCAATTTAGTGACAATCTCTCTCTAATTTTCGTTGTTTCAAGTAGTGCACATATGCCTAGAGCAAAATATTAAATTTAAAGGTTATGTTGTGACTTCAAAATGTAAACAAAGCCCAAACGTCAAGTTTTTAGGTTATGTTTTGATGTAACGTCAAAGTGTTTTATATTTGCCAAAGTTCTTTGAATTTAGTTAGTGGTTTTAATAATAAACAATTTTAATTAATTTAACTAACAGTGTTGTGAATTTTAATAGTGATTTAATTTTCTTTTTGTAAAGAAAATTTTTAAGGGCTATAAGATTATCAACTTTCATTACAAATTGGATGATAAAAGGAAATTTATCAATTTAACAATTAAATGGACTTACCTTATCTCAAGAATATAGCTGATCGTTAATAATTTCATTATATAAATTTATTTGGATTTTTTTTAATGAAGAGAACTGAATTTTTGCGTTTCTACCATTTTGTTATAATACCATATGGAAATAAGAGAATTTGCAGTTTGTTACTAAGTTCAGTTGGTAATTTAAAGGGCGCCAAAATTTTGATTATTTGTAAATATTTTAAGGTATTAATTTTAATTTAGTTTTTAAGATAATATGAATGACAGGGATATTACTTCTGAAGATAAAAAGCATTATACTGTCTTAAAATTAATCTTTCTTTTATTCAAGATATCCAAATTTCATAGTTTCTTTAATTTTTAGTAGTTCAATTTCAATTTTGTTTGTTTTTACTTGTGTTATGTTAAATAAATTTTGTCCTTTAAATTTTAATGTAACTTGTCTGGTTTATTATTTCATTTTGTGTGTGTGGTGTAATTATGTTTTATAGATCCATTATTTATTGCCCTATTTAAACAACCCACATTGTAGAGTGTCAGTTGTGACTAGATTTTAAGTTCACAACAATTATTTTAGCCCGTGCTTTCTTTTATGGTAAAGGTAAGTGGATTATATTTTGTATATGTCTTCACTATGCTTTTACTGAAGTCTATTTTATGTGTTGGTTTCTAGTCTCTTTAAAAATCAATTTTAATGATTTATCAATTTTCAATCATCATTGTACAACGGGTAGATCCAACTTTTATTACCCAACATCCCCCAAATATTATAGCACCATGTTCATATTTGTTTCGAAATACAGGTTATACAGTGTGTGTGTGTGTGTGTGTGTGTAATAAAGTTGGATCCATATAGGAAAGGTTTTAAATATTCTGATTGGAAAAACTTTTTGCGGCAATCACTGCTGCTTCCAAAAATACTTTAAATACGCGCGCCATGTCAAAGTTGACAGGTGACATTAGGTATCTGCCAAATTCGCTAGTTTTTCTTAAATGACCTTATTTGTTAAAATGTATAAAAATTTTATTTAAAAGAAAATATTTCTAATGACATTTTACGTTCACACACCCAGTTTCAACGAGATATTCCAACATAAGGAAGATTTTGTATTTTTTACATTTTTTGATACACCTTCGTAACTGACCTATAACTAACCTATAAAGTTACTATAGTTACTAACGTAACTAACCTATTTTTAAATTATTAAAACCGCTTTAAAGGAGTGGAGAAGCAAACATTTTTCCATGTTTAACAAATAAGGTCATTTTAAAAAACAGCGGATTTGACAGATATTTATTATTTCAAGTATTTGAAAGCAGAAGTGATTACCTCACAAAGTTTTTTCAATCAGCATATTAAAAAAGAAATTCATATGGATCCTACTATTTATGGCGCACACTGTAGAAATCATGCCTATATTTTTAATCAGCCTTGCCCCTTCTACTGCACGAAATTTCTTTTCCGTTTTCTTATTTTCTAAATATGGTCAGATGGTCACCCTAGTCTATACTATTTAGTACTTTAGGCAAATTCATCCATGTAAGTATGCTTTTCTTTTTTTTGCACCTTAACGATAAACGAATACTTATACGTTTTTCAACTTGTTCGATAGATAGTGTTCAATTCAAAGCCAGTTCTAAACCTAGGCAATCGCCTATTAGAAAACAGAAAATTGAAAAAATCGCCCAATATGCAATTTGAGCTGCCCATAAAGTAGCTCGAAAGAAACCTAGTGTACAGCTCTTTAACCAGACGTTGTAAGTTGTGTGCAAAAATTATATTATTGTAGTTATGGACCTCAACAAAAGAATTTTATCGAAAATAGACAAAGAAGTGTCAGCAAAACTGGGATATATACAGTGTGTCGCAAATTAGGCGACACCAACGATATACCTTTATTATTTTTTATCCTATTTGAACCAAATTTTTCTCAAAGATAAAATACATTTATTCAAATGCCACCAAATAAATGGAAAAAATCATATTAGGCGTATTATTATCGAAAAACTTTACTAACAAATGTTGTTCAAACTTAGCCAGGAAGCTTAAATCCAGAATTTTATTAAAAACAAAAAAAAATTAAAATTTGGTTGGAGGTTGGCCATGGATTTTATGTTATTATTTGGGAAAGAATACAATTAAAATATAAAAGAAACAATTTTTTATGGTGATTTAGGTGAAAATACCATTATTTAACTAATGAAATATTGTTTTTTATTTTTGTTTGTGCTTTAGTGAAAAATACCGTTATTTAACAATAAAATATTGTTTTTTCTTTTTTATTTTAATTGTATTATTTTCTAACAGAATAACATAGTCCATGGCCAACTTCTGAGAACATAGTTTTTAAATTTACTGGACTTTGCAAAATTTAAATTTTTTTGTTTTTAATAAAATTTTGGCCAAAAACTAGCAGTTCGTTGATTTTGCTTGGATGGAATAGTCTATTGGCGACTCATATTGATATTTCTATGCACAGTCAACAAACGAACACTTTTCGATTTTTCTTTAGCTTCAAAGTTTGAAATAGTTTACAAGACAAGCATAGATTCATTGATGTAGAATGTCATAGAAACCCTAGTGTTAGGCTCTAAAGTAATATTTGTCTTCGCGCACCGTTAACGTGCAATACACGCAAATATGACCAGAAAAAATTCTTAATTGAAAATTACTCTTTAATCATGTTATCAAAATGATAATGTCATCGCCATATTATATAAGAACGTTAAGTATCCATGGTTACCAATTTTTGAGAAAAATCTCAAGAAGGTGGGTAATTTCTTTATATAATCAATTGACACATTTGTTAGAGAATTTATTAACAAACGACACATAATAAACTTATAAACGTTTAGTTACCAGATACGATGGTGGTCTGAAAAGTTTCCGACCTAACAAAGATACAAGACATTTTTTCTTTAAATTTATTTTTATTTTTCTACATAGTCTCCTTGTCTCCTACACACTTCTCCCAGCGATGCTCCCATCTCTTTAACCCGTCCAAATAGTACTCGGCGTTTTTCTCTGCAAAATAATTGTTCACGAAAGTGATTGCCTCCTCATTTGACGAAAATCTCTGTCCTCCGAGCGCAATTTTTAGATGAGGGAACAAAAAGAAGTCGCTTGGGGCTAGATCTGGTGAGTAAGGAGGATGGTCAAGCAGTTCAAACCGTAATTCGTGTATTTTCGCCATGGCAACGGAGGTGTGAGACTTGGTGAAACAGGATTTTCTTTTTCTGAAAATGTGGCCGTTTTTCCGCAATTTCTGCCTTCAGCTTGTCAAGTAGTGATGCGTAGTATGCTCCTGTAATGGTTTTTCCTGTTTGAAGATAATCGATTAAGATAACTCCATGACTATCCCAAAAAACAGTCGCCATCACTTTCCCAGCCGACATAACAGTTTTTGCTTTTTTTGGAGCCGATTCCCCCTTCGCAGTCCACTGTTTTGACTGTATTTTTGTTTCGGGCGTATAATGGTGTATCCAAGTTTCATCTACAGTAATTAATCGGCGCCAAAACTTTGATTTATTGCGCCTAAACTGCGCCAACAGAGCGTTGGAAATGTTCATTCGAACACGTTTTTGGTCTAACGTGAGCAAACGCGGCACCCAACGCGCGGGCAGCTTTCTCATGCCTAAATCTTGATTCAATATGTGACAAACACGTTCTTTGAACATATTCATAGCCTCTGCTATCTCTCTCACTTTAATTCGACGGTCGTTTAGCACCATTTGGTGAACTTTAGCGATGTTATCGTCAGTGGTTGCATTTTTTGGACGTCCCGAACGTTCATCGTCTCCCAAGCTGGTACTGCCACGTTTAAATTCAGCTGCCCAAAACTTCACTGTGGTAAATGATGGCGCAGTCCCCATACACAGAGTCCAACTCACCTTTGATTTGCGTAGGCGTATTGCCTTTCAAAAACAAATATTTAATGACAGCTCGATACTCGATTTTTTCCATTTTCACAAAAACACTCACATCGACTAACTCAAACGATTGTCAAATAACAACTGCGCGTCCAAAATGGCTGAAATTTTGGTGAGTACCTGTCAAAATATGCACAACTACATTCCCTAGCTTTTATTGACGAGTGCTGCCATCTTCAGGTAAAGGACGGAAACTTTTCAGACCATCCTCGTATATCTGGTTTCATTCCGATTTTCAATAAATAATTTATCGTTCATTTTCCTTTATTTTATTTTTTTTTCGTGTACTATATAATTATAAAAATTGTAATGCAGGAACTCTCCCACAATGTAACTGGGCAATAGTTTTGTTGGAGTAAGTATAAATAAACAAAAAATTACAAGGCCAAAAACATTGAAACATTTTAGTTTCTACTCTAGTCTTCTTCTAGTCTTGCTCTACCTATGCCTATATAAAATGTGTTTCACTTCACAGCTTGACACCTCTGTATTTTGTTATTTATAACCGAATCAATTTTAAATTTTTATCAGATATAGAACCCCTTAAAATAAGTCCCCTTAAAAAAACCCATTAATTATAAACCATGAGCTTACTACGATCGAAGATAAATGCAACAAATTGGAAAAACAAAAAAACAATGAAAAATGAAAATTTTCGTTAAAAGTATTAATTTAGATAGGTAACTTCAAAAGGCTGGTATTTTTCGTCAAAAATGTACCATTTTTCATGGAATTTGAAAAAAATTAAATGTACATCTGAAAAAACAAGGTTGCAAAACAGGTTCATCAAGTTTTACGTATGTTATAAATATTTAAACAAATTACATGAAAAAGTACATATACTTATTTACCATTTAAAATTTCAATCACTTTGAGGCACCACCCTTATATCTTTATTATTTTTTATCGAATTTTTCCTAAAAAATATAGAACACATTTATGGTCGATCTACTTGTAACCAAAAAACCATTCCCCTCTTCAAATGCAAAGCCACCAGCGATACCAAAATAAATGGAAAAAATCATGTTACGAATTACTTTATAGGGAAATCTTACCAACAAAAGTTATTCAGAATGGGCCAAAAAGCTTAAATCCAAGATATGTCTACAATACTTTCTACGAGTGTAACCACCCAACGATAAATATGATAAATTATTCATTCAAAATATTATTTTTTTTAATATATGCAAAAATTGTATTTAATAAATGCAGAATGGCAAACTTATTTTTACTTTTTAGAAAAATTCATATAAAAGTGTAATTTTTCTAAATAGCTATTAGCAACGTGAGGTAAGTAAAGATGCTTTTACGCACCGAGTGTAGTGGAAATTTACTTTCTGCAACCTTTAGTACGAAGACATCTATCTTATGAATGTCCAAAATAGCTAAAATGATTCATTTTACTCGCAATAACTGTATCAATGACAATTCTTTAATCCTCGGTCTGTGGTATATTCTTATTGTTAGTAAAGAAATGGTCCAGATAGTTCCAATCAGAAAATTCATATACCGGGTGCCCCGTTATATTTTGACCCTTTTTAAACCTATATAACTTTGGAACTAATTGAGATAAAGAAATGGGGTTTTCACCAGTCTTCTTATTTTTTAAAGTTTTTTCTCAGTATCCGTCTTTCTTGGCCCACCTCCGGTTTAACCGGAAATATATTTTGGAAGCGTATTTTGAGAGAGAGCAACTTTGTGATTTCAAATGAAACACCGTGTATATTTTGTGTCATACTTGTCTAACCTATTATATAGGTTTTCAAATGGAACACTCTGAATATTTTGTAACAGTTGGAAAGTCCATTATTTCCCTTTTCCGAAAGTACTATACTTGTCATAGTTATTAAACGCGGTGATGGTTTTATAAGCTCTTAAAAGCAATACTTCATGTTATTGAAACCTTCTTTGTATTGTTCGATATGATTTAGTTTCAGCAAAAAAATATTACACACATACCTTTTTCACTTAAAGTAAACATTTTTCTTAAAGAAACTCAAGTACCAGAGTTGTGAATAAAATAATTAAACGTAGATACAAGTGATGTTTTCTTAAACTTCCATAGTCTACTTTGTGAATCATTATCTTTTTTCGTAGCATTTCAACAACGTGCAGTTTTCATTTTAAGAGCTTATAAAACCATTACTCTGTTTAAAAATCATGACAAGTATGGCACAAAAAATATACAGGGTATTCCATTTGAAATCACTAAGTAGCCCTATCCCTGGAAATATCCGCTCATTTCCGGTTAAACCGGAAGTGGGCCGAGAAAGACGGGTACTCAGAAAATAACTTTATCTTAATTTTTAATTTTTAACGATTTTAATTTTTATATTCAGGTTTAAAAAGGGTCAGAATATAACGGGGCACCAGGTATAAAGATCTGATAGAAATAACTATAACGATTTCAAATGCTTGCTTTAGAATCTATTTTTTTAATTACGAGCACCAACATCGAAGGTTATACGGCCCCATGAGATTGGCCCAGGATCAAAAAATCTTTCCCGAATCCAGTGTCGATCTCATGTCGGTCCGGTAACGTCAGGTAATTTTAGAATTTTAGGTAGCTTTAGAATTTTATAACTTGAAATCGTCGAAACTGTGAAACATAACTCTAGATTAGCACTACCTAACATGTTAGATTCATGAAGCTTTAAGTTCCCGAGCTTTTGAATATTGATAGCCGCCGTGTGTGATCTTATTGTATTCTAGGGCTGTTGGAAAAGCAGTTATGTTGTGGTATTCCCTTCTCGGCAATCGGCAAGCATCGGCGAACTGGTCTTGGTGTGTCACTGAAGCTGCCTTAACAACTTCAAAGTGTCGACAATCGAGTGAGTATGCTGTATATTGCCATGGTGTGGTGATACCTTGTAGCATGGACACTTTGAAGCTTTGAAACTCTAGATTTACTAGTTGGGAAATCTATGAATGTTTAAACATCTGTATTTTGAAGCTTCACCAATTCAACGGTTTAATAATTTAAATTTGAACCATGAAATCTCAAAACTTTAAAATCTTTCTGATCTTTCTACTCTTAAATATTTGATATTTTGAATCTCTCAAACTGATAGTTAGCGAACTTAAAACTTGGGTACGCAATGTATAAAAACTACGAGATTTTAAATTACAGATTGAAGTAGAAGATTTGTAATTCTGAGAACTCAATAAATTTGAAAATATGTCAAATCTTGATTATCAAATAAAATATTACATAATTCATGCACAGATACTTAAGCCTTATTGTCTGCTAGATTCACTACTGTCCGGAAATGTCCTCTGTCCGGCAATACCTACCGTGTCTAACTAACGATTAACACCTTCTTAACTTTACGTATTAATACCACAACCTTAATCAAAAATAAAAAATATTCTCTATAAAGAAAGATTCCTGAATATTTTACTTTTTTGGAATTAAGATTTGTTTACTTTGATTACATCTTTTGTTGCATAATTTGCTTTAATGTTTTATTTAATTGAATCTTAATTTTTATGTTTATTTACAAACCTGTGTTATAAACAGTTACTCTTATCTTGGACGTTACGGTTATTATCTTTGTTTTCAAGGGTACCCTCCTACTCGCACTTTTCGTATTATATTTTTGTTCCACAGAATAAAACACCTTTACATGGTTTTTATGAACCATTAATCGTTGTGCGTATATGATGTGGGAACTTGTAATAATAACTGAAATTGTCTGATTTGTTATAAAAATTTAATGCAATAATGGCATTGATTATCTCTCATCTAGATAAGGCACAATGTTCACATCCGAATCGAATTTTTATATTTCATCATTCATATCCAATTTTCACGCAGCTGTAAAATTATTTAACCAAAAGACTCCTAGTTGTAGTTGCAAAACTGAAGGTATTCCGAAATTAAAAGTGTCTTTCTCTAAAGTTTTTGTTGTCATATGTTGATGTTGATGTCTATTTCATTCGATGTTCGTGAATTTGAAATTTTATAGTTCCACAGGTTCAAAAAATTTAAAGTTTTGAATGATTAAAGCTTCAAAGTTTAAAATTTACAAGACACCCAGTTTCGAGATCTCATACTCTTAAATTTTTGAAGTATCAAAACTTTCTGCATTGAGAATTACAAAGTTTTCTGCTTTCAGAGTTCCACAGTTACACAGTCTGGTTTCTTGAATTAGAGCTTTATCCAGAGCTTACAATATGAAGCTTAATGACATTTTGTATCTTAGAGATCAAGGTTTATTCGAAGGTATTAGGAATTTATACTATTATACTTTTAAGATTATACATATGAGGACCGAGTTTCAGATAAGCTCCTAGGCATCAGAATGCAGAGATTCGATTTGTTTAGTTCCAAAAATTGAGTTTAAAAGTTGCACAACTTTTAACTTTTAAAATCTTGAAAGTTAGATCTATGTTTTTTCGGCGACTTCAACTACAGTAACATTAACTGGACTAGTCTATCGTTCTACGCAACTATAAGTAATGTCTTTCTGTCAAGGTACCTGAACTCTGGGTATCACCAGATTATACTAAACCTACTCGGTTCAGATCCCCAGCTGCGCCCTCACCGGATCTAGTTTTAACCTCAAAACATCTCAGACACCTATCGGTAAAAGTGGATACCACCCATAACCGTGAATCCGAGAAAACTTTGGCGAGAAACTATGCGAAAGGAAATTTCGCAGAAGCGAATAACATGTTAAGGGAGGTCAAAATGTGTCCCGACTCTAATGCTGACGTTCAGTGGTTAGGTTTAAAAACAGAATTAACGAAGCTATTAACGCGTATGTGCCGCTTAAGGAGAAACTAACTTAAAATGCAATGATAAACAGTGGATGACAGAAATCAAAAATAAAACTTTGGGACATTTACAGAAATCAACTTCTTCTCTGTAGCTACCAATGTTATCGACATCATTGTAACATTCTTTCAATTCAGATAAGAACCGCCAAAGTGAACTATCAAAATATGGTATTATCTAACAATAATAAGAATTTTTCCGCATATACAGGAGCATGAAATCACAAACACAACCAGCAATTTTAAAGAACGGTGTAACTTCTATCTACCATTCGGATACATATGTGGAGCATCGCTTCACATCGTTCGAGGAGATGTATCATCAATGCCACAGCTGCCAGAATCCTCTAGAGTTATCGATAGTATTAGAGCTGTGAAATTTACCTCCAAAAAGATCATTAAGGCTATTAAGTCATTGAAATCCGAATCTAGCCCTGGTTTGAATGATCACTCACCCTTTGGTGCTCAAAGAATATTCTGGCTCCTTGAGCAGTCTACTGGCTCAACTTATGCAAAATACTATGAACTCTGGATTGCTACCTGCCGATTGGAAACTGTTGTGGTTCCTATCAACAAAAAAGGCGACAAACTAACCGCTTTCAATTATAGACCTATAAGGTTAACTTCGGTTGTATGTAAATTCATGGAAAAAGTAATTGTCTGGGAACTAATGGAATTTTTAAACCTGCCCAATGTTCTGCTTGATACGCAACATTAACTTATGCCGGGACGTTCCACAGTATATAATCTCCTATTTAATTTACACTACTGGGCAAAATGCTGAATAATGGAGAACCTGTGGTGAAGTGGCAAAAGAAAGACTGTTGTTAAAACTTGAACATCCAGGAATATGAGGCGAATTGCTAAATTGTTTGTCAGACTTTCTTCAAGGAAGAAAATCTTGTAGAAGAATTGGTAACAACAGTTCAAGATTTTTACCTGTTTTAAGCAGAGCTCCCCAAGGATCAGTTTTGGTTTGCTTTTTAACCTCTACATCTTTGACTTTGGCGAGGACTTCCGAACAGTGGTATCATTTTTCGCAGATGACACAAACAATTTTACAAATCCAGTTACTCACTCTAACTGCATGCAGGAGAATCTCAATGTGCTAGAGAAATAGTGTAGTAACTGGCTATTAACACTAAATACCAACAAGTGTACTATTCTACATCTAAGCGCAAACAATCCATATGTGAAATACCAACTCGGTGGAGATACGCTATGTACATTAAGATCACAGGGAGACGTAGGGGTAACGGTGTCGTATGATCTGAAGTGGCACGATCATATCGCAAAAATTACGAAGGCAACTCTCTCACATATTGCATTGCTAAAACATTTAGTAGCCTTAGTGTTTCGAATACAGTCAAGATTTCTGAAACTTACGTCAGACCAATTGCTGATTACGCATCGGTCACATGGTGTCCGTACTTCGTGAAATATGTTGAAATAAACAAACACAAAGAAGATTTACCAAGCTTTATCCAGCTTTGAAGCAACTCAGTTATGAAGATCGCTTAAGAGAATTAAATCTTCAAACACTATGTGCAAGAAGATCACGTGGTGATACGGTGGAAGTGTTAAAAGTGCTAAATAAACATTACTAAATTTCTTCGTGTTAAATCACAATTTCAACACTAGAGGCCACAACTTCAAATTGTAACGAGGAAGAGCTAATACGTCACTTCGGCAAAACTTTTTTGTAAATCGTGTTCAAAATCAATGGACAATCGATGTTACGGTTGACAATTCTATTTTGCGAGTTTTTAAGGCAGCCGATAAGAAATTCACATTCTGGCCAGATGTCAGACCTGCATTGACTGTGGGCACCTTCAACGACCTATATTAATCTAAGAATATGAATTAGTGATACGTAAAAAGAAAGATAATAGAATATAGCATAAACTAGAGCACTTACTGGGTTACACAGTTACAGTTATGGTATATAGCCTATGACATGCCCCAGTGACGTGCGGTGAGAATTTAGGCTAGGGAAGCAACCACGATTTTAATTTTAATATACCTAGGTACAGGCGCGGATTCAAATTTAGAAATAAGTATACATAGAATAGAAACAAATAATGTTTGTTTAATTATTATTTATTAAAACAATTATTTTTCAAAAAATTTCCCCCTCATAATAATTCTCTGGATCCGTCTGTACTAGGTGCAATCAAAAAACAGTGTTATAATTATTAATTTTATTAAGATTTTCAAAGAAGAACTTTTACACTTTATACTTATGGAATTTGTTGACTATTATTCTTTATTTTTTAAAAAACTACTACTATGTATTTATACTGCAACTCGATTTTCCGATCTTAGCAAAATACCGATGCAGATTTTAATCTTTGTTGTTAAATTTGAGTTTAAGTTCTGGTTTTGACCTGCCTTTCTCAACAATTTGTAATTTCTCTCCAAAACTGTATGCAGAAAATTCTTTATTAATAATTTACAAACTGAACAAAATAATCGTCCCGATTCGGACGTATCGGGAATACTCGAACCTTCCACTGAAGCAGCTGAATTTGCAGTCGTGACGATAATGCAATTTTAAATTTGCATACAGAGTAAACTAAATAGAATTATTTGCCTTTAAAAAAAATCAAGTTATATAAATTGAAATAATAAAATGTGACAAAATACAGTCTCATTCGCAGATTTACATTACTTAAGTAACATTAAATTTAACAAACACTAAATCGAACAAATAACCAAATTATAATAAATAAACATTTGGGCATGAAGCACACTAAAAAACAATGCTAACAGCATCGGTTGTATCACCACGCCCGCTGATCCACGCCAAGGCTAGGAGAAGAGCAGTTATTATAAGCAACGAAATCAGTGCTTATCTGCAGTGTATGTAACACGTTTGAATCGGTATTACCTTTCCGTGTAAGTTTAATAAGCTTAATTTAAAATAGTACTCTAAGTAATTATACTTTTTGCTGTACGGAATTGATATTGAGCTTTAAGTTGATTAAATATTACAAATTTAAATAAACGATAACCATAATTTTATAAAAATATTTTTGTTAGCATTGGTTTTTATTTTTAATAAATTCTCAAGGGAAGCATTGCTTCCATGGACCGCACGCCCCTGACATGCCCAAGCACATAACCTCAAGAATAAATGAAATTTGCTTGTTTCTGTTATTTTTCTGAAATATTAACTTATAGATCAATTCGTGTGAACTCACAAGTCCTATTATCAAAGAAAGAGTGAACGAGAGTTAGTGTGGTTGCGGTCAGAACACTAATTTTACGGTGGTTAAACATATGATTATTAAACTACCGCAGTGCTTAAAATTAATGTGAACTTACCTTGTAACGTTTGTTAAGTCCTATATATCTTTTACTTCTTGCATATGATCGCAGTTGTTCATCTCTATGTAATTGCTTTCTATTCGCATCTATCAAAACATCATCTGCAACATTTTCTAATAAGGTCTTGATTAAAAACAAAAATTTAATGTGAACCACCTTTTTTAACCACTTTACTTTCGAATTCAATTAAAATGCTAAGTAAGCAAAAAACTATATACAATTTTCGCATCTTCACCGGAAAGAAAAAATAGCAAATATACAAACTATGGCTTTGTACTAAATGAAACCGTCTGTTGTATTCCGTTGGTGATAAAACAGCATCCTGAGTTCAATAGATAATTTTTTATATTTGTTGCGGAGGAGTCAACGTAGTTAGCAATGGAAAAACGATCTACAAAGATGAAAATTGTACTTATTACTACTATGTTTCTGTTATGTTATGCTATTTAATCCGATAATCTACAGTTTTCTGAAGATAGTAAATCATTTGCAAGAACCGACAGTATTGTTGGTTTCTATATACAAAGTGGCCCACCGTAAACGAGCTCGTAGGCACTAAACCACAATTTTTTTGAAAACAGACCGGGTACGTAAAATTTATTAGGAAGGGGGGTATGTCTATGGGTATTTCCATTTAGCCATTTTTAACCCTAAAATAGGGGTGAGGGTCACCCTAAAATTCTTAAATGGCGTTGGGTGGCAAAAGACGTACCATATGAAAGCTCAATGAATTTGCTTTACAGTAGTATTTTTATTTTTTGGAGTCCGAGTATTTGTTCCCGCGAAAATGCAATTCAAAGAAACGGTACAAACTCAAATTTAATTTCACATTTGTCGAATGATAACACGGCATTTGTTGACCATTCGTTGTCGTAAACTTAGTCCATCGTATTAAATGCTCAAAATGACCATCACCGGCGTCCAACAGTAATAAAGGTTCTGATCAAAATGTCATCACACGTTCTAGAGCATTTGTGGAATGATTAGACGGCATTCAGTAATTATACGTTGTCGTAAAGCGAGGTAATGATGATCATTTTCTATGATATCAGTTAATATTAGATCAATGTTGTCTTCTAGCAATTCCAAGTACATTTCTCCATTCAAAGTACCAGGTAAGAAATAAAGACCAACCAGACGATCACCAAAAAATATCAACCCAGACATTTCGTTTTTCAGGGTATTGAGTATTAAGATGTGTTACGCGAAATATCCTCGGATTAGAATCTGATCAATAGCGACAATGGCGATTGACTGTACCATCTATGAAAATACTGCATTCGTCGGAAAAGCATATGTTAAAAAGTAAATTTGGATTATTTATCGCTCGTTCACTTAAAAAGTCTCACAAAATTGCAAACGGCAATCAAAGTCGTCTTCTTGAAGGGATGAAACTGGTGTGGTGTTTTAGAATACGTTGAATACTGGTTCGATTAATACTCGATACAATAGCCGCTTGCCTTATACTCAATGTAGGGTCGACATCAACGTGGTACAGAACCACCACTTCATTTCTTACCAGAGATCTTCAACATTTTACTTTTTATTTGCCACAGACCCGGTCTCCCGAAATTTTCTTACTAACACCAAGACCTTCTTGCGATTCACATGCTTGTCTGGATGTCTGGTTGAACAACTGGACGCTTCTTTTGGCATGTTCATTGTTTACGAAGAAACGTGCAATTATATCAATCCTTTCTGCAATCGAATAAATCTTTTGAAATGTTGATGAATCGTTACAACGAACACTTCGAAATACGGCGTTTAACTAAGGTAACGTAAGTTAACTTAAAATAATACTATTAAGGTAATACTTAAAACCTTTCTCTAGAACTATCAGGGATGGAAAACTAATATTTTCTGTTGTTAGAACCTGCAAAGCAGACAGACTATCCGTTATTATTACAAGTGGCGATTTCAAACAGATCCTTATAGTTAATAGCAGGACTTGAATTAATCAGATCATTCTTTAAACTGATTTTCTAAGTTTCTCTGTACGTTTTTTACGAAAATCTTGTCTACACCGTTGAATGGTGGTTCTATTTATAGACAATGTTAAAACATCATGTTTTACAGCTTCAACAAAAGCTGTCAAAATATGCACTAGATCTCTGTCGCTTTGACTATGAGCTTTCCCCAAAAAAAGAAAAGCGCCAATCTTTCGTACAACAATTTGGAACTTATCCGCAGAAATAGTTTTACTAGTTAGCTTTTTTAGTTTTAAAAGAACTGTCGGCACTTTTTGAAATCACTTTTGGGAAAAGGGACATTTAATGAGTAACCAAGAAAGTGACAAATTTAATTCCTTGAATTTCTTAAGTACATGACTGAACATTAAAGAAATTTTCCAATCCAGATGAGCAACACAAGGCAGCTAAAAACTGTCTAAAGAGAATGTGGCATAATAAATTTGCAATTACCAAATAAAACGATCGGTATTAAATTTAAATTAACATATTCTGAAATTTTTCAATAGAATTATTGGGATACCTTGTAATAGAATATACGCTAGTTTGGTGACCTAAATCAGAACAAAGGCTAAACCGGAGCTATGTAAACTCCAAAGACTTGCCTGTTTTTGTATAATACGAGTCATGAGAACCACTCCCACTGCAGCCATAGAAGCCATATTAAACATGCCTCCCCTAGAAATTATTATCAAAGCAGAAGCAAGGATGGCAGCATATAAACTAAAATATAATGTAAATTGGCAAACCAGATTTGTTTCTGGGCAAGACAGGATAACAAATACTATCACAAACTCATTATTAGAAATGATCAGTGACACAATCAATAAACCCTTGAATATCCAGCTTGAATGCAATAAAAGCTGATACAAAAATGCTGCCAGGGAGGTAAATGGTAATGCATATGCATCTCTAGAAAAGTATGCCACAGTATTCCAAGCAGAGACTCCTACTATTAACATCTGTCTGCAGAAAAATAGAAGAAGGAACTATCAGGACAAGGATATTCTTGGTAGCCTTAAAAGCTCTGGCGAGCCACCAGATTAATTAAAGATTAGTATGGGGATTGTCTTCAAAACCTTATAACACTGACAAACCACAATAAGGTTATTCTTATGGGGTGCCAGAACATAAAGGAATACAAGGCAATACAAAAAAGTGATTAGAAACGACTTTTACCAACCCTGAGGTAGTATTTGGAATTGCCAAAACCACAGTTCACAGTTGGCTAAAAGGTTGGATAAAAGAAAACATCAAAACCCCTGGAACAATGTGGAATGTATGAGACACAGCAGATTGCTGCTAAGAGCTCCATCCAAAAACTAACACATCACATACTGCAACTAAGCAGACAACAAAACAGGGCTAATAACCGGACACTGTAACCTAAGAAAACATATGCATACTATAATGAGGAACCCATATAGAGATTCTGCAATGAAGAGGACGAAACAGCCACTTCTATCATCTTTGAGTGTGTAGCTCTTGTTCGATGGAGGCATGCTCCCCTGGGAGGAGTGCATAAGAGTAAGAATAATAACAGAAAACTTGGCAAAAAGATTACTAAACCTGATTGAGGCTATTAAACTTTTCCATAAGCATAAACCTATTGGTAACAGTGTCAGGGGCCACTAATCCTATGTCATCTGTCACCATTCAATCAATCAATCAATCAATTAATAGAATATAAGTACTAATTTTACGGATACAACTTAAAACGTCGAACAAACAAAAATTTTGAATTATGTACATTGGAATCCTATAGACATCCTAGTTTAAGTTTAAGTCGATGGCGTCACCATTTCCCTTGCTTCAATTTTACTAAAATTTTATATGAATTACTTATTTAACGTATGGACAACTTTAAGGGGTAAGACAAAAAAAATCGACTTTTATTTTTACCCCTTATAAAGATGGGCCACCCTATTGTAGGTGTATATCAAATGGTGAATGAAAGAAAGATTAATTTAAATTACTGTAAAACACCAAACAAGACAACTAAATTCATTGATTAAAATCACTGATATCCTACATTGCAATTACAATATAAGAAATACAAATTAATAAAAATAATTATGAAAACTGTAGACTAACAGTATTCATTAAAAGTAAGAAAGAAAAGAATAACTAAATATTATAAAAAAAATTGAAAGACCCACACACATATGTAATCATATATTGTTTATACTATGCGTAAGCGGCGATGAGAATTAAACAATTAACACCATCCCTACCTAGCGAGAATATTTGATTGTCAAGTTTTTTTATCAATTGGCATTTTATAGCATAATAATATGATATAATTATGAAGTTATAAAATTTAATTTAATACTAGACACAGACACAGATGGTGAACAACAGCCTTACTTTTCACAGAGACTCTCTCAGGCGGGTCGCTTTTATGTTTTGCTATATCCTTATAATTATTATGGGCGAACAATGATAAAAACGACACAAATTAATTCGGTATTAACATGTAACAATGAAACAATAAACACAACGAAAATTGATACCATCAAAGAAATGTGTTCTTTTATATGAAATAAAAAGACAGAAATAAAATTTTAAATTAAATAGCAAAGGAAAAATATGAATACAAGATTCTCTCTTTTTAATACGATGATTAATTTTCATTAATCCCAAAATAATAGCCTATTAAATATTTGAGATAAATTAAATTCCTTTCAAAACAAATTGTTTTTGTTTAATTATAAAAAATTACTTCTTGAAATAAAGATAATAATTTGTTTACAATTCCTTATGTTCTTTTTGGTATCTTTAAAATTTCTTATTACTAATTAAACTAATTACTACAAAAAACTCACGGTTTTTAATTACTAGGATTGTAATTCCTTTCTTTTGATTTTTAAAATTGGATTCTTGTAAATACTAAATACTTGTAAATAATCATTAAACTCGACAAAAAATTGAAGAAAAAGATGTCAACAATCCATTCATAAAATATTTTTAAATCAAAAATATATCCAACTCAAAGACTTAACAAAACGAAATTACAATTCCATGCAATTCCCATTCAGCAGTGGTGAGTAAAAGTTATTTATTTATTTATATCCAACTCCATTTATTATTCGTTAATTGTTCCATAAAATATTCTTGTTTACAAAATTCCATCGTTGAAATTAATTAGTCATTTTTATTTTTATTGGGGCACTTCTTAAATAACACTTTTATTAAATCACTTTGACATTTAACATAAATAAATCTAATCGCAAAACTTTGACATTTCTAAATTAGGTCAACATAACCTTAATTTTTATTAATCTGAACAAGACGTGTGCACTTTCAGCAAAATATAAATTGAAAGAGAGCTTGTTACTTAATAAATGGCGGTCCTTTTATATCTTTTTGCCGAAACAATTGAATGTGATGTATTTTTTATATTAAATGTTTTTATATTAGCACGCAGTAGGCACATATATTGCAACTAGTTAATACTATCTAGCAATTTTGTATGAAGAAATAAGCCTAATAGGCTTAAATCTAGGCAAGTCTTAACGGTTTGATGGACGTATTCCCATTGGCGCACTCCACATATGTTAAAACACTTCTTTCACGTCTTTTGTTTGCATTTTATTCACTTAATCTAATTTACACTAATTCAAAAGATGTAGCACTTCGACATTCTCGTGTTCATGTAATCTCGTTTCGTGTTTTCCGCGAACCGTTTAATTTCCTCACTGACCGTAGGCACTTTTAGATCCTTGTGGATGTCGTCGATTCTGATGTACCAGAGAGCGCTGACAATGTTACCAAGTACTTTGTTCTGGAAAGTGTATAATCTTGACATTAGATTTATTTGTGCATCCCCACTGTTGCACACCGTAAGTCCAAACTGGTTTCAGAGTTTGTTTATATAACAACAATAATTGTTTATTGTGCAGTGATAGCACGGAATGTCTTCCAAGCAACCACCACATTTTTTTGAATCTAATGCAAAGTCCTTCGCGTTTTTTGGCGTGCTCTTTCCACTTGAGCTTGGCATCCAATGTCATGCCAAGGTATTTCGCTGTGTTCGAGTAGGGGATTATTTGATGATTGATTACTTTTGACAAATAATCTAATCTTTTGTTGGTGAAGTTATGTGGTAAGACTTTGCCTCATTTAACTTAATTTGCTATTTCTTAGTCCAAGTGGTGACGTTGTTAACAACTGCTTGTAGCTTGTTTGTGGCTGTTTCGATTTCATGGCTCGTAGCTAATAATGTAGTGTCATCAGCAAATGTGGCTATTGTCACTCCCTCACATTTAGGGATGTCACTGGTGTAGAGCAAGTATAAAATTGGTTGCGTTATACCTGCAGCAATATTTCTTAGTTCCGAGTACTCATCGCCATATCTCACTCTGAATTGGCGGGCGGAGATGTATGATTTCAGAATTTGACTCACCTGTCTATGCAGGTACTTAGTTAACTTGTATTCAAGGCCCTCGTGCCATACTTTATCAAAAGCTTGTGCCACGTCTAGGAATCTGCACATATTTCCTTTTCTTCTAATGTTCTTTCAATTACGTCGGTGATATGATGGACTTGATCAATGGTCGAGTGCTTACTCCGAAACCCAAATTGATGAGTTGGGATGGACTGCTTTTCCCGAATGATTGGTTTGAGGCGTTTTAGAAGCAACTTCTCAAACAGTTTAGATATGATTGGTAATAGTGAAAGCGGTCGATATGATGTTTTCTCATTGGGTGGTTTGTCCAGTTTAGGGATCATAATAACTTTTGCAATTTTCCACTGCATTGGTATGTTTATAATAATAATTATATTTGTTGGAAATTCAGTCAGTCAGTATTGTTATAATACAAGCTAACTTTAAGATAGTAAGCCCTGGTGTTACTAAAGTAACTCGGAAAAGAAATGGCAAGATAAAAGCGACAAATCCTAATGCTTTTTTCTGTAATTAAGGACTCACATATTACTTGTGCTCATAAAGGCGAAAAGAAAACCTACAAAAAAGTATCTAAGCATTACGCTAACATTCCTACGAGGGGAGATCGTAATATATTAATTATCACCATGACGTAATTGAGCTATTTAGATTTAATTTGATCAACTCTATCACTGCTCCTTACATACTTGATGCGACAAATGTGAGCTATTTCGGTCAACTTGTTTCAATTTGACAGCCGCTAAATAGCAGTGAAGCGCTCTATGAACAATAACAACGCCCGTCAAACCCATAAAAAGATGGTTGCCGTGTATGGTAATGATCTAATGATAGTCCATCATATGACACAATTGTGAGGTAGAAAAAGAATTTTCAATCTAGGCACATGTCCCTCAAAGATGAACCTCGATCCGAGAGAATTCCAGTCACGGATGATCTTGAAATCGTGAAGAAAGTCTTCTTGTCCTCCATGACAGAAGAATAACCATTGAAATAGTCATGCATAAAACTGATCTTAGTTATGG
Source organism: Agrypnus murinus (assembly GCA_929113105.1). Taxonomy (NCBI): domain Eukaryota; kingdom Metazoa; phylum Arthropoda; class Insecta; order Coleoptera; family Elateridae; genus Agrypnus; species Agrypnus murinus. The sequence goes on from OV816023.1 coordinate 93,773,522, forward strand.
AAGTGTATGGAAAACCATTCATGAGCAACTGCACATGTCTAAGTGTCAGCCCGATGGGTTCCTCATTTGGTCACGCCTTCCACAAGCAAACTCGAACTGAACTTTCACAGCTGACGCTGACTATGTTAGAGAAGGATGAAGATGATTCCATGTAAGTAAATGAGTAAGAAGTGGAAACATTCCTTTTCTACTCTTCCCAAAAAGGCTAAGGTGCAAAGGAGTGCAGCAAAAGTCATGCTGACGGTTTTTTGGGATTGTCGTGGTGTAATCTTAACCAATTACCTTCAGAAGGGTCAGACCATTACCAACGCTTATTACTGTAATCTTCTGCGAAAGTTACAAGATGCAGTGAAAGAAAAACGTCATGAAAAGATCGAAAAACAATCCATCTTTTGGCCGACAATGCACCCGCGAATTCCGGTCAAGCATACGTTGTGGAAGCCGAAAGATATGGCTATGAAATTTTGTCCCGTCCCCCCTATTCACCTGATCTCGCACCCAGCAACTTCTTTTTCATCTCCGAAATCAAGAAACCACTGCGGAGTTGGAGATTTGATGATGTTGATAATGGTTCTCCAGGCAATCACAGCACTTTTACAAGGTTAGATTGAGGAAGGTTGAGAAACGTTGGCAGAAATGTGTAACTTTGCAGGGTGACTATGACTAATTGCAGTGTACTATACTTAACTTCCTTTGTAAGTCTGTTTTCGATGATAATTAAAATTTTACGATATCCCCTCTTATGACTATAGTCAAATTTTTTGTTAATCAATGTGAAAGATGTGCCGAAAAGAGTAAAAGAAGTTCTGATGCTGGTATTGATGTAAGGCCTATAACTATAAATAAACTTAATCAAAAAGGTCAAGTAAATTTAGTTGGCTTTCAGAGCGTTCCTGATGATAAATTCAGATTTATTTTAAACTACCAGGAACATCTCACAAAATTTAGATTTTTATTTCGTTTGGAGTCAAAACCTGCTTTAGAGATTGCTAGGCCCTGCACTCAATTTCTTTACAGTTTGAGGCTCGCATGTTCTGCAATCCGACAATGGCCGAGAATCTACGGCAGGAATAATAAACGAACTAGACTTTTTATGACCTGATTTAATATTGGTTAACGGAAGGCCCAGACACCCTCAAAGTCAGAACTCTGTAGAGAGAAGTAATGCCAGCCTGAACGAGTCCATTGTCGCTTGGATGCGAGACAACAACGCTTCTTCCTGGACCACTGGCTTGGCATTTGTTCAGTGGGTATTATTTACAACATATCATAAAGCAATTAAAAATTGCAACCATATGAGGCAGTTTTTGGACATGAAGCTGGTATGGGTTTAAAGTCAGAACTCCCACAAGAATTTAAGAGATAGCTAAGCAACTACTGAATATGCTAAACTTTCAATTGATGATGTACCGCCAAATAAACAATCATCTATACGTGAACTTCTGCGTTTGGGATCTGTGGGTACAGGGCACGAGTACAAAAAATACTCTTGTAAGAAAGTATGCCAAAGTGTACGTTGTAGGTGTTTTAAGAATGGCTTGTCACTTTAGAAAAACTTGTAAAAACCATGATTAAAAACATGTGATAGAAAAAGTTGTACTTTGAAATTATAGTTAAAAAGTTTCTTGTAAAATAAAGAGTTTGTCAATACTTTTATTTTGTTGTATAATTTTCACCAGTCATAATAATGAATTAACAAGACATTTGTTTTCACAAAGTTAAACATATAAATTGTCAATCCCATATAGAATTTTCCAAACGGACCAATATTGGCTCGCCATTGGCACTGTTATTGCCAATATTGGCAACCAATATTGGGACAATGCAGAAATGATAACACCGGTAAGTACTTGGGCCATTTTACATAGGCGATATTGGCAGCCAATATTGGGCCAGTGTCGAAATGATAACACTGGCAAGTACTTGGACCATTTTACATAACCAAGATTGGCCCAATGTTGTTGATATGTTGGTATAACTCTGGTTTCATACTGGCACAACATTGGCTGTATATCGGTTGCATACCGGTGTATAATAATGATCATTATTATAGTTCGAAAAATCTATTAGTTTAAAAATTGTAGATCAAGAGCGCTAATATGACGACGGGGACATAACTTTTACGAGCCATTTTTCTCAGTGTATAATATAATATAATTAAAAAATATAATAACGATGATTATTATGCACCGGTGTGCCACCATATCCAAATCCATCCATACTGTGCCAGTATGAGACCCGTTATACCAACATATTAACATTATTGATTTAATATTGACTAATTGCACACAGAAAAGAATACCTTGATAAAATTTTATTGTGTTTAATAAACAAAGTTCTTGTAACAATTAATAATATAATACATTATAATGTCGGCAGTCATATAGATACAAATTAACAAATACATTATAATAGGTACTGTAGTGATAATTTATTCAGAATTCAGATTGTATAAATAAATATAAGTCATTAATTAAAATGTAAAAAGGATATATCAATTTGATTTAAAAACAGCCATTAATGTCATACCATCTAATTAAAGTATTATCAAATTATGTAAGTATTCAATTAAAAATAATGTAAAGTTTCGTTGTTCGTAAGAAAAGGTTCCTTTATGAATATTCTTGTACCATATTCTTGTCTAAAGGCTTGTAAAAATCTAAAATAAATAAAATTTACAAACAAGTAAAATAAATATTTACGATTTATAAAAATGAATGACAAAATGTAAAAGATAACAAAATAAGATTACGAATATTGTTAGTTATTGAACGTTTTGTTGACAAAAAAATGTAATTAACTCCCAAGACAACATAATACACTCAGGAAATAATTACATAAGAATCATCTTCTACACGGAAAAAACAAAATAAAGATTAATAAATAAGATTTGTGATGTATAACGAAGGAGACATAATAAATTTCGTAACAAAAAATTTCCTTCCAGAAATCCAGATTTCTTAAAGAAATTTCACATCTTAAAGGATCGAGCACAAAACAAATGGAAAATGGGGTACAGTCAGATTGAGGTGAAAGTCAGGGTAGGAAGAACGAAAAAATTTAATTCGCTTGCAAAAAAATAATTCTTATAAGAATTTAAACATACTATCATGATTCAAGCAACAAGAGTTTGGATTATCTATAAATATATACAGGGTGTCCCAAAATGCTGTTTACACGCAAGATCTCCCTTATTTGAAAAGATAAAGAAATCAACCAAAAACTATTGTGAATGACTCAAAATGGACCTTCAAAAAACATTCTTAAACGCTGGTTACATAGCAACGTTTAAGAAATCATGCCAACTTGATTAATTTTTCAAATTTCACCCTGTCTTTTTTCACGGAAATGTATTCTTCACTTCATTCTGCATATGGTAGTATGCCTTACTTAATTATCTAATGTACATTTAAGGGTTGAAAAAATATTTTTTATAAATTGTACACTTCACTAACTAAATTATTTATTCAAAAAATATTATGATTAGAGCCGCATCTACAAGGGAACTCCTGAGGCACTTTAAAGCCCGTGTAGAGTCCACAGGAGGGCATTTTGAGCATTTGCTTTAAGTTTGAGATAAATTCAATTTATAACAAATATTTTTTAAAACCCCTAAATGCACATTAGACAATTAAGTAAGGCATACTACCATATGCAGAATAACGTGAAGAATACATTTCTGTGAAAAAAAACAGAGGGTGCAATTTGAAAAACTAATCAAGTTGGCATGATCTCTTAAACATTGCTATGTAACCAGCGTTTAAGGGTGTTTTTTGAAGGTCCATGTTGAGTCATTCACAATAGTTTTTGGTTGATTTCTTTATCTTTTCAAATAAGGGAGATATTGCGTGTAAACAGCATTTTGGGACACCCTGTATAACCAGAGAAGTGATTTTTTTATTTTAAAATTCATTCTTATATAAAAAAATATTAACTTTATTAATCTATAAAATCCTTTATAATAAATAATGCTTGTGGTTAATACACCACGACCACAGTGCATGATGTATGAAAAAAATTGTAATTTGAATCTTACCAATTTCTAATTTTAACAATCCACTACTTGTACTGATTAGGTATGTACAGCTGAAGATGCAGATGTCCGCTTCGCATCCACAAGGCTCTGTTGTTTTGGTTTTTGTTGTTACTGCCTGACTTTTTCATTTTTTAACTGACTGTCATAATTAGACTTACATCTAGGCGCAACACATCGGCGAGGCATCTAAAAAATGTAAATATATAGTATGTATTATGTATGTAGCGTATTTAGGATTTTTTCGGGGGGAGCTACTCTATAAAAATTCCGAATCAAAATACTACTTAGATTTTCACATATCCTAGATTTTGATAATAAAAAAAAATCGGGAGGACCAGCCCGTTAACCCCCCCCCCCCCTACGACGCCACTGTATTATGTAATAATAATAAACGCCTTTATTAATTTTATATACAAAGAAACACTGCTTTATTTTGCAAATAACTAAAATTTATATTAGTATAGTTTTCTGGCAAAGTGCTACTCTATTTAACCAGGAAACCATAAGAATAAATACTTACATATAAACATTAATATAAAATGAGGGATTTAGAAGTAAAAGGGTTTATGTGCATTTTTAGTAATTCTGAGATGCTTAGCTTAAAAGTCAATTTCTAAATGTAAATTACAGTAATATCAAAGAGTATGCACAAATAAATATTCAAACAT